>JAKZAP010000001.1:16749648-16765483 GCA_023053575.1 Branchinecta lynchi
GGATATAAGGCGAGTAGTTATATAAAGGGGGTTCTAGCTCACCATCCCCCCAATTTCAAAACCCCATTTTAACATCAATTTCTTAAATTTTAACATCCTTTTTACCAAATTATCCCCTTTTTTAAGAACATTTTTATTTTCTTACTTCCAAAATAAAGGATACAAGAAATGAGAATATTACCCTTTACTACATATAAAATACTACAATATACTACTACTTCTTTTTTTTTACATTTTTCATTTTTTTATTCAAATATTACTGAGTAAACAGTTCTAAATCCACATATGTTTCTTTGTTCTTGTTTTCGCGTACAATCGGTTGCAAAACTAGATTTTTCTTTAAAAGTAATTCGTTAGCAATGGCATTATATTTCTGTGTTATAAACAAATCACAGGGTTTGTCATTATGATTAATAACTACAACCAACTTATCACCATATTTTGTCTTAGCAATTCTCATTTTAACAATAGTATATTTCAATCCAAGAACTAGTTCTTCTTTCCTGATTGTCTCATTGTATTTATTCATTCTGATTGTATTCAAGACTTCCTTTGCGGACTCCATTTATTAGGGGATGATTTTATTAAATAAAAATCCAGACTCACAAACTCACATACATATTTTTGTTAATAATACCTAATGTAGCTTTTCTTTCATAATATATAACACAGTAAACATTATATGGTACGGGTTGATTATCTTTCAACGTTAAACTTATTTCAATATCAGCAGTTGTTCCATTATAAATATTTGACTCGTGTTTGGAAACATCGAAACAGAATAGTGGATATACTTCTTTAAATTCTTCTATACTAACAACACTACCAGTATCAAATGCTAATTGTTTATAACCCAAATGTATGAACCTATTGTAAAGATTTGAGTATTTACATTTGTCATCGCTAAAATCACATTTAAGTGGTTCTTCGGGATATTTATCCCCATTAATTCTAAGTTCTATGTCTGTTAAATTCATATGATCAAACACCATATTATTCATTAATTGATTGTTATGCTTTTCATTTTTCTGTAGCATCACAACTACTTTTGTTGGATTGTTTCTCTCAGATATAACTTTCCAAGTGTGTTCCTTATTTTGACTAACATCGCTTTTATAAGTATTACATGCTTCCCACATCAGATTATGCTTTTTATCCTTAGCAAGACCCTTTTCTAATTCACTCATCATTTCGATACTAGGAGCTACAATAGGGATCTTCCAGGATAAATACTCGATTACTACTTTGAAATTAGTATTTCCATTTCTTATAATCATGTTGTTATCATCATTTCTTCTTAGAAATAATTTATGCGATGCACCTCTGAAGAATCGTTTGTTTCCTTTCAGAAATCCAAACAATTCTGATAATGGTAAATACATATTTACTAATTTACTGCTCTTTGTTCTGTTGTATCTTTTTTCAAATCCTTTATTATAATTATTATTATTTCTCAAACTGACTGTTCCACCCCCTGCTGCAGCCCCTGCAGCCCCTGCTACTACTGGAGTTGCAGTAAACGAAGCAATAACAGGATTAATTTCTTTTCCTTGATTATAATCCTTATACCAGAAATGATTTCTTGCTGCACTTCTAGAATAATCATCAGAGTATTCAATCAACTTTGTAACGGTAGTTGTAATACCAACATGATTAATTTTTTCAACCGATTCATCGTTTATTACATACTCAGCGGTACTGAATAAATTAAATCCATTATTCGTTAAAGTAGCAACATCGGTTGCAGCTATAGGAGTCCCATCTTGGTTTACTATTCTTACACTGACATCAAGATAACTTTCACTTGGATAAAACCAAGAATCTAATTTCTTTGTTACGAATTCAAACTCTGATTTATTAGATACATTCACATCTGTTTCTCGAATTTCTTTAAATTCATATTTAACCACTGTTTCATCCACAAGCGGTTCATCAAATATGTTCCATTGCGGACTGATAACTTTATTTACTGCCATTTATATAAGAAAGAAATTATTAAATAAAACTTATTTCAGAATCTTTAATCCATTGCCAGTCATTAACGTTTTGATCAAGTCCTGACTTCTTTGATTTAAAATCCTTTTATTTGTACCGATAAGATCCTTCATCGATTTTTTGTTTCCAATTACATCAATGAGTTCCTTCTTGTTTACATCGATCAGATCTTTCCCATATTCTATTGCTCTGTTTTTCAACAACTCAAATCTCGGTTTAATAATATTATTATACATTGACATAGCCCCATCTTTTATTTGTTTTGCTGACGTTTGAAATAACTGGGAATTAACAATGTTTTTGAATACACTACCGATTCCACTTCCATACTGCTTTTTATAAAGTAATCGCTTATTATTAATCAACATTTATAGGTAAATAATTTTATTTCACTAATCCTTTAAGCTTTTCTTAAATGCAGTACGTATCCAACGTTATCACCATTCAAATCGATAGGTCTTCCCAACTGATCAGTAATTGTCATTCTCAAGGAGTAAATAAAGTCTTTTGTATTAATAGGAAGGTAGATTAATTGTCTAGGATTCTCAACAATTTGACAACCCGGTTCTGTATTCGGAACAAATGTCCAAATGACATCTGATTTACTTTTGTTTACGATAGAACTGTTTACAAGAGAGCAGTGAATTTGTATTTTATCAACGCTTCTTGTTATATTCGGAAGCTTTGTACCTTCATTGATTTTCATAGATATCTCACTATCCTTCTCAAATCCTAAAATCTGACACAAGTCACTATTAAATCTAAACACATATTTTTCTTGTAATAGTATGACAAATCTCATAGATGCTGGATTGGATGAAATTACAATAGGACATTTATCTTTTGGGGTATCAAAATACTGACACAAAAAATAATTCAAACAATCATCGTTATACATCCCATTAGGAATAGTAACATTCATCCATTCTGTTGCATTATTATCTTCGTCTTTCCTGTATTTAAATGTATTATTTCCAAATTTATCACTTATATTATGCCATGAATACCACAAAGTACACTGATTCAAACCTATTTCATAATCCCAATTACGATTCAATTCGATTGGTTGACTAAATGTTATATCAATGATACTTTCATTACCTTCAATGTTTAACAACACCATTTATTAGAAATAATTTTTATATATTGAATTGTAATTTCTCTTCGTAAGAAATTTATTTCGCATTAACGAATCCAAAATATCAATAGCTTCATTTCTCACCTCATCAGATGTATTTCCGTTTACTCTGCTACCTATCAAAGTGTATAATTTTGAAATCATTTCATCACAATTCATAAATATTCCAGTTCCTTGTTGTCTGATAAAGGGTATACTAGATTGAATTTTTCTTAATCTATCCTTATAGTCTTGTATAAATAAAATAATTTGATCATACTTATTCGAACTATAACTTTTACTTTTCAGACCACCATAACTTTGACTTATAGATGTTAAATAATTCAGAGCCCCATCTATTTCTTTATGATGCTCAAGGTAATAATGAGGCATTTTAAAATAATTATCGGTACCATTCCAGTCATCTTTATATTTTAAATTAATTTGATTTAATAATTCCACATCAATATTTAAGTTTAGATTTACGTCATATGGTTGTTCTAGATTGGGTTCTATCGCATGAGTGGGAGCTCGACTCGATTCCTCTGAAGTAGTGGTCTGTAAAGCTGTTTTAAATGTATCACCTAATCTGATAAACCGTCTTCTTGAATTATTATCACCTTCAAGTAGTTTATTAATTATCGTTTCAGCGTTCTCTTGTAATTTTTTGATGGTATCTTTAGTGTTTTCTTTTTGTGCTATAATAACTGGAGCGTTTAATTCTGAAGCATATTCCCGAAATCCTGCCTTCTCCATCTCATTTTGTTGAACCTTGCTTCTCTGAATTTCTCTGTTCTTCACTATATCCGATAACATATCACTCAAGCGTCTTGAATCCATTTATATACAAGTAATTTTATTTCATAATAAATTTTGAAAGTTCTTTTTCATAAAACCCTCCTTGAATTAATTCCCCACTTTTGTCAGATATTTCATAAGTAATGGGAATGGTAGGTCTGATGGTTGCTATCTGAAATACTTCATCCGTATAATTAGGTAAATATCCTTTATCGAAAATACTTTTTTCTTTTTTAATTCTGACTAAATCCCCTACTTTGACGTTTCCTGTGATTTTGTAGTCATCTACTGGAGGAAACAGAGCACTAAAAACCTTTTTCTGATTAACCTTTTTACTAGCATCAACTGGTTTCATTTGTATTGAACGGTGGTACGAGTTATTATAATTACTCACAAATAAAGGTAAAATATCAATCCAATTAGTAGTGTTATTGTGAGTGAAATATTTCCATAACTTGTCTTTCAGCGTTCTATTGAATCGTTCTACAATTTGCGCTTTCAATTCGCTTTCAGATGCAAACCAGTGTATATCGTTATTTTTCAAAAAAGATTGAACATTTCTCATCACAAATTCTTTACCTTTATCAGTTTGTAGTTTCTTAGGAATTCTTTCTTTAAATATAACACTGAATGCTTTTATTATTTCAGCACCCGTTTTGTCTTTCAGAGGGACACACCAAGCATATTTACTAAAGCAATCAATAACAGTTAAAATGTAATTTGTTTTATTATTTTCTTTTTTATATTTCTGCATGTCAACTAAATCAGCTTGCCATTGCTCATCAACATAGTGAACATACACTCGCCTCCTTTCAAAGTTATGATAGGAAGGTTTGTGTAACGTATACACATTCTCATTTTGCAACACATTTTTTATTTTATCCTTGGAAACCTTAACACCATTTTCTTTTAATTTTCTGTAAATATCATCCACACCTGAATAATTAGAATAATACGTCTTTAAAATATCTGTTTCTGCGTTGAGGTTTTTTTTAAAAAGCGATTTTTCCTCGACCCGCAAATAACACAATTCCCTTTCAGCATTGGAACATTATTTTTTTGTGACACTGCCTTAAACATTGATTCAGTGTCAGTGCTCTTTTTACATTTCATACAATAAATCTCCATTTATTAGAAAACAATTTTTATAAACGAAAAGCTACCAACTTCATTTTGCGCTTAATGTAGGAAATACAGTGAAGTCCACAGTTTAATTCATCTATATTTTGAACAGCAAGATTTTCATAAGCTATTTTTTTCTTTGAAGTTCTTAGATATTTAATTATTTCTTTTCCTGGGGGAATACCGAAAGAATCAAAAAATTCTACATGGGGGTATTCAGGTAGATTACAATACGCAACCCAGTGAGTTCCAGGCATTCCGAGTTTATCATAATTAATGACACCGCATTCCGAATCGTTTATATGTTTGGGTAGCGTATCTAAAGAGAAAACACCTCGAAACTGTGGTATACTCCCTAATGCATCCATAATATCAAAATTAGTTAGAGGTCCTACTTTACTTTTGCTTCTTTTTTGATGTCCCCGTTTTTTGACTTCTTAGGTCTACCACGAACCCCATGACCGACAACTTTTTGCGTTCCAGGAAGTGTAAGCGCGCCACCTGTGTTGACATCATCGGTTTTTTCCTTCTTAGGTCTACCACGTACACCATTACCGGTAACTTTTTGTGTTCCAGGAAGTTTTAGCGCACCACCTGTGTTGGTCATTTTATCCATAATTTTCTTACCAGCGAATGTACCCAAAGCAGCAGCACCACTTGTTAAAGCTGCCTTACCAAGGGTAATTGCTAGCGGTATTAAAAATGGAAGTAATCCACCTTTTTGAATCGCTTCTCTCATCTGCTTGTATGATACATCAATATCACAACCCTTATTATTCATTTTACATGTTTCAATTTTATCAATTTGTCGTTTACTTAAAAGTAACTTGACTGGTTCCCGTTCATTTTGTCTACTATGACTAACACGTATCTGACATTTTTGTTTAGCATCAAAACATTTCTTCAGCTTTCCTTTCTGAAGCTTTGACAAATAAACTGTATACTCCATTGTTTCAACCATTTATTAGGGAATTAATTTATCATATAAATTTTATTTCTTTAGTTTAGTTTTCATGAAGTCTTCTGTTTTCTTAACAAAATCTTGATCAACAGGTTTTTGCTCTAAAAGCCTTTTTAAAATGTTTACGACTGCTCTTTCAATACCATTGATATGCAGATTTTGGTCCAAATCATTTGAACCAATAAAACTGCTAATTTTTTGTTGGTTTTCGAGCTTTTTCTCAATACTTTTCCTAAGGTCAAGAAGCTTTTTGTCAATACTTTTGCTAAGGTCGCCAATCTTCGTTTCAATACTTATGCTAAGGGCTTGTTGGTTTTCGAGCTTTTTGTCAAAATCTAAAAGATACGTAGTTAACGTTCCTAAATTAACAGCATCATGTTTGTTTCTAGGATCTTGAACATTTGTGATAACTTTATTCCCAGCATCAAGTTCTTTATCAGTAACCTGAATTGTTGGTTTTACAAATAATCCTTTATCTTTGATCCTTACCATTGCATTGTCAGGAGAATCATCTACCAAGGTTAATCTGTTAATATCTTCGCTAAAATATTGATTGGCTTGCACTTGTTCTGCAGTTATTTGTTCTTTAAACTGATTCAAAATAATAGTCATCAACCTTAAGCTAATCGCATCCTGATCTGCTTTGGCATCACCTAAATTAACAATTCGCCTATCCTGTAGGTTAATGTTACCGTTTTCGTCAGTAACTACCTTTACATTCGATTCGTTACTAACCTTTTTTCCGACACTACCAAATTTATTCATTTATTATAGAAATAAATTATCCGGTAAATTTTTCAAAGTTTTTCCTGTACTTAAGGGTTTTATCTTTTATTTTTAAATCTATGAAGAAAAAACCGTAGCCCTTGGTTGCAGTCTCGAATTGTTTGAGAAATTTTTCATCGTCTATACTGGATACATGGCTTTGTCTTATTAATTTTACTTCTTTTGGATTAGAACACTGAAAGAATGCAAAATAATTGCACTGGAGTCTTACCACCTTTGGCGTTTTATGATAGCTTTGAGACAAGTAAATAATTGAGGCATTTTTCTTTCTTCCTCTTATGAATAAATCTTCTATTTTCTTCTGGTCTTTTTCAGTGACAAAATCGTCAAAGATAATCAAGTTTTGGTACTCAGGGTCTAAGTCGTCCACATCGACAATATCATCAAGATTGTTACTTACTGTTAAGACTTTCGATTTGCATTGTGACTCCAAAGTGGTTAAATTGGTTATAAGGTCTTGATATTTATCTTCTTCAAGATCTTTAGCATACAAGTATATTCGGTTGAAACAAAGATATTCATAAATTAAATTCAAAAGAAGGTTAGTTTTCCCTGTTCCAGAACTTCCACAAATTAATAATCTAAATGGCCACTGAGGTGCAAGGTCGTGCTTATTCTGATAAGTGTTCTTTTCACTAAAGTCATAGACTTTGATTGGAGCCTTTTCATTCATTTATTTAGGAAGAATTTTTCATTATAAGATTTACTTGAGTATTTTAAGTATATACTTGATTTTTTGAAGTAGGTACTTGAATTTTTTAAGTAGGTACTTGAATTTTTTAAGTAGGTACTTGAATTTTTTAAGTAGGTACTTGAAGTTTTTAAGTATATACTTGATTTTTTGAAGTAGGTACTTGAATTTTTTAAGTAGGTACTTGAATTTTTTAAGTAGGTACTTGAATTTTTTAAGTAGGTACTTGAAGTTTTTAAGTAGGTACTTGAAGTTTTGAAGTAGGTACTTGAAGTTTTGAAGTAGGTACTTGAATTTTTTAAGTAGGTACTTGAATTTAATGTTTATAACCTAAAGGTAAAGTGTGTATTTTATCGCTTGTTACTATCCTTTTATCATCCTTAGGATCTAACGCTTTTTTATTCTGTTCTTCTAGAAACATATTGTGCTTGTATGATCTTAAGTTATACTGGGTTATAGAAAGGTTTTCCGTTTTACCAAACAGTACATCCTTATAGTTTTGAATCGTAATTTTATCTTTAACTATATTGGTTTTTATTCCTTTCAGTTTTTTGCTAGCTTTTGAAGGGTCTTGGTTGTCCTTTAAATAAGCATATACCTTTGATCGTAATCCAACAAACTCTGTCATAACCTGTCCACCTAATTCATCTTTCATCATTCCTATCACTTTCTTATTTACACTAGGAAACCCATATGGATTATCTTTCGCATAATCAGATGTATCGAACCTCTCATTCAAATCTTGTTTGATATCTTCATAGAAATCTTCGGTTCGAATGTCGTATATGAAAGAATCAGTGTCCATATAACACAAATCAATTTTATCTCCATATTTAGGCTTCATATAATCATAATGGAATTCATACATCAATAACTTGGATAGTTCTAATACAGCAAAGCCGATGTACATTGGTTTGTCTAATTTTATCTTTTCCTTTGACATTCTTGCTACTGAAAAGTTTTCACTGAATATTATTTCAGATTTAAAGTTGGGTTTCTTTATTATTTTTTCTCTTGTTGTATCATCCGTTATTATTTCCATATCCGCTCGCTTCCTTACGTTTTCCATAGTTTTTCCAAAGCAAGCATTATTCATAAGCTTAAAGAAATCCTTTTCAAAATCATTTGTACCTTTAGTTCTAAGTGCTGTGTTGTGGTCTATATATCCGTTTAAGTAAGCACTTTCAGTGAATCCTAGTATTCTGTGTACTCTTTTCAATATCAAACCTTTTTGTAAATAGAATTCTAGGTTCCTGTGGTGAACTACATAGTTAGTTTTATCTAATACTGTGGTACATAGCTTACCGTTAAAGTGTTCGGGTGCTAATGGTAAATCCTTGTGTAATTCGTGTAGTTCTTTTGGATATTCTAAGTCTACCTCATATATAGCACCCACATCTTGTCTCACCGACTTAATCGTAATCACCGACTTGATATGACTTTTCAGATGGTTGTAATACTCGATTGATTCATATTCATTCCTTTCTTTCAAATCATCCGGTATGGAAATGAATTGGAAATCATTCGCGGGTAAATTCTGCGACATCGCCCACCCATATAAATTATTTTTATCCAAATACACTAAATAATTAGATGGCTTATTCTTATTATAATCACTTGTATATTTATTATTTGCTTTTGCGTATCTTTTTATACATTGGGATACACCACCTCTTATTCCTTTTTCTATAAAGGTATACATGTCTTCCTTTGAGAATAACGGCAAGTCTACTTTCGAATGCTTTAGGAAAGCATCCCATGTTAGTCCTGGAGCTGAGAAGTAATGAAGTGGATCCAGATCATAATTATGTATACACACATTTCTGAAATTCTCCACAACGTCTGATAGAATTAACACATCACTTTTTAGGTACAACTTGGTATAATCAAGTAATGTTTCACAGTTAAATTGCTTCCATATAGATACCGCTCTTTTATAATCACTTTTGTCAATACCTTTCCCCGTCAACCTAGAATAAAAGCTTTCTATTGGTGGTAAGTTTGTACAATTCATTTTATCGAAACTATCCACGAATTCATAGGGATACACACCTTTTTTAATTATTTCTTTGAATTCATCGTCATTTTTGAAGCTGTTAGATGTGTACTTGAAATTCTGTCTTAGATGATTACAAGGTACTTTGCAATCACATGTTGCTAAATTTGCTGATAGTTTGTCTAAAGATGAAGCCATAAATCTAATTGAATCTATAAACCGCATCTCATATTTTATTTCCGTATCCGTCTTTCTTATACTTATTGATTTCGAGAATGAGATGAAACTTTCTGCACTTTCAAAAATTCCGTTATCAGGTATCAATTCTCTAACAAATAAATGAGAGTCATATTTTGATAAATTATGCATTACTACCGGGATATGCCTAGGAATCCTGTATTTCATATTACATTCAGCATGAGCAAATCCCCTATCTTCTCCTGTCATGTGGTCGTGATCAAAGTGAGGATTTTCAGTAATTTCAGTTGTACAGATGTGACAAGTCTTATTAGTTAGTTTATTCCATTTATTCACAATTTCTGCATTGGTATAAGTATGGTTTCTTTGTCTGCTTTCATATTTGTTTGCAATTTCTGTGGATACTTTTGTAACGGTTTTAACAAAATGTTTTGCAGCGTCTTCACCGAAATAATCGTAGTATTTGTTCTGGTTTGTATCAAAGGAACAGCATACCTGAAATCCGTAAGCAAATGGCTTCTGTTTGGCCACTTTTATTGTTTTCTTCCCGTTTACTTGATTGTACTCTTCGTTATAAGACTCAAAGTCGGCTATTATGCAATAAGGTACTTTCATTTGTTTTGCAATATTTTTATATTGTATACTTGAACCTTCAGGAGGCATTATAATATCAGGATCTTCGCAATTATTTTTACTTTCATGTTTTTCAAAGCATTCTTCCTTCTTAAAATGCCTTCCGCAATAAGTGCAGAGGTATGTCTTTGTTTTCTTTTTAGATATTTGAGGACCAACTAATCTGCTCAGATCCTTTACCAGTACATAATGATTATCGAAATATAATAAATTAATAACATGTTTAGCTGTTTTGCCATTGATTGTACTTTTTAGTATATGACTTCTGATAATTTTCTCTTTTTCAATTTGAAATAAACAAATCTTAATGTTGTATCTATTTTCAAATTTGTGTATATCTTTAGTATCCATTGGGAAGTTGGTAACCCCTTCGAAATCAAATTGGTTCTCATATTGCTTATATTTCGAAAGTCTCTCAGCGTTGTCCTTGGTTGGGTATAAATGTGCTAAGATGGACCAAAGAAAGCATTTTTGATCTAAATTTTTTATATTTATGCACGCTTTTTTATTTTTTACGAAATCTGGCAGTATTTTAAACGTTCCTCCCATGTAAGATTCTATTCGTGTCATCCTATAATCAATTCCTTCATACCGGACTAAATTGTAGCCCAGATCGAGGGGTATTACTTAAAGAACTCAGTCTCTTGTTATTATCATCCAAATGATTATGAGTAAGAATGCTATTTTTATTTAAAATCCAAGAAGTACTGTTGTAATATACTACTACTTCTTCATCATTCTCCTGTCGATGGAAAATAACCCGAGTTACAAACTGAACTCTATATTGATTTATTTCGTTCATTCGCCGCTGTATATCTGCGAAAGTAAAAGCAATAAGAGTATGCTCGTCAACTCCATTACCTTGAACTGAAACGTTTACAGTGAATATATTCTCACTTTCGCTAAAAATAGTAGGCTGCTGTTCTTCTTCAGTTCTAAATAAATGATCAGGAATTAATTTTTCTACTTGGATTTTTTTTCTTATTTATGAAGAGAGTTGATAAACCAATTGGTTTCTGTCTACTGTTGTCACGTCTTTCTGTTTGATCTCTTATGATATCTCTATTTTTCTGTACGGAATCTTTATGTTTGGTAATAATATTATTATAGTATTCTCCAACTCTTTTTAGTACTTCTTCTCGGTTTCCGCGAGTTGATAGGTTCTTGTTTTTCAGAAATTTCTTTAATTCGCTTGTCTCTTTTTCTTTGTTATCATTGTATTCTTGTTTTAGTTTTGTAATGGTGATATTATTTTCTTTTATCTCATCTTCCAGAATGGTTCGTAATCTCGGTTCTGGTTTGTAGTCGGATGGTCTGTTCTTATTATGAGTTCTTTCGTTTCTGCGTTCAATTTTAATTTTATCTTCAGCTATCAAAATATACTTATTAAGATGGTTTATTATATTATTTGTTATTTCATGTTTCTTAGCTCCATTTGTTTTGATTTTATTAATTTTCGCATAAGTCCGCAGTTCATTATATGTGTATAGCGATAATCTTTGTATAACCGCTTTGTTGTTTGATATAACCTTTTTACAAAGCTGAATAACCTCTGCAGTATTCATCATTTAATAGGGGAACATTTTTATTAATAAATTTCCCAGTCTGCGTTTTCTCAACCGTAAAGAAAAGCACTGGTTTTCCAAATCCTTTACTATGTATTTTCCGACGCCCTTATGGGTTTCGCACATGCTTTACTACTAGTCACGGGTTTCCTTTATTCTTTACTACTCTTGACGAAATCGGCATTTGGTTACTACTCTTGACGAAATCGGCATTTGGTTACTACTCTTTATTTTGTTAGAAATATTTTTCGAAACAATTTTATTATATTATAAATGGAAGAATTAGAAAAGAAAATGTATGTTTACCGTCGCAGTTACAAGTACTACAATCGTATAAGTAATAGCTTACTTGTATCCAAATTCCTCTTTTCAGCAGCAGGAATGTCTGCGTTTCTAGTGCTACCGCTAGCTTCTTTAAGTTTGGGTGCTGTTATCATCGAAATAATTGAAAAGCAATTAAGCATTGCTGATAGAAAAGCAGAATTTAGGACTATTTATGATTTTTATACTGAGTTGTTGTCAATGCTAAAATGCGGACAGTTAACAATTGAGGAGGTAATTCAGAGAGAAACAGAGATGCGTAAAACCTTTCGATTTTTTCCTCGCGAAAAATACATGAAAACAAGTCCGTCTGAATGGCTATAAATATTGCAAGAATACATCAATAGTTCAGAAGAATGTTCCACCAGTGTGACTCTTCACACATAACCACCACCTAGCAACAAAATCTAGCTTATAACTCAATCAATGAAACACCAATTTATTGAGAAAACTTAATTCAACATTTATAGACTCAGATTATCAAAATCAATCAACACTTCATCGGATAAGAAAACTTGCGCAGGATGCTCCTTGAGTAATGAAGACAATATCTCATCCTCTTGGATCGCTTTGCGAATAGCTTTTTCATTTTCGACGATGCAATAGTACCCTTTCCCACAGAAAGCTATTCCAGAATATTCGCGGACTAATCCATACAACTGAAGATATCTTCTTATTGTTGATTTGCTTTCTCCATATTTCTTAAATCGTTCTTCAAGAAAACACTTGTATAGATTCTCAGGGTTGTCATTGAACAGTTTTTGCATGTACGCATACACTTCACCTTTTTTCGCTTTTAGTAACACTGATAAATAATCCAAATACACCTCCACTTTATTTAAATCAATAATTAAACGTTCTGCTTGTTCCAAACTGACTCTACATATTTTGCTGCTCAGCACCTTCTTGATGCTTACGTCCACTTTGAAGTTTCCAAACCTTCGCGAAGCATGTAAATTCGCTTTAATATCGGCTAAAAACTGCACGCTCTTCTCTTTTTTCTTGTCAACAGAGGAACACGCTGTCGTACGGTCTTCACCTTCGACTTCATCTGAGGCTGTGACTACCTTACTCCACAGCGAAAGGAATGTTTCTTGCTCCGATTTCTCCAGTTTGAACAACCCATTCATATACTTTTTCGGAATGGTTGCTGTTTTCTTCTGAATACCTTCGCTGTTCATCTGAAAATAAAAATCTTTTAACGACCTTGATGATTCCTTTACAGAATTTTTGAAGACCATTTGATTCCTACTTCATCTCGTGTGACACGCTTCGCAACATTATCTGACCCAGATAATTCCTTTACAGAATTTCCTACGTCATCTCGTGTGATGCGCTTCGCAACATTATCTAACCCATTAAAAATTCTTTACAGAATTTCCTACGTCATCTCGTGTGATGCGCTTCGTCATCTGATAACTCGTTTGGTATATTTGATATTTGCGTAATTGTTTGTTTCAGACGAAGCTATTCCTATCTTGCTAGATATCCTTGTTTTTATCGCTAGAAAACTAAAAATACTTACATTGGAAATTTTTTCTTTCTTCAACACCTTCTTAATCTCAACTTGTTTACAAATGTCTCCTTAACCAGATGCGCGACACTATATATATTCGCGAATCTTCTCCGCCGAGTCTTGTTATCTGCTGGAGGTGACGCATCTAAATATTCGAGAATATTCGAGAATATTTAGTGTGACGCATCTCTCACACCACAGGTGTTACGATCTGCCGGTAATTAGGAGCTTTGGATTTTTATTTAATAAAATCATCCCCTAATAAATGGAGTCCACAAAGGAAGTCTTGAATACAATCAGAATGAATAAATACAATGAGACAATCAGGAAAGAAGAACTAGTTCTTGGATTGAAATATACTATTGTTAAAATGAGAATTGCTAAGACAAAATATGGTGATAAGTTGGTTGTAGTTATTAATCATAATGACAAACCCTGTGATTTGTTTATAACACAGAAATATAATGCCATTGCTAACGAATTACTTTTAAAGAAAAATCTAGTTTTGCAACCGATTGTACGCGAAAACAAGAACAAAGAAACATATGTGGATTTAGAACTGTTTACTCAGTAATATTTGAATAAAAAAATGAAAAATGTAAAAAAAAAGAAGTAGTAGTATATTGTAGTATTTTATATGTAGTAAAGGGTAATATTCTCATTTCTTGTATCCTTTATTTTGGAAGTAAGAAAATAAAAATGTTCTTAAAAAAGGGGATAATTTGGTAAAAAGGATGTTAAAATTTAAGAAATTGATGTTAAAATGGGGTTTTGAAATTGGGGGGAGGGTGAGCTAGAACCCCCTTTATATAACTACTAAGGCGGAACAGAGTTCGACACCCAAGACGCTATACCAACAGCAGCAAGCTTAGACTTCCTTTCAAATAACTTCTTTCTAGCTGCACGAACACATGGAGGGGCATCATCACTCACAGAAATTTCCCTAGAGTTACATATGATTTTACCCTTCAGTTTCTTACCGTTTTTCAGAATCGAAACTTTAATATCCTGTGAACCAACATTAACTTTGAAAAACTTGCGTTCCTTGTTGTTAAATATCACAGAAAATACCGGAACGGGGGAAAGTTCTAAAACATCTGTACAAATCGTTTCGAAGACCCCCTTTGCCTGGACTAAATCATCGCACGGAGCATTCCAAACAATGAGATTGTTCTCGGTGTGCCTGTATTCGAGCGACATTAAACGATGGGATAATTCCGTATTCTTAACAGCATATGATTCAGCTGCACCTGTAATCACATTAAGCTGGCCCTTCAAACTAACAATTTCACTTTGCAATGCTGTAACTGTCGTATCCAACCGACTCGTATCTTCTTGAAGCACAGACTGGACAGCCTCAACAGATTGCACTTTACTTTCGAGAGAAAACAGTTTAGCATTGATATTGTCAAGCTTTCTACCGTTCTCCCGGACAATCGTAAGCATTTGTGAAAAGTTCTCAGCTAAACTCTTCAGTGAAGTTTGATCCAAAGAACTACCCTCGGAAGACAAAGTAGAGTTTAAAACATTTCCGTCGAGAGCCTCTCCTGCGTCCGCAATCTGATCTTGCTTGGCTACCTTTCTTCGGCGACCCATGACTAAGATGAAAAATACGCTTTCTTACCGGAAGAGCCACCAAAAATTTTACCCACGTCGGTGTGAACGTGCAGTACGCAGAGCCGTTAATTGAGGGCACGGCTAACACCACAAGCTCCAACAATCTTCGTAGCCGCAACTCAGCAACAGCCAACAGCCAGCAAGACGGTTAATCCAATCCTTAAATGGTCATCCACAATAGCTAGTTTCGCATTATATTTTCCACAATACGATCGCTAGCATCCGGCATATCAATTCATTTCATGGATCAATCACTAACTTATTCCGGAGCAGCGGCACGCACCCTGAGGTGTTACTCAGTCGAGCGCTGATTCATTACTGATGTGGTAACTGGCCACCCAGTTACCACAGACCTCTAATTTTTGGTTACCCTCTACCGAATGCTGGACATGGCCAACTGGATATAGCCAACCACTGGATAACTTTAGTACCCTAACCCTTCCTACTCCACTATGAAGGAATTCTGAGAGTACCCAGCATTTGGCATAGGGTATCCAGTATTAGAAATAGGATGTGCTA
>JAKZAP010000001.1:16765583-16958618 GCA_023053575.1 Branchinecta lynchi
GTATTTTGAATTTCCCTGAGCTCAAATTACTTTTTGAGATTTACAGGAGGGATAGCCGATGTCAGTTAAACAAATAATGTCAGAAAGAAATGTCTCAGAAGTCCTAATTATATCATAGGCCATTAGGTTCTGTTTCTCTAGCAGTTGGGACTGCAGTACTGCACACACAAATACTGAGTCAACTTTTGAGGGTTTTGAAAGGGCAGTTGGTTTACTGTTGTTTTGGTACCTTAAAAGTTTTTAGTAGCCTAGCTCTTTATATGCGATCTAAAATGATGCTTGAGGTAGGTTTGTAAAATAACTGGTTTCCAGATGCAGATTGAATTCCAATGGAAACAGTCAGATTGTTGGCTTCCGTTCAAACCTTTGTTTTACGCAATGGTTTACTTTTTAGAATGTCAACAAAGCAAGTACTTGTATTGAACTAGCACACCTTAATCAGGCTAAATTTAGCTTGTCCTAGTGTATAGCCATATAACTAAACATAGAAATTTGTGGTTTGGGTATACCAAGCTTTCAGAAAAGACCCAAATGCTGAGAAGCGCAAATGTGTTCTTTTGCCAAGCCAAATGGACTATCATGCTGTTGTGATTTAGAACTTGGTGTTCAAGAAATTCAGAGAATTAGGAAGTTGTCTTGCAATAGAGGAACCTGATGATTAATTTGAAAAAATTCAGTTGAGAAATTTATAATCCATTTATAGTATAGCCTATTTGCCAAACTGTCAGAAGCTTGGATAACAGATAACGTATATGCATCCTTCTGTTAAATTTCGTCATAACGTAGTCTATCTATTGTGACCCTTTTAATTTTGACCGTTTTTGTGACATATAACATTCAAAAGGGCCATAAAGAAATTTGTCTCTAAACTTAAGAATTTAAAGGGTCGTAACAGAAATATCTGGCATAACTGTTGACACAATGTTTTGCAACCATGTGTTCTCTGTTAACAAACTTCTGACAGTATGGCAATAAGGGCCTGTATATCCTAATCAGCAGTATTTGACTTCATAGTTTCGGGTTGGAGGGTCCAGGCTGTTCAGTCCTCTCTCCCTGGCTTCTTCAAGCCTCTCACTGTTTTTTTTACAGACTAATAAAACAGACCACATATGTTCATGAGACATATTTGATGGTGCAAAACGGATACGTCAGCTGAATTTTATTTGAGCTATATTTCGGCCCTTCTTGACAAGGAGAGCCAAGAAGGGCCGAAATATAGCTCCAATAAAATTCAGCTTATGTATCCGTTTTGCACCATCAAATATGATTCGCAGTCAGCTTGGGCTGAAGGAATATTTATTTGTTTATGAGACTCTTCAAGGACCATCACATCCACTGATTTTTGTATATTTTTTCAGATGAAGCCTTCTAAATCGACGTCGAAAGTGGGATTCTTGTCTGAGGCAAGACAAAATAATGAATAACTTAGTTTAGTTCATGCAGCACACAGGCTATCTAGTTCAGTTTCAACATGCTGAAACAGCCAGTTGGTCCTGTAGCACCAGATCCAGAGACACTGTGACTGAATGGAGTAAAGAATAGTTATCTGGGAATAGACTTTCACTCAAGTAACAGTGCAATACATGTGCAGACCTAGTTCTGGATAGAAAGAGGCTAGAAAAGAACAAACGCAGACTATCCCAAGAAAACCCTGGCTGCCTCTTGACCTACGCAAGAAAGATGTATACTGTACAATGGTCATGCCTTTCTGGGTAAGTAGCATATTTAACACACTAGTTAGGACCCTATGTGCAGGATGCCTTTGACCATAGAGAGACGAATCTCTCTCTCAAAGGATTTTAGGCTATCTCTGCTGACTTAGCGTGAGGGTACTTTAAGCGTGGAGGGTACTTTAAGCGTGTTCCACCCCTCTAACAGTAATTACTATCAGCTACTATTTCCGTTCCAGCTGACGAAAATTTACTACGCCGAGCAGGCCCGTATCCAGGAATTTATTTCGGGGGTGGGGGGGGGGGGGGGTCGCCTTTCGGGGGGGTTTCGCCTGCGGGTCGGACCAAAAAGTACAAAAAAGACATAAATAAGAGGGAAAAGCCTGTAAAAATGATGATTTTCGTATGTTTCAGGGGGGGGGGGGGGTCAACCCCCTAACCCACCCTGGATACGGCCTTGACGCCGAGCGTTCCAACCTTCTCGAAATAGAAACTTATTTGCTTACCACGCTTGGTTGCGTAGTAAACGTGGTGACTTCGGATTTCTGTATCGTGATTGGGCTGGATAACCCCCGTGGAGTGGTATTTTACGAAAATAAAAAAATGCGTTCCACCCTTGAAGCTTGACGTCAAGAAGCCAAAATTCGTGACGTCGTGCGTATTAACTACGGTAAGTAGGATGGAACACGCTCTTTTGGGTCAGAGAAGAATCCCCATTGGCAGAAGTAAATATAATTTTGAAGGTGTGTGGGGGGGGGGGATGTAGTAGTAGTAGTAGAGTAGTAGTAGAACAGTTTTATTGAAAATTAACATTTTGTTTTCAGTAGCACAACAAAAGTGGGGCTTGCGAGGCTGTGCTAACTTGTAAGAGATACAAAAAAAAAGAGAAAAGAGAGAGTATGGAGAATGAGACCATGTACCGATACCAAAACAAAACAAAAACATTAACGAAAAACATTACCTTACGTGACCCCCAAACAACAAAACACAACAAACGAAAATGATAGGTAGCGCTAAGGAGGTAGCGCTAAGCTGTGCCTTCGTGTAGCAGATATTTGGAATTGCAGGATCATCAGTAGCTGTGAAGCTCTTTGATTAACCAGAGTTTTTGGCGTGCGTAGTTGGGTTCCAGCTAGTTCGTTTATTTTTTTCAAGCAAAAAAAAAGCCTGAACAAACGCTTTGACCTTTAGACCATTTATTTCTGTTGCTTATTTATTTATTTACTTACGGTGTGATGATTCTTAGGGTCATATTGCAAGACACGATTCAGATGGGCACCGGAGCCGTATTTTTAGGGGAGGATAAGGAGATTAAAATTCTAGTAATGCGAAGGTTTGCGCTCTTTATTAGCCAAACGTGTGTTTTTGCGTAGAAGTTGTGAAACGAGAGGGTTCGAAACTTTATGACTCTGAACTAACTGTCTTCGATCAAGACATAACTCACGAAGTGAAACTTTGGTCCCAAAATATGCTGTTTCACGTTAAATATTCTATATTTCCTGACATCTGTAACTTTCCTTTGACCAAAGTAACAACCTATTGTGACAAAACTATGAGTACATTCCCTTCCTCCAGTCTCTAACCCCCTTGCTCAGCGCTTGTCACCCATTTTGAGCGACTAGTAGGGATTCCTAAATTCCCTCTATGAGCAATACAAGTCATCTGTGAATAATCAGCAATTGCATATTTTGATTTTAGAAACGAAATTATAAACAGTTAATGCTTGCTCAAATCTTGGAAGCCTTCTTTCGTTTTGGGGATCCCTAAAAGTCCTAAAACCTAAGTGGAGGGGATACCTATGACTTTGCAGAAGTTGTCCGTCTGTCCGTCCGTTCGTCCGTCCGTCTGTCCGCATGATAACTCTCGAAGGGAATGAGATTTTTTGATTAAACTTGGTGTGAGGACTCTTTAGGTCAAGGGAGGAGGTCGAGTTTGTAGATGGGCTCTGTAGCTCAACGTTTAGGGGTTGGGGTTCAAATTAATGGGCGGACAAATTTCGGTTAAGACGGTTGGGATATGAAAAATACGCTCGAATTTTGCGCAGAGTGTAAAATGCACCATATGAGCAACTCATCATGGTCCCTTGGCTGTAGGCAGCTTTTGTGGTTATTTGGGTACACGTCCATAGGTGAGCATATTAACATGAATGTCAAAACCATTTTCTCGCCGGACAAGTAGTTCGCCCGGAATCCGGCCAAACCAGAAGGTTTGTCAGTCAAAGTTGTATTCAAAGTTGATTAAATGTTCGATTCAGGCGTAAGAAGACATGCTAAACATATAAATGAAAATCATCTTTTCGTCGTACAAATAGTTCGCTTGGAATCCGGCCGAAACCTGAAAATTTGTCATAAGTAAAAGTTTAATCTGAAGTTGATTAGGTGTCCGGTATCGGGGTAAGAAGACAACTGAACCCGCTTTTGACAATCATTTTCTACTCGGACATAGACTTCGCCCTGAATCTGACTGAAACCGGAAAATTTGTTAAAAGTTAAAGTTTTATCTGAAGTTGATTAGATGTTCGATATAGCCGTAAGAAGATACTCTGAATCGTTTTTATGGCACTTGAGCTTACTCAAGTGCCATATAGCGATTGTTATTTCTGTCCGTCAGTCGGTCTGTCGGTCTGTCGGTCCCGGTTTTGCTAGTTCGGGCACTTCCAGATAAGCTAGGACGATGAAACTTGGCAAGCATATCAGGAACTGGACCAGATTAAATTAGAAATTGTCGCTTCCTCGATCCGACCATCTGGAGGGGAGTGGAGGAGGGGGAATCCGGAAAAAATAGGAAAAATGAGATATTTTTAGCTTACGAACGGGTGATCGGATCTTCATGAAACTTAATACATGGAAGGACTTCGTGTCTCAGACCCTCCATTTTAAATCCAGACCGGATCCGGTGACGGACACTGGGGGGAGTTAGAGGGGGAAACCGGAAATCTTGGAAAACACTTAGAGTGGAGGGATCCAAATGAAACTTGGTGGAAAGTACAAGCAAAAGTCCTAGATACGTGACTGATATAACCGGAACGGATCCGCTCACTTTGGGGGAGTTGGGGGGGGGAGAAGTCCGAATTTGTAGTGATCCCGCGAGTTCCGTGCTTCCTGATGTGCTGGGACGATGGAATTTGACAGGCATGTCTGGGACCCGACCAGCTTAAATAGGAAATCATCAATTCCCCGATTCGACCATCTGGGGGGGGGGGGGAGTGGAGGGAGGGTGAAGCCAAAATTTGAGGTATTTTTAGCTTGCGAACGGGTGATCGGATCTTGATGAAAATTGATATTTAGGATGACCTCGTGTCTCAGACACCTCACTCTAAATCCGGGCCGGATCCGATGACACTGGGGGGAGTTGGAGGAGGGAACCGGAAATTTTGAGAAACGCTTAAAGTGGAGGGATCGGGATGAAACTTGGTGGGAAAAACAAGCACAGGTCCTAGAAACGTCATTGACATAACCGGACCGGATCAGGGCACTGTGGGGGAGTTGGTTTGGGGAACCGGAAATTTGAGAAACGCTTAAAGTGGAGGGATCGGGATGAAACTTGGTGGGAAAAACAAGCACAAGTCCTAGACACGGTCATTGACATAACCGGACCGGATCAGGGCACTGTGGGGGAGTTGGGGTGGGGGTCGTGATTTCTAGCGATCCCGCGAGTTCGGCATACTTCCTGGTGTCCTAGGGCGATGAAAACTTGGCAGGTATGTCAGGGATCCGAACAGATTGACTAGAGAACAGCCGTTTCCCCGACCCGACCATCGTGGGGGGGAGTGGGTGGATAGGGAGTCCGGAATCTAGTGGCGTGCATAACTTTTGAACGGGTGATCGGATCTTGATGAAAAATTGATATTTAGGATGACCTTGTGTCTCAGACACCTCACTTTAAATCCGGGCCGATCCGATGACACTGGGGGGAGTTGGAGGAGGGAACCGGAAATTTTGAGAAACGCTTAAAGTGGAGGGATCGGGATGAAACTTGGTGGGAAAAACAAGCACAGGTCCTAGACACGTCATTGACATAACCGGACCGGATCAGGGCACTGTGGGGGAGTTGGGGTGGGGGTCCGGATTTCTAGCGATCCCGCGAGTTCGGCATACTTCCTGATGTCCTAGGGCGATGAACTTGGCAGGTATGTCAGGGATCCGAACAGATTGACTTGAGAACAGCCGTTTCCCGACCCGACTATCGTGGGGGGAGTGGGTGGATGGGGAGTCCGGAATCTAGTGGCGTGCATAACTTTTGAACGGGTGATCGGATTTGAATGAAACTTGTCTGGTGAGCTATCGCCTCGGACGTTCAGTGTCACGTCGGGTCGGGTCCGATACCTGTGGGGATGGGGGGGTGGGGGTGGAAAACTCAAGAAACTCTAAAAGCAGAGGGATTGGACGAAACTTAATGGATGGAACAAGCATTAGGCCTAGATGAAATTGACGGAGCAAGATGGTTTCGGGGCTCTGTGGGGGGAGTTGGGAGGGGGTTTCCTGGAATTTCGGTAGTCGTGAGTTAGAATAGTTCCAGATGTAAAACGACAACGAAACTTTGCAGGCATATTAGCGACCCGAATTATCTTGACTTAAAAACCTGACACAACATACCCCCGGAAACTTCCGTTCCTAGATCGAAGCATTTTTGGGGGAGCAAGAGAGAGAAAATATGGACTTCTATAAATTGCGAACGAGTGGTCTGATTCGAGTGAAACTTCATGGGTGATACGAATCGATGGCCTCGACATGTAAAACATGCGTTCGAACCATATGCGACCACGATTAGGGGAATGGAGGGCGGGGGACTTTTGACATGCACAAAAACCAAACGGATGGACCGAATGAGATGCAATTCGACAGTGCCGAGTTTATGCGGCCTAGATTTGTTATTTGGCGTCTGGGCCGGATTCGGCCAAGGTAGGGGGGGGGGGTACTGGAAACTTGCAGATAGGCTATGCTCCAATTTCAGTCCAAACTTGATGAGGGAATTAAGAGATTGGGCCCGAACCGGCTCCGACAACGTTGGTGGGAAGGGGGGGGGGGGGTACCGGAACTTTCAAAAATGCTCAGATTCGAGTGAAACTTGGTAGACATGCATGCATAAACGAAGATGCTTTAGCTGGTCGATTTTTTTTTATTCCGAACCAGATTCGGCCACGGTAGGTGGAAATAGAGTGAGTACCGGAAATCGTGTAGCACGTCTAGGGATCAAACAAATGGATTTACTGGGATGAAAGTTTGAACAGTCATGTGCATTTGCAATCGAGAAGATGCCGGAACTGCTCAGAAATGAGTGAAACTAAATATCCTATTTCTATTTACGAACCGCCTTTTTGGATGGCGGGTGTATTTTGTGACGTTTTCATCTACTTTCTTGTACAGCCTACTCGTACAAGTGCCATATGAGCTCGTAGCTCTTGTTGAGCTTTAGTTTTAGCAAGACAAGTAGTTCGCCCGGAATCCAGTCGAAACCGGAGATTTGGCAGAAGTCAGGCAGGAAGATTTGATCAATTTCGTTAAAGTAGACATGACGTATAGTCTAGGGGTAAATACACACATGCTGAATCCATATCTGAACTTGGTTTTCTGAGATCACTAGCCATTGGCCTTCTTCTGTTTTTAAACCTTACTAGTAAAAATGTTCTAGGAGTCTGGCGAAGACCGGATATCTACAAGACCCATTTGTCTGTAATCCGGCTGAAAACGGGGAAATTTGTTAAAAGCTAAAGTTTCATCTGAAGTTGATTAGATGTTCAGCATAGGGGGTACGGAGATGCGCTGAATTCGTTTTTATGGCACTTGCCTTCCTGACCAGATCCGTCAACTGTGGGGGGGGGGGTACCGGAAATATCATGAAACGCTTAGAGTGGAGGGAATGGGATGAGGCTAGGTGGGAAGAACAAGCACAGATCCTAGATACATCGTTGACATAAATGGATCGGATCCGGGCACTGTGTTATGTGGGGGGTGAGGTAGTCCCGGATTTCGGGTTATCACGGGTTAATGTCCTTCCAGATGTGCTAAACGATGAAACTTGGCAGGCGTGCCAGGAACCCGATCAGATTGACTTGACACGATTGAACCCGACCCGACCATTGGGGAGGGGGAGAGGGAGAGGGAGGTGAAATCCGGGATCAGGAAGGCCAGGCAAGCATAATGTCCTGTTTCGGATGGATGTCCCGTTTCGTTTCCGGACCGGATCCGAAAACTCTGGGGCGGGGGATGGAAGGGGGACCGGAAATCTCAATACAGGCTTAGAGTGGGGGTTCGGGATGAAGCTTGGTGAGGAGAACAAGGACAAGTTGTAAATACATTTTTAACAGGAACGACCGGTTCGGCGCACTGTGTGGGGGGGGGGGGGTAGAAGGGGTTTCCCGGTATTCCGGTGGTCGTGAGTTACAGTACTTACAGATGCACTTGGACGATGAAATTCGGCAGGTGTACTGGGGACCCGATCAAATTGACTTGGAAGCAGTCATTTCCTCGATCCGTCGTCTGTTCCTCAAGACAGCGCAAATCTTAGCTGCTACCCTTACCTGCTACATATGTTTGCAAGTAAGGAGATACGCTGAATTCGTTTCGAGCTTTAGTTTTTCCAAGACAAGTAGTTCGTCCGAATCCAGGCGAAACCGGAGATTTGGCAGAAGTAAGGCAGAAGATTTGACCAGTTTCGTCGAAGTAGATATTAGTTATAGCCTAGGGGTAAATACACACATGCTTAATTCATATTCGAACTTGGTTTTCTCCAATGATAAGCCATTGACCTTCTTCTATTTCTAAATCTTAATATTAAAAATGTTCAAGTAGTCTGCCGAAGACCAGATATCTACAGGACCCGTCTGTCTGGATCAAATATTAAATTTTTGGGATCCCATCGAAACCGTTGGTCTTGTTCGCTTTGAGTTTTGAGCCATTGTTTAATATTTGTTTCCCAGTCATCTTGGGGTGAAGGAGTATTTAAAACCCACAGTAGCCTGTTTGTAGCGAGTGAAACCGAAGGCACATAGGCGGACAAAATTGTTTATCTGGAACTCAGTAGGTAAGCTGTTAGCGGCTATTCGAATTCGCGAATGAGCTGAGTAAATCAAACTACAGTCAATTCATACTTTCTCACTCCACGTCTGAGCGCTCGCGTACTTGTTTCTTCCTTCCCTACTTGCTTCTGTGGATATCACCAACGGAGTCAACAGAAACCAGCGCCAGTCATACATTATTCATTTCATTGATTCCAATATTTTCTTCCAGCTGCAAGAACGCCATTGGAAGATTCAGGGACAGCGGGAGCTTCCAAACCACCAGCAGACGGAGCTGATAAGTTTGATTGAGTCAGTTAACTTTTATATGTATTTTTCTTTTCAACAGAAGAGACGCGAATTTTCTGGAACTTATTGGGTATGTTTTCATGGATTTACTGACAAGACCCCCATAAATGAACGCGTAGAGGTTGGTTTGGCAACTTTAACATGCTAGAAGTGCTAGTTTCCCTCCCTTTATCAGGACCAGCCGAGGTCTTACCTGTTACGATTACATTTCAGCTGGAAATACCAAACCTTCGGGTCGGATAGGTTATCGGATGTTATTTTCCTAAGCAAACCTTCAAAATTTGTATTATTAACCTGTGCTTTAACTGAAAGTTACATCAAATTACTAATCATATAATTATTTTCATTTTAGAATACCAACTTATATGCAGTGTGACAATCCACTTGGTATTTCTAACTTGTAGTTTCTGGTTCCTTCTATCTTCTTGTTTCTGGTTCCACTTGTTTCATTTTTTCCAATACGATTATGGAACCACTAAAAATACATTTTTAGAAATTTCTACCGTTGACGGCGGGATAGTTGTAAATCTTACACCTATAAAAAAAAAACTGATCTTTCTCCTATTGTATTAATTAACGAAAATATAATTGTAAAATAAAAACAAATTTTCCACTTATATTATTCGACTGAAAATACTATTGTAAAAGACAAATATGTTTTCAATTGTAATGTGGACCGAAAATACAGTTGTGAAAAAACAACTGTGAAAACTGATTGTATTTTTCCAATTGTATTATGGGACCGAAATACAGTTGTAAAAATATAACTGTGAAAAAACAATTGTTTTTTTCCAATTGTAGTATGGGACCGAAATACAATTGTAAAAATACAACTGCGAAAAAACAGTTGTGTTTCTCCAGTTGTATTATGGGACCGAAATACAATTGTAACACTACAACTGTGAAAAAACAATTGTGATTTTCCAATTGTATTATGGGACCGAAATACAATTGTAAACGTACAACTGTGAAAAAACAATTGTTTTTTTCCAATTGTATTATGGGACCGAACTACAATTGTAAAAATGCAACTGTGAAAAAACAATTGTTTTTTTCCAATTGTATTATGGGACCGAAATACAATTGTAAAAATACAACTGCGAAAAAACAGTTGTGTTTCTCCAGTTGTATTATGGGACCCCAATTACAATTGTAAAAATACAACTGTGAAAAAAACAATTGTTTTTTTCCGATTGTATTATGGGACCAAAATACAATTGTAAACGTACAACTGTGAAAAAAACAGTTGTTTTTTTCCAATTGTATTATGGGACCGAAATACAATTGTAAAAATACAACTGCGAAAAAACAGTTGTGTTTCTCCAGTTGTATTATGGGACCGAATTACAATTGTAAAATACAACTGTGAAGAAACAATTGTTTTTTTCCAATTGTATTATGGGACCGAAATACAATTGTAAAAATACAACTGTGAAAAACAGTTGTTTTTCTCCAATTGTATTATGGGACCGAAATACAACTGTAAAAAATACAATTGTAGGAATTACAACTGTTTACAAGTGTATTTGATTGTAAATGATACAATTGTGAAAAAACAGTTGTTTTTCTCCAATTGTATTATGGGACCGAAATACAACTGTAAAAAATACAATTGTAGGAATTACAACTGTTTACAAGTGTATTTGATTGTAAATGATACAATTGTAAAAAAACAGCTGGTTTTTTCCAATTGTATTACGGTCCCATAGTACAATTGTAAAAAAACAATTGTTTTCAATTGTTTACAGTCACAATTATTTCCATACGGGGAGGTAAAAAACAAATAGAAGTATCGTAGTCTATAAGTTAGCTAATCTGTGGCTTGAGATTGTAAGTGAAATTCCTGTTCAGCATTAATAATTGAAAGTACCGTATTTTGAATTTCCCTGAGCTCAAATTACTTTTTGAGATTTACAGGAGGGATAGCCGATGTCAGTTAAACAAATAATGTCAGAAAGAAATGTCTCAGAAGTCCTAATTATATCGTAGGCCATTAGGTTCTGTTTCTCTAGCAGTTGGGACTGCAGTACTGCACACACAAATACTGAGTCAACTTTTGAGGGTTTTGAAAGGGCAGTTGGTTTACTGTTGTTTTGGTACCTTAAAAGTTTTTAGTAGCCTAGCTCTTTATATGCGATCTAAAATGATGCTTGAGGTAGGTTTGTAAAATAACTGGTTTCCAGATGCAGATTGAATTCCAATGGAACAGTCAGATTGTTGGCTTCCGTTCAAACCTTTGTTTTACGCAATGGTTTACTTTTTAGAATGTCAACAAAGCAAGTACTTGTATTGAACTAGCACACCTTAATCAGGCTAAATTTAGCTTGTCCTAGTGTATAGCCATATAAATAAACATAGAAATTTGTGGTTTGGGTATACCAAGCTTTCAGAAAAGACCCAAATGCTGAGAAGCGCAAATGTGTTCTTTTGCCAAGCCAAATCGACTATCATGCTGTTGTGATTTAGAACTTGGTGTTCAAGAAATTCAGAGAAATAGGAAGTTGTCTTGCAATAGAGGAACCTGATGAATTAATTTTGAAAAAATTCAGTTGAGAATATTATAATCCATTTATAGTATAGCCTATTTGCCAAACTGTCAGAAGCTTGGATAACAGATAACGTATATGCATCCTTCTGTTCAATTTCGTCATAATGTAGTCTATCTATTGTGACCCTTTTAATTTTGACCATTTTTGTGACATATAACATTCAAAAGGGCCATAAAGAAATTTGTCTCTAAACTTAAGAATTTAAAGGGTCGTAACAGAAATATCTGGCATAACTGTTGACACAATGTTTTGCAACCATGTGTTCTCTGTTAACAAACCTTCTGACAGTATGGCAATAAGGGCCTGTATATCCAAATCAGCAGTATTTGACTTCATAGTTTCGGGCTGGAGGGTCCAGGCTGTTCAGTCCTCTCTCCCTGGCTTCTTCAAGCCTCTCACTGTTTTTTTTTTACAGACTAATAAAACAGGACCACATATGTTTCATGAGACATATTTGATGGTGCAAAACGGATACGTCAGCTGAATTTTATTTGAGCTATATTTCGGCCCTTCTTGACAAGGAGAGCCAAGAAGGGCCGAAATATAGCTCCAATAAAATTCAGCTTATGTATCCGTTTTGCACCATCAAATATGATTCGCAGTCAGCTTGGGCTGAAGGAATATTTATTTGTTTATGAGACTCTTCAAGGACCATCACATCCACTGATTTCTGTATATTTTTTCAGATGAAGCCTTCTAAATTGACGTCGAAAGTGGGATTCTTGTCTGAGGCAAGACAAAATAATGAATAACTTAGTTTAGTGCATGCAGCACACAGGCTATCTAGTTCAGTTTCAACATGCTGAAACAGCCAGTTGGTCCTGTAGCACCAGATCCAGAGACACTGTGACTGAATGGAGTAAAGAATAGTTATCTGGAATAGACTTTCACTCAAGTAAACAGTGCAATACATGTGCAGACCTAGTTCTGGATAGAAAGAGGCTAGAAAAGAACAAACGCAGACTCTCCCAAGAAAACCCCTTGCTGCCTCTTGACCTACGCAAGAAAGATGCATACTGTACAATGGTCATGCCTTTCTGGGTAAGTAGCATATTTAACACACTAGTTAGGACCCTATGTGCAGGATGCCTTTGACCATAGAGAGACGAATCTCTCTCTCAAAGGATTTAGGCTATCACTGCTGACTTAGCGTGAGGGTACTTTAAGCGTGAGGGTACTTTAAGCGTGTTCCACCCCTCTAACAGTAATTACTATCAGCTAGTATTTCCGTTCCAGCCTGACGAAAATTTACTACGCCGAGCAGGCCCGTATCCAGGAATTTATTTCGGGGGTGGGGGGGGGGTCGCCTTTCGGGGGGGGGGGGGGGTTCGCCTGCGGGTCGGACCAAAAAGTACAAAAAAGACATAAATAAGAGGGAAAAGCCTGTAAAATGATGATTTTTGTATGTTTCGGGGGGGGGGGGGGGGGGGTCAACCCCTAACCCACCCTGGATACGGCCTTGACGCCGAGCGTTCCAACCTTCTCGAAATAGTAACTTATTTGCTTACCACGCTTGGTTGCGTAGTAAACGTGGGGTGACTACGGATTTCTGTATCGTGATTGCTGGATAACCCCGTGGAGTGGTATTTTACCGAAAATAAAAAAATGCGTTCCACCCTTGAAGCTTGACGTCAAGAAGCCAAAATTTGTGACGTCGTGCGTAGTAACTACGTTAAGTAGGATGGAACACGCTCTTTTGGGTCAGAGAAGAATCCCCCTTGGCAGAAGTAAATATAATTTTGAAGGTGTGTGTGGGGGGGGGGTGTAGTAGCGCTAAGCTGTGCCTTCGTGTAGCAGATATTTGGAATTGCAGGATCATCAGTAGCTGTGAACCTCTTTGATTAACCAGAGTTTTTGGCGTGCGTAGTTGGGTTCCAGCTAGTTCGTTTATTTTTTTCAAGCAAAAAAAAAGCCTGAACAAACCCTTTGACCTTTAGACCATTTATTTCTGTTGCTTATTTATTTATTTACTTACATAATATCAAACTTATTAGGATGCCAACACTCTATTGTGGTACTTTATTCAAGCTTGGTGTGATGATTCTTAGGGTCATATTGCAAGACACGATTCAGATGGGCACCGGAGCCGTATTTTTAGGGGAGGATAAGGGAGATTAAAATTCTAGTAATGCGAAGGTTTGCGCTTCTTTATTAGCCAAACGTGTGTTTTTTGCGTGGAAGTTGTGAAACGAGAGGGTTCGAAACTTTATGACTCTGAACTAACTGTCTTCGATCAAGACATAACTCACGAAGTGAAACTTTGGTCCCAAAATATGCTGTTTCACGTTAAATATTCTATATTTCCTGACATCTGTAACTTTCCTTCGACCAAAGTAACAACCTATTGTGACAAAACTATGAGTACATTCCCTTCCTCCAGTCTCTAACCCCCTTGCTCAGCGCTTGTCACCCATTTTGAGCGACTAGTAGGGATTCCTAAATTCCCTCTATGAGCAATACAAGTCATCTGTGAATAATCAGCAATTGCATATTTTGATTTTTAGAAACGAAATTATAAACAGTTAATGCTTGCTTAAATCTTGGAAGCCTTCTTTCGTTTTGTGATCCTAAAAGTCCTAAACCCTAAGTGGAGGGATACCTATGACTTTGCAGAAGTTGTCCGTCTGTCCGTCCGTCTGTCCGCATGATAACTCTCGAAGGGAATGAGATGTTTTGATGAAACTTGGTGTGAGGACTCTTTAGGTCAAGGGAGAGGTCGAGTTTGTAGATGGGCTCTGTAGCTCAACGTTTAGGGGTTGGGGTTCAAATTAATGGGCGGACAAATTTCGGTTAAGACGGTGGGATATGGAAAATATGCTCGAATTTTGCGCAGAGTGTAAAATGCACCATATGAGCAACTCATCATGGTCCCTTGACTGTAGGCAGCTTTTGTGGTTATTTGGGTACACGTCCATAGATGAGCATATTAACATGAATGTCAAAACCATTTTCTCGCCGGACAAGTAGTTCGCCCGGAATCCGGCCAAACCAGAAGGTTTGTCAGTCAAAGTTGTATTCAAAGTTGATTAAATGTTCGATTCAGGCGAAAGAAGACATGCTAAACATATAAATGAAAATCATTTTTTCGTCGTACAAATAGTTCGCTTGGAATCCGGCCGAAACCTGAAAATTTGTCAAAAGTAAAAGTTTTATCTGAAGTTGATTAGGTGTCCGGTATCGGGGTAAGAAGACAACTGAACCCGCTTTTGACAATCATTTTCTACTCGGACATAGACTTCGCCCTGAATCTGACTGAAACCGGAAAATTTGTTAAAAGTTAAAGTTTTATCTGGAAGTTGATTAGATGTTCGATATAGCCGTAAGAAGATACTCTGAATTCGTTTTTGAGCTTCAGTTTTAGCAAGACAACTAGTTCGCCCGGAATCCAGTCGAAACCGGAGATTTGGCAGAAGTCAGGCAGGAAGATTTGATCAATTTCGTTAAAGTAGACATGACGTTATAGTCTAGGGGTAAATACACACATGCTGAATCCATATCTGAACTTGGTTTTCTGAGATCATTAGCCATTGGCCTTCTTCTGTTTTTAAACCTTACTAGTAAAAATGTTCAAGGAGTCTGGCGAAGACCGGATATCTACAAGACCCATTTGTCTGTAATCCGGCTGAAAACGGGAAATTTGTTAAAAGCTAAAGTTTCATCTGAAGTTGATTAGATGTTCGGCATAGGGGTACGGAGATGCGCTGAATTCGTTTTTATGGCACTTGCCTTCCTGACCAGATCCGTCAACTGTGGGGGGGGGGGGTACCGGAAATATCATGAAACGCTTAGAGTGGAGGGAATGGGATGAAGCTAGGTGGGAAGAACAAGCACAGATCCTAGATACATCGTTGACATAAATGGATCGGATCCGGGCACTGTGTATGTGGGGGGTGAGGTAGTCCCGGATTTCGGGTTATCGTTAATGTCCTTCCAGGCGTGCTAAACGATGAAACTTGGCAGGCGTGCCAGGAACCCGATCAGATTGACTTGACACGATTGAAACCGACCCGACCATTGGGGAGGGGGAGAGGGAGGAGGGAGGTGAAATCCGGGATCAGGAAGGCCAGGCAACGCATAATGTCCTGTTTCGGATGGATGTCCCGTTTCGTTTCCGGACCGGATCCGAAAACTCTGGGGCGGGCGGATTGGAAGGGGACCGGAAATCTCAATACAGGCTTAGAGTGGGGTTCGGGATGAAGCTTGGTGAGGAGAACAAGGACAAGTTGTAAATACATTTTTAACAGGAACGACCGGTTCGGCGCACTGTGTGGGGGGGGGGGGGGTTCCCGGTATTCCGGTGGTCGTGAGTTACAGTACTTACAGATGCACTTGGACGATGAAATTCGGCAGGTGTACTGGGACCCGATCAAATTGACTTGGAAGCAGTCATTTCCTCGATCCGTCGTCTGTTCCTCAAGACAGCGCAAATCTTAGCTGCTACCCTTACCTGCTACATATGTTTGCAAGTAAGGAGATATGCTGAATTCGTTTCGAGCTTTAGTTTTTCCAAGACAAGTAATTCGTCCGGAATCCAGGCGAAACCGGAGATTTGGCAGAAGTAAGGCAGAAGATTTGACCAGTTTCGTCGAAGTAGATATTAGGTATAGCCTAGGGGTAAATACACACATGCTTAATCCATATTCGAACTTGGTTTTCTCCAATGATAAGCCATTGACCTTCTTCTATTTCTAAATCTTAATATTAAAAATGTTCAAGTAGTCTGCCGAAGACCAGATATCTACAGGACCCGTCTGTCTGGATCAAATATTAAATTTTTGGGATCCCATCGAAACCGTTGGTCTTGTTCGCTTTGAGTTTTGAGCCATTGTTTAATATTTGTTTCCCAGTCATCTTGGGTTGAAGGAGTATTTAAACCCACAGTAGCCTGCTTGTAGCGAGTGAAACCGAAGGCACATAGGCGGACAAAATTGTTTATCTGGATCTCAGTAGGTAAGCTGTTAGCGGCTATTCGAATTAGCGATATGAGCTGAGTAAATCAAACTACAGTCAATTCATAATTTCTCACTCCACGTCTGAGCGCTCGCGTACTTGTTTCTTCCTTCCCTACTTGCTTCTGTGGATATCACCAACGGAGTCAACAGAAACCAGCGCCAGTCATACATTATTCATTTCTTTGATTCCAATATTTTCTTCCAGCTGCAAGAACGCCATTGGAAGATTCAGGGACAGCGGGAGCTTCCAAACCACCAGCAGAGGGAGCTGATAAGTTTGATTGAGTCAGTTAACTTTTATATGTATTTTTCTTTTCAACAGAAGAGACGCGAATTTTCTGGAACTTATTGGGTATGTTTTCATGGATTTACTGACAAGACCCCCATAAATGAACGCGTAGAGGTTGGTTTTGCAACTTTAACATGCTAGAAGTGCTAGTTTCCCTCCCTTTATCAGGACCAGCCGAGGTCTTACCTTGTTACGATTACATTTCAGCTGAAAATACCAAACCTTCGGGTCGGATAGGTTATCGGATGTTATTTTCCTAAGCAAACCTTCAAATTTGTATTATTAACCTGTGCTTTAACTGAAAGTTTACATCAAATTACTAATCATATAATTATTTTCATTTTTAGAATACCAACTTATATGCAGTGTGACAATCCACTTGGTATTTTCTAACTTGTAGTTTCTGGTTCCTTCTATCTTCTTGTTTCTGGTTCCACTTGTTTCATTTTTTCCAATACGATTATGGAACCACCAAAAATACATTTTTAGAAATTTCTACCGTTTACGGCGGGATAGTTGTAAATCTTACACCTATAAAAAAAACTGATCTTTCTCCTATTGTATTAATTAACGAAAATATAATTGTAAAATAAAAACAAATTTTCCACTTATATTATTCGACTGAAAATACTATTGTAAAAGACAAATATGTTTTCAATTGTAATGTGGGACCGAAAATACAGTTGTGAAAAAAACAACTGTGAAAACTGATTGTATTTTTCCAGTTGTATTATGGGACCGAAATACAGTTGTAAAAATATAACTGTGAAAAAACAATTGTTTTTTTCCAATTGTAGTATGGGACCGAAATACAATTGTAAAAATACAACTGCGAAAAAACAGTTGTGTTTCTCCAGTTGTATTATGGGACCGAAATACAATTGTAAACGTACAACTGTGAAAAAACAATTGTTTTTTTCCAATTGTATTATGGGACCGAACTACAATTGTAAAAATGCAACTGTGAAAAAACAATTGTCTTTTTCCAATTGTATTATGGGACCGAAATACAATTGTAAACGTACAACTGTGAAAAAAACAGTTGTTTTTTCCAATTGTATTATGGGACCGAAATACAATTGTAAAAATGCAACTGTGAAAAAATAATTGTTTTTTTCGAATTGTATTATGGGACCGAAATACAATTGTAAACGTACAACTGTGAAAAAACAGTTGTTTTTTTCAATTGTATTATGGGACCGAAATACAATTGTAAAAATGCAACTGTGAAAAAACAATTGTTTTTTTCCAATTGTATTATGGGACCGAAATACAATTGTAAACGTACAACTGTGAAAAAAACAGTTGTTTTTTCCAATTGTATTATGGGACCGAAATACAATTGTAAAAATACAACTGTGAAAAAACAATTGTTTTTTTCCAATTGTATTATGGGACCGAAATACAATTGTAAAATAACTGTGAAAAAACAGTTGTTTTTCTCCAATTGTATTATGGGACCGAAATACAACTGTAAAAAATACAATTGTAGGAATTACAACTGTTTACAAGTGTATTTGATTGTAAATGATACAATTGTGAAAAAACAGTTGTTTTTCTCCAATTGTATTATGGGACCGAAATACAACTGTAAAAAATACAATTGTAGGAATTACAACTGTTTACAAGTGTATTTGATTGTAAATGATACAATTGTAAAAAAACAGCTGCTTTTTTCCAATTGTATTACGGTCCCATAGTACAATTGTAAAAAAACAATTGTTTTCAATTGTTTACAGTCACAATTATTTCCATACGGGGAAGACATGCTGAGCATGATGGTGAAAATCATTTTCTCGCCGGACAAGCAGTTCGTCCGGAATCCGGCCAAAACCAGAAAATATGTTAAAAGCAGAAGCTTTATCTGAAGTTGATTAGATGATAGATTTAGGTGTAAGAAGAGACGCTGAGTCTGTATATGATGATCATTTTTTACCCGGACATATAATTAGTCTGGAATCCGGTTGTACCCGCATTTTTTTTTTTAAGTCAAAGTTTTATTTAAAGTTGATTCCGCAAGTTCAACCGCAAATTTGGCAGTAGTAAAGCAGGAAGTTTCGGTCAGTATCGTCAAAATAAATATGGCTTATAGAGGTATAGATAGATAGGTAGATAGAATATCTGAACTCTGTTTTCTCTGATGATTAGCCCAATTGTCTGGATCAAATCTTAGATTTTTGGGATCCCATCGACACCTTTGGTCTTGTTGTTCACGACGGTTCCAGATAAATGTGAGACATTTAGCTAGAAGTTGGATAATGTGCTTCAGTTCGAGCCTTTCCAAAAAAAGAAGTACTGATCATCCAGAAAAAAAAAACTGAAATGGACTTGTTCAGAATTTAGAGTTCAAACACAAAATAAAAATCAAATGACGTGTTGCAATAATCAGACATTTAATCTTCTCTCATTGCTCACGAAGCCGATTTATTTTTTAATGTGTGACTGGAGAAAAATTCTTACCATTAAATGCTTTTCTACGAAAATACAAAGGATCTTTACATGAAACTAACAAATTATTGGAAAGGTACGCCACAAGCAAAATGAGCCTGATTTTTACTTGAATATCGAGAGATACTAGTAGACAACAGATCGTGGTAAAACTTAGGTTAAAACTGGGTGCTGCAGGGCGAAATTCAAGATTTTTCTTCTGTCAGTCATGGAAGTTGAAATCTAACAATCATACTTCTCATTCTGACAAAATATGATTAAAAACCTCTTAGTATCTGAACGACTAGAAATAGCCTGCCTCTCGAAACATGCGACTGAGAATGCAATTCCATACGCTCGAGAACCCAGAACAGCCGACGCCAGAATAACTAGCAATACTGACTTTTCCGGGCGCAGTGCCAGCCCCCCATTTAGCTTTAGTGGGTGAGCGCCCAGATGAGCTGAAATTTCGTGGTAGGGAGCTCTGCGAGCGACCGTTTTAGCTAAATTTGTGTGGTCGGGCCTGCGAGCTCCCGTTTTAGCTTTTTTCTTTCTTCGAGAGGGGTAGTACCACCCCACCCCCCTTAGCGACGCCCCTGGGAGGGATACTTATGACATCGCCAAAAGTTGCCCGTCTGTCCGTCCGTCTGTAAGCACGATAACTATCGAAGGGAATGAGATATTTTGATGAAACTTGGTGGGAGGATCGTTTAGATCAAGGTAAAGGTCAGTTCGAGAAAAGGGCTCTATAGCCCTACATTTAGGGGTGGGGATTCAAATTAATTGACAAACAAAATATTTTTAATCAGCTAATGAGATAATCGATTAAGGGGTAAGCAGACATGCTGAACACGAAAATTAAAACCATTTTCTCGCCGGACAGGTTGTTCGCCCGGAATTTTGGATATAGGGGTATGGAGATACGGTGAATTAATTTTTGAGCTTTATTTTGTTGCCGGACAAGTAGTTCACCCGCAATCCGGCCCAAACTGGAAAGTCTGCTAAAAGTAAAAGTAGTCAGCTGTTCGTGACGTCAACATTTGATGTCATTTCAGACCAAAACTACGTGTACCAGGTAGACCAGAAAACCCACGACAATTAACAGAGTTAGGATTTTTTTAAATCACAATGTTTTCATACTTAATTACTGTTTATTCATTTATTATACCTAGCTTACAAATCAAGGGACTAGAACAGGTTTCCTTTGTGTCAACCTGGCCGGCTCGAAATGTGTGACTGGGAATGCAATTTCTTCAGGTCTTAAACGCTGGAGGCGATCGAAACGGCCGATGTCCAAGCTGTATGTCAAGTCAGTTTTGTTGCCCGTAACTAGCCTCACTGATTTTATCGGACGCACTGCCCGACCTTAATTTGTTTTTGTTGGGTCATCCCCCCCCCCACCGTCATACTTCTCCCTTCTGCCGCCGCTGCTCCGTCCACTAAAATCAGGAAGCCTCCAACCATTATTAACAATAACTACACCTACGTTGCCTGGGCAACGTGAAGTGTTGCAGCAACCTTTGTTCGCTTCGCCGACTGAAGTGTTGCGAGAGCAAAACTTTAATTTTGTTTCTTCGCTAACTGTTAAATGCTGAATTTGTCAACCCATCGAGGTTTCCTAAATGGTATGTTCCAATCCATGAAGAATATTTTTCTTCACACGGTTATCGCTCAGCGTTTGACAAAAAAACAACAACAGAATATCGGAAGTAGGGACTAAATTGACTTCGCAGCTAGTTGAACTTTATCCTTTTAGTCAAAGACATCAGGGGCGTCACGACTGGGGTGGGGGGGATGGGGGACACCCCCCCATGCTGTCGGCCAGTTGGTAAAAAATAACCGAGTCGTCGCGAAGCGACGCGATTTTTCCTCAAAACAGCTGATTTTTATCATGAAAACAGTCAGTTTTTATGGCACTTGCCCTTCGGCCAAGTGCCATATAGCGATCGCAATTTCTGTCCGTCCGTCGGTCTGTCCAGGTTTTGCTAGTTCGGGCACTTCCACATAAGCTAGGATGATAAAACTTGGCAGGCATATCAGGGACCCCAAATGATTAAGTTGGAAATAGTCACTTCCCCGATCCGAGCACCGTGGGGGGAGTGGAGGGAGGGGGAATCCGGAATCTTGAGGTATTTTTAACTTTTGAACGGGTGATCGGATCTCGATGAAACTTGATATTTGGAACGACCTCATGTCTCAGACGACCCACTTAAAATCCGGACCGGATCCGGTGACTTTTGGGGGGAGCTGGAGGGGGCAACCGGAAATCTTGGGAAACGCTATGAGTGGAGGGATCGAGATGAAACTTGGTGAGAAGACACCTAGCGAACACTAGATACATCGTTGACATAACCGAGCCGATTCGGGCACTGTGGGGGGGAGTGGAGGGAGGGGGAATCCGGAATCTTGAGGTATTTTTAACTTTTGAACGGGTGATCGGATCTCGATGAAACTTGATATTTGGAACGACCTCATGTCTCAGACGACCCACTTAAAATCCGGACCGGATCCGGTGACTTTTGGGGGGAGCTGGAGGGGGCAACCGGAAATCTTGGGAAACGCTATGAGTGGAGGGATCGAGATGAAACTTGGTGGGAAGACACCTAGCAAACACTAGATACATCATTGACATAACCGAGCCGATTCGGGTACTGTGGGGGGAGTAGAGGGAGGGGGAATCCGGAATCTTGAGGTATTTATAACTTTTGAACGGGTGATCGGATCTCGATGGAACTTGATATTTGGAAAGACCTCATGCCTCAGACGACCTACTTAAAATTCGGACCGGATCCGGTGACTTTTGGGGGGAGCTGGAGGGGGCAACCGGAAATCTTGGGAAACGCTATGAGTGGAGGGATCGAGATGAAACTTGGTGGGAAGACACCTAGCAAACACTAGATACATCATTGACATAACCGAGCCGATTCGGGTACTGTGGGGGGAGTAGAGGGAGGGGGAATCCGGAATCTTGAGGTATTTATAACTTTTGAACGGGTGATCGGATCTCGATGGAACTTGATATTTGGAAAGACCTCATCCCTCAGACGACCCACTTAAAATCTGGACCGGATCCGGTGACTTTTGGGGGGAGCTGGAGGGGGCAACCGGAAATCTTGGGAAACGCTATGAGTGGAGGGATCGAGATGAAACTTTGTGGGAAGACACCTAGCAAACACTAGATACATCGTTGACATAACCGAGCCGATTCGGGCACTGTGGGGGGAGTAGAGGGAGGGGGAATCCGGAATCTTGAGGTATTTATAACTTTTGAACGGGGGATCGGATCTCGATGGAACTTGATATTTGGAAAGACCTCATCCCTCAGACGACCCACTTAAAATCTGGACCGGATCTGGTGACTTTTGGGGGGAGCTGGAGGGGGCAACCGGAAATCTTGGGAAACGCTATGAGTGGAGGGATCGAGATGAAACTTGGTGGGAAGACACCTAGCAAACACTAGATACATCATTGACATAACCGAGCCGATTCGGGTACTGTGGGGGGAGTAGAGGGAGGGGGAATCCGGAATCTTGAGGTATTTATAACTTTTGAACGGGTGATCGGATCTCGATGGAACTTGATATTTGGAAAGACCTCATCCCTCAGACGACCCACTTAAAATCTGGACCGGATCCGGTGACTTTTGGGGGGAGCTGGAGGGGGCAACCGGAAATCTTTGGAAACGCTATGAGTGGAGGGATCGAGATGAAACTTGGTGGGAAGACACCTAGCAAACACTAGATACATCATTGACATAACCGAGCCGATTCGGGCACTGTCGGGGGAGTGGAGGGAGGGGGAATCCGGAATCTTGAGGTATTTATAACTTTTGAACGGGTGACCGGATCTCGATGAAACTTGATATTTGGAAAGACCTCATGCCTCAGACGACCCACTTAAAATCCGGACCGGATCCGGTGACTTTTGGGGGGAGCTGGAGGGGAGAACCGGAAATATTGGAAAACGCTATGAGTGGAGGGATCGAGATGAAACTTGGTGGGAAGACACCTAGCAAACACTAGATATATCATTGACATAACCGAGCCGTGCCTACTCGTAACAAGTGCCATATGAGCTCGTAGCTCTTGTTCTGAAAACTGGTCGACGCAAATTTGGCAAAAGTAAAGCAGGAAGTTTCGGTCAGTATCGTCAAAATAGATATGGCCTATAGAGGTATACATTGATAGATAGATGGAATATCTGGACTCGGTTTTCTTTGATGATTAGCCTGGCGAAGACTGGATCTGGCGAAGACAAGACCCAATTGTCTGGATCAAATCTTAGATTTTTGGGATCCCATCGACACCTTTGGTCTTGCTCCCTCTGATCTATGTATTGTTTGTACTTTTTTGTCCGACCCGAAAGGCACCCCTCCCTCCCGTGATAGCCCCCTCCCCCCCCCCCCCCCCCCCCCCCCCGAAACAAATTCCTGGATACGGGCCTGAAAGGACCCATCTACGAACTTGCAGTGAATCCTCATAGAAACAACATCCTCGCTTGAACAACTTATTCCCTCGTTTGAACATTATATATCAACCCCTTCTACCTTCGATTACACTAGATCTCTCCGACGTCCACAGAATAAACAAATAAACGTCGTCATCCACAGTGCAGAGCTACTGGTTTGAGAATAAAGGGGTAAGAACTGCTATAGCCGAAAATTGTCGACAAATTTTTGTGTCCGGTTTTCGCCGGATTCCAGGTGAACTACTTGTCCGGCTAGAAAATAACCAGAAGACGCTATGTCAGCATATGTTGAGCTTATACAATCTTACAGCTTATGAGAATGTACAGTATATCCATCCCGGTCTCGCAAGTAACAACTGTGATTTATTTTTTTGTATGGTTATGTTGCTGAATAACACACTGCAACTTCTATCACTGGCTAGGAAAGAGAAACTGGATCTCGTTGCATGTCGAAAGGAGATTGCCACTGCGCTTTACCAAGCTAACTCGTCTATCCCACGATTATCAGGTCAAGCTAGGGATTCGACAATATGGAGGGATGGAGAACTGACGCCAGGAAGAACAAGACCAAAGGTTTCGATGGGATCCCAAAATTTTTAATATTTGCTCCTGACAATTCGGTCTTGTAGATATTCGGTCTTCAACAGACTTCTTAGTCATTTTTACTTTTAACATTTACAAACAGTTTAAGGCCAAAGGTAATAATCGGAGAAGACCAAGTTCGTATTTGACAGTGCAAACCGAATACGCCAGCTGAATTTGAACAAGTTCAGATATATTCAGATATCCGTTTTGCGCTGTCATATCTTCAAATATGGATCCAGCATATGGTTTACCCTATGGCCTACGTCGTATCTCCTTCCTTCCTTACTTCTGCCCAACTTCCGGTTTCGGCCGGATTCCGGACAAACTACTTGTCTGGCAAAAAACTAAAGCTCAAAAACGAATTCAGCATGTCTCCTTACCCCTACATCCAACCTCTATCTAATCAACTTCAGATTAAACTTTTACTTTTAACAAATTTTCCGGTTTCAGCCGGGTTCCGAGCAATCGATGCTTTTGGTGAAAAAATGATTGTCATATGTGAATCCAGCATGTCTTCTTACCCGCATCGAATATCTTATCAAATTTAAATAAAACTTTTACTTTTAACAAATTCTCCGGTTTTGGCCGGATTCCGGCCGAACTAATTATCCGGCGAGAAAATAAATTCCATATTCGGACTCACCACCTCTCCTTGTCTCTAAATAGAACCTCTCATCAACTTCATATTAAACTTTTACTTTTCACAAATTTTCCGTTTTTGCCGGATTCCGGGTGAACTATTTGTCCGGCGAGAAATAAATTTCATATTCGAATTCAACAAGTCTAAAGAACTATCTAAATAGCTACAAAAACTATTTTTTTTGCCCCTTAACTTGAAACCCCTCCCCCACCCTCAAATATAAGGCTGCAGAGCCCATCTTCGAACTACCTTACTCCACAAATGGGAAAAGGGAGCCCCAATACAACTTTTTTTGGACGGGTATTGCAACAGCGACTTATTTCCTTTGCCCCCCAAGAACTTTAAACCGATCTTTTATTATTTCAACGAAGGAGGCCGCGGTTTTGATGGTCCCAAATCCAGAACTACCATTATAACTCCAATTTTAAATCCGCGCAAAAATAATAATAAGGGGCTAATCATTCTGAACCGTGGTAAAACATACAAATTTTCTTTCTCATCCAAAATCCCCCCCCCCCCCTGGTTATAGAAAAGGAGAAAAGAAAGAAAAAACTTTTCCATCATAACCGTGACGGACATTCGACAGCAGGGCCATTATGTCCCAGGCATGACCGCGGGCTCCCAAACGTGCACTGAAACTGAATCCAAGCTAGCCTAGTCAAACGGCAATACTTGACCTGTACTTTGGCCCAAAGGATCGTCCCACCAAGTTTCATCAAAATATCTCAATCCCTTCGAGAGTTATCGTGCGGACAGACGGACAACTTTTGCGATACAGAGGTATCCCTCCACTTACGTTTTGGGATCCCAAAAATAGCCCCAAATACGTACTGACGCACGATGTGATGGCTATCACCACTGGCCAGTGAAAACGGGCAAAAAGCTTTGAGTGAGATGGAAGGTGAGGATCTGCAAGCTCAAAGCAGCAACAATTTGTAAAAAAAAAAAAAATACAAGTTCAGATGTGTTTGAATGGTCAACGAACTTGTTCCAAACATTTTCATGTCAGGTCAAGTGACTGAAATGCCATTTTCATATGTTAAGCTGGTCACGTTATCCAGTTTTCGTCCACTAAATAAACGATTCCAAGCAAATCTCTTCAAAACTAGCTTACTTATGCCCTAACTAGTAGGTTTCAATGAAAAAATATTTTTTTTCTCGGTTAAAAATAATTGGTGACGGAAGTAGTTAACATATTTTCCGGTTTTGGACTAGTTGTCCGGTTGAAAAATCCTTTTCATATAAGCAGGGGCGTCGCAAGTGCATTTTCGGTGGGGGGGTGCAGAGCCAAAATTTTACCGAATCTTTCAAAAATTTTACCGAATCCTAGAACTAAGAATTCGAGCTTTAAATTATGGAACAGAAACGATTACGTAGGAAGAGTAACAATAAAAGGCAGCATGAACGACGATAAGCCAACTATTAGGCGCCGTTTTGGCGAAGCCCACATAGAGAATACGTTGCCGGGCATGATTGCAGTAACAGCTACTATCTATTATAGCCAACAGAAAATTAAATCGAGCGCCGCAGGCGAAAATTTTCGAAATCCATTTTTTTTTTGTTTTTGTAGGCTAAAATTTAATTGCTTCTATTACAAATTCTATCATTTACCGTTGATGAAATACCGAGACTCTTAAGAAGTTCTAGAAAACGGATGGAGCGACGTTCCGGCAGCAGCAGCAACTGTAGTCTAGTCAATATACTACCTATGATAACATAAAGTGAGCGCCGCAGGCGACATTTTTTTTTGCTTTTTCCTGCCAAATTTAATTTCCATTCAAATTCTAGCTTTTAATGTTTCGAAATCTCAATCCTAAAACTGGCTTAAAACCCCCGTCAAATGACGCGCCCTTCCACAAAATAGAGAACATTACGAAAAGTGCTGCAGGCGGAATTTTCGAAATATTTATGATCAGATTTTCTTTTTGGGATCCGAAATAAAAGTAAGGACTATCGATGATATCACAGATCATCAATTTTGTCTGCGACAAGTGCTTCACTCGACCTCTTCTGAATTTCGAGGTTCGTGGTAACTTCCGGATCCTGGCAATTACAACGAATAAGTTACCGAATCTCAGTTATTATACCGAATAAGTTTAGACCGATAGCGTGTTCGGGATTCTGTATAACCACCGTATCCCGGTTAGTATACCGAATTGTTTCGGTATCGAAAGACTACCGAACAATATTCATATTCGGTATACTTTCGTCGAAACTGGAACAAAGTCAGGATTCGTGGTTAACTTCCGAATCCTGGAAATTACACTTAATAAATTACCGAATCCCAATCATGACACCGAATAATTCTGAACCAACAGCTTATTCGGGAGTCTGTGTAACTGCGGAATCTCCATAAATATACCGAATAGTTTCGGCATTGAAAAATTACCAAATGATTTCAGTAATTCTCTCACCAAATTCGTGATAACTAACGAATACTGGCAACTATACCGAATCCCGATCATTATACCGAAGAGATTTGTACAGATAGCCTATTTAGGAGTCTGTATATATCTACCGAATCGCCGTAAATCGAAAAAATACCGAACAATTTTAGTAAACTTTTGGGCCTCCGGCCCAAAATTTTACCGAATCTCAAAAAGGTGGGGGGGTGCTGCACCCCCCGCACCCCCCCCCTTGCGACGCCCCTGCATATAAGTGTTCAGCATGTCTTCTTACCCCTAAATCGAACATTTAATCAACTTCAAATGGAACTTTTACTTTTAACCAACTTTCCTTTTTCTGCAGGATTCCGGACGAACTATTTGTCGGCCAGAAAATGGTTTTCACCATCGTGTTCAGCATGTCTTCTTATCCCATCACATTAGCTGTTTAAAAATATTTTGTTTGCCCCTTAATTTGAACCCTCTCCCCCACCCCTAAATGTTGGGCTACAGAGCCCATCTACAAACTTGAACTTACCCTTGACCAAAACAATCCTCACACCAAGTTTCATCAACATATCTCATTCCCTTCGAGAGTTATCGTGCTTACAACTTCTGCGTTGTCATACCCCTCGGTGTCCGGTCAATTCGTCACAGGACAATTCGTCATAGGACAATTCGCCATAGACAAATTCGTCACAGGACAATTTGTCACAAGGACATTTCGTCACGAGGACATTTCGTCGTTAGGGTAATTCGTCATACGGACATTTCGTCACAGAGAGCCTGATTTCAAGTTTGGATTTCGTTTTTAAGCTAGATGTTATCAAATACTCAGTTACATTAAAATAGTATGGCTATATAATACATTAAAACATTTATTTATGATCAATTTCCCGCATATACTCGAGTATGTCAGTTTGAGTAGATTAATATCTCCGAACTATGGTTTTAGTCACAGGTTAGTCTTCATACTTCCACTTCTGGGGTGGGTTCGAGCACCCAGCAACAAATCCCTCAATACTCATTTCTGTTTTGCCCTGCTCCGGCAGCAGAAACGAAATGAAATTACAAATGTTTCGATGAGCTGCTCCAACATGTTTGTTGAATCCTGAATGCCATCCTTCAAATTGTTGTTAGTCCTACGAAGGTCTTCTGCGACGCGCTCAAAGACATTCGAGACAGGGATAGGAAAGAGAGCATTTCTGCTTGCGCTGATGGCCTGTGATATTCTTCCTATATAAGTGTCTTCAAAGTAGTCGAGGATCGGATGTACTTCAGATGGACAGATTTGAACATAGCGGTCGAACGCTGATGGGATATCCACCATTGAGAGAAAAGCCAACGCTGTCAGCATTCTCAGGATGAGCGCAAAATCGCTGCAAGACGAATATTTCTCGAGAACATCGCTGTTTGCTTGAATTTGTGTTTTATATATTAAAATCCTTAATAATTTTTAACGACCTCTCTCAGTCTTTGCAAGTTCCATATTTAACTTAATAACGCCTTGACTCTCCTCGAGAATATATAACACTAAGACTGATGATTAAATATCGGAGATTATAGCAAGGATTACAAATAATGATTCAGATATTGATTCAAACAACCTCTTATGAAGGGGTCGCATTTTTGGTTTTATCCAAACTAATTTTGTAATTACACATTTTCTAAAATATGACGACTATCCTAGTGACGAATTGTCCCTGTGACTAACTGTCCGTGTGACGTATTGTCCTGTGACCAATTGTCCTGTGACAAATTGTCCTAGAATCGTATCCCTCCATTTACGTTTTGGGATCCCAAAAACGAAGTGTTGCTCTCGGAACACAATTCACTTAACCGAAACATCAAAGAGCTCCATGAATGATCACATTTAGCTTCATTCTGTTGATAGGTTGATCAGGACAGCCGCAGTTGAAGCCGGAACACATACATTATGGATGGTTTCCTACTTTCGCTGTTGATTAGAAAGTTCCTAGTCACGAGACCGACTCATACTGACTTGAACTCCCCTCCTCGAGTTCTGGAGGGATCCGTTCTTCTCGGAATTCCTTTAATGAGATCGAGATGCATGCTTTCTAATACGGGAAATTAATATCTCCCAGGCTATTCAACAACTCGTCTTCGGTTCATTGCTTTTCTTATTTATGTTTCGCAATATTTCCTGTCGATATTAAACATCCAGAGTAAAAGAATCAGTCAGCATCGACGTTCCGTGGAATCAGCATGTCTTTGGTTTGACGTGTGCAACTAGTGGAAGTGTAGAAAGTTAAGCAATTGTAAGTCATTCTTTTCTTCTGAGCCACGACAGTTCGGCTTGTCATTGATGTAAAGGATGTCTTGTATGACATACATGTGATAGTAACATAGATTGCATTGTAAACAGGTGAGAGTGAACGCAGCTTGCACAAGCTCGAAAAAAAAAGATATTGATCCGAATAAACTTCCCATTAAGAACTATTTGCCTTGTCGTAAACCAGCCCATGTCAATGAAACTTGCTGGACTTGCGTGCGCATTGTCACCACAGAACAGGTTAAAGTGTTTTTTAAAGTATTTGCGTATCTGGAAAACGGATTTACATAGAAAAACTCAGCGACCGACGAAGTACGTGGACCGGAAAAACGACATGCTTGTTCGAACACACGATCTTGCGGATTTGATTTTAGAAAAGAACAGTAACGTGTGAATATATATTTTCTTGACTGTTTATTACACTGTCAGAAGTTTCATAACAGATAGCGGATAACACTTTCAAGAATAACACCTTTTCACTTAGAAATAAAGTGTTATGACCAATAAGTTTACACTATTTCGTGCCTAGATCTCCAACATCACCTTTCATTGGTAAAAATACTAACGGGAACGAAAGAAACATAACAGATAACATCCAATCTGTTGAAACCGCGCATCCTTCTGTTGTCGTTATGTAACTTCTGACAGTGTAGTATTTTTACGTATTGAAGATGTTGTTGGAGATCTAGGCACGAAATAGTATAAACTTAATTGGTCATAACACTTTATTTTTAAGTGAAAAGGTGTTATTCTTGAAAGTGTTATGCGCAATCTGTTATGAAACTTCTGATAGTGTATAGTACCTGTCGGAACTGTCGGAATCAGTCAATTCCTTCGAAGTCCTTAAAACTTTGGCAAACTTATTCTCTGCGAAACAGCCTGTATTATTTTTCGTCTTCAGTGTTCTCGGTCTGGTACCGGTCGAAAGACACTAGCCGGTTACAGACAAACTCAAGATTTTACAAATACATTTTGTAGAAAACTGGGCCCTGCCAGAGCAAAGTCCATGAAGAATATTCATCATGATTAATTTTGTAGCACGAGCGTTTCACGAAGTAGTGTGATGTTTAACTGGCTAAAATTCACCTACCAGTATGGACAGGATACCATGCTAGGACCTATCTTTATGGCATACCATTCGTTACAGATCAAACAAACGTTTATATTTGATAAAATTGTTTGGGTCACAGAGTAGCTTGACGTTAACTAGATAAAATTCGCGCACTGGTACCCAAAATGCTGACTAATTTTTACGGTTTTCTTGCATTTCAGGTCTCACAACTCTTATGGTCCGCCACTGTTCAGCGCGAAACCTTTAAAGTGTCATAATTTGTTTTTGTCCCTATATTTCCCTTAGCGAATACCAGCGTTTCTTTCGTAAGAAACTTTTGACATTAGTATAAAGGAATGGAAATACCTAGCTGTAATTTCAGTGGTATTATGGAATGTTGCAAGCAGGTTTTGGGAAGTTTTAATGAAGAACTGTACAGTGGAATAATGATTAAAAACATATTGAGCGTCGGTGCACCAATAGTGAATAAGTAAACCATTAACTGAGGTACGTGAGCAAAGGCACATGAGTTGGTAGAAATTTAGATGCCAAATATTGTGCGTGATATTTGAATACCGTGAATTGCAGCTTACAGCGCTCTCAAAAAGTTAATCTTCGCTCTAAAGCTCTTATGTAATTATGTTGAAAACGACGGTGCGAGACTCGATACAAAACTGACGGAAGCGAGCCGTCAACGTAACATGATGTAACAAAAGGCTAAAGTGTTTCTCAACCGTTTAACCGTGACTGGCACGCAGCAGCTGTATTTCGGGTCGAAATTGTCAATGTAGCTCTTCGTTTTACTGGATCCTTTTTTACCTCTTGCGAAGGAACGCTAATCACCCTTATACATTACTAGTGAGCCCCCCCCCCCCCTAGCCACCGTATTTGTGGCGATATCGTGTCTCTGATTGCTCAGATTCTGGATGGGGTTCCCGGGAGGCTCTGCGAAAGTTTTTTTCTTGAATACTCAGCATTTGCTACGCACGGAATAAGTCAATTAATCCGGACGGTGACTACTGAAGCCGCGTTCGATTTTATTCTCACCTGTCTTGCCTTGCCCCAATCTTCGGCCTTGTCATAGCCAAATGCCGTTTTATTTATGCCTTGTCAGTTGTCAGGTGGATGATTCTCCTGACAACCGTCGCAAATAAAACGCAGTTTACAGCTGGTCTTGCGGATTTCCGACAGACTCAGATACACCGAGCGTGTTCCATCCTACTTATCGCAGTTACTACGTATGACGTCACGAATTCTGGCTTTTTGCCGTCAAGGGCGAATCCGTTACAGAGATCCGTAGTTACTACAGCTACTACGCTCCCGAGTGTGGTAAGCAAATAGTTACTATTAGTTACTATTTCGAGAAGGTTGGAACGGTCAGCGTAGAAATTTTTTGGGAGGTTGGAACGGAAATAGTAACTAATAGTTACCATTTGTAGAAGGGTGGAACACGCTCACCATCTGACACGGGGGAGGGCTGTTGTCATAAGTTTAGAGCCCTTTTGTCTTTGACAAAGACAAGACTGCTGAAAGGAACACACAGCTAGTCACGACGCAACGCCTTGTCACAAGAAAACGGTATTTGCGAAACACGATCGGGGAATGGCATTTGCGAGACAAGGCCTTGAAAAGACTCTAATATCTTAATTAAAATGCGGCTGGAATTGCTTAGGGTTTTAGTTGTACTTCGAAGGGCTAACATTACTGGAAACTCTCATGATTCGCCAAATCACCTGAAAATCTCGGTCAGAATCAGGAGAAACTAGACCTACGTTGCCCGGGCAACGTGAAGTGTTGCGGCAACCTTTGTCCGGCTTCGCCGGCTAAAGTGTTGCGAGAGCAACACTTTGGTTTTGTTTCTTCGCTGTCGGTTAAATGCTGAAATTGTCAACTTATCGAAGCTTTTAAAACGGTATGTTCTAAAAAGAATAATCACATAATCAAAAGCTGTTCTTTAGCGTTGTAAAACCAACAACAAAACAATATCGAAAGAAGGCTATCCGTAACGTTTCAGGATTAAAATACCGCAGATGACACTATTAATTATTACAAAACTACCTTATTGTTTTACATTACCGTATCGTTTGTACCCGTTGCGTAAACAGTTAATCCCAGGTTATAGCGATAGACCATCGATACAAACTTTCTTACTGTCATATTTACAGAAATCGAATAGAATGTGCACCAATTTTCAAAAATGTCTAGCCCCTCGTGAACCGATCTTACTTACAAGTCCGTCTCCCGTGATTGACATCAAATTCACCGGAAACAAATAATGTATACACCAGCTATCAAAAGTTGCAAACCCCTCATCGCTGAAGATGATTATAGCATAAAAGCCGATTATTACTTACAAGTCCCATGCATGTCTTACAATTGGGAACAAAATTATTCTTACCATCGAATACACCTGAGACAAATAACAGGTATACCAACTAGCAAAAGCTGCAAACTCCTCGTTGCCGAAGATGATTATGAGCTAACAGTCGACTGTTGCTTACAATCGACTGTTGCTTACAAGTCCCTTACATGTCTCACAACTGGTATCGCCTATTTTTGGTTTCAGTGTGTACCTTACTCCTGAAGTTGTCAACCCCTTGAAACTTTCAAAGTTTATCTCATGAAGGATTTTTGTTCAAAAAAATGGATGGCATATATTTTGATCAGCTCTTCAAGTGCTATCGATTGCCCTAACCACAACAAAAGCATATCGGAAAAAGGGACTAAATTGACTTTGCAGTCAGTTGAACTTTATCCTTTTCAATCGTAGACATCGTGACGGATGAAAACTTGGAATAATATCCCATATAATCTAGTTGGTATTATAAAGCTATCCGTAACTTTTTAGGATTAAAATACCATAGATGACACTATTAATTATTACGAAACTACCTTGTTTTACATTACAGTATCGTTTGTACCCGTTGCGTTAACAGTAAATCCTAGGTTACAGCGATAGACCAACGATACAAACTTTCTTACCGTCAGATTTATATAAATCGAATACAGTGTGCAACAATTTGCACAAATTTCTAGCCCCTCGTGCACCGATTCTACTGACACGTCCGTTTCCCGTGATAGACATCAAGTTCACCGGATACAAATAATAGGTACACCGACTAGCAAAAGTTGCAAGCCCCTCATCGCTGAAGATTTGTGAAGCATAACAGCCGATTATTACTTACAAGTCCCTTGCATGTTTTACATTTGGGAACCAAATTGTTCATCAAATGACAGGTACGCCAACTAGCGAGAGCTGCAAACCCCTCATTGCCGAAGATGATTATGAGCTAATAGTCGCCTGTCGCGTACAAGTCCCCTAAATGTCTCACAACTGGTATCGCCCATTTTTGGTTTCAGTGTGTACCTTACTACTGAAGTTGTCAACCCCTTGAAACTTTCAAACTGGTGTATCTCATAAAGGAATTTTTTTTGCCAAAAAATGGATGTCATATACTTTGATCAGCTCATCAGCGGCTATCGATTGCCGTCGAAGTTGAACTTTATCCTTTTCAATCGTAGATATCGTGACGGATGAAAACTTGGAACAATATCTTATATAATCTAGTTGATATTATAAAGCTATCCGTAACTTCTTTTCAGGATTAAAATACCATAGATGACACTATTAATTATTACAAAATTACCTTATTGTTTTACATTACCGTATCGTTTGTACCCGTTGCGTAAACAGTTAATCCTAGGTTATAGCGATAGACCATCGATACAAACTTTCTTACTGTCATATTTACAGAAATCGAATACAATGTGCAACAATTTTCAAAAATTTCTAGCCCCTCGTGAACCGATTCTTACTTACAAGTCCGTCTCCCGTGATTGACATCAAATTCACCGGAAACAAATAATGGATATACCAGCTATCAAAAGTTGCAAGCCCCTCATCGCTGAAGATGATTATAGCATAAGCTTTTTAAACGGGATGCTCTAAAAAGATTAATCATATGATCAAAAGGTATTCTTCAGCGTTGTAAAAACAACAACAAAATAATATAGGAAGAAGGGACTAAATTAACTTTGCTGTCAGTTGTACTTTATCCTTTTCAATCGTAGACATCGTGACGGTTGAAAACTTGGAACAATATCTTATATAATCTAGTTGGTAATAGAAAGCTATCCGTAACTTTTCAGGATTAAAATACCATAGATGACACTATTAATTATTATGAAACTACCTCATTGCTTTACATTTTCGTTTGTATCCGTTGTGTAAACAGTTAATCCTCGGTTACATTGATAGACCATCGACACAAACTTTCTTACCGTCAGATTTATAGAAATCGAATACAATGTGCACCCATTTGCAAAAATTCCTAGCCCCTCGTGAACCGATTCCTACTTACAAGTCCCTCTCCCGTGATATACATTAAGTTAACCGGAAACAAATAATGGGTACACCAGCTAGCAAAAGCTGCAAACCCATCATCGCAGAAGATGATTGTAGCATAACAGCCGATTATTACTTACAAGTCCCTTGCATATCTTACCATTGGGAACCAAATTGTTCTTACCATCGAATATACCGGAAACAAATAACAGGTATACCAACTAGCAAAAGCTGCAAACCCCTCATTACCGAAGATGATTATGGGCTAACAGTCGACTGTTGCTTAAAAGTCCCCTATATGTATCATAACTGGTATCGCCTATTTTTGGTTTCAATGTACCTTACTATGAAGTTGTCAACCCCTTTGAAATTTTCAAACTGGTGTATCTCATGAAGGAATTTTTGTACCAAAAAATGGATGACATATACTTTGATCAGCTTATCAATGGCTATCGATTGCCGTCGAAAAAAAAATTCTACCTGTCTTAGTTCAAAAGTTGACTTTTTTGCCGTAGGCCAACTTTCTAACGTAACGACTTAGAAAGGAGCAAAGGATAAGCTCTAATTTCTTTAGCAATGAGAGAACTTTTAAAGTTTAAGAGGCACATCTGATACCGTTACTCTACCACAAACCAAAGTGCAAAAAAAAAAATTTATAAACTCAGCTGAAATCGTCGCAGACATGGACAGAAACAATAGATGGCAGCACTTTCGGACCCGTGGGAAAAAGCCACTTTTTTGTCTCTGTAGATTTTTCTATTTATCACTCAAAGAAGATATGTTGGCTGTGGGGCCGGGTAACTGCCGCATATATTTAACACTTATAGATTTTAGTCCATCTTCAATTTGAAACTGGTGCCTGCCTGCTTGCGTGCTAGAACGGAGCTTTCCACTCGAAAGCAGAAACATCTTTTGATGAAACGAAAGGTTCGCTACACAACTTCAGATAGTCCTCTCTGACATAGGCTATACAACTCCACTTCACTTCGCAAACCGTAGGCTCTGGCTCGATGACAAGCAAAAACCATCCTTATTGGCCCCAGGCAAGAGTTCTACGGAGCTTTCCAAAATGAAATGTCATATTCATCAATCCGGCCTAAGGTCCACACTTTCCGTAAAAACCGCACAGGTTAGACCCTTCTCAGTTACCAGGAATAAAATGAAATCGGAGTCATAGGAAAAAAAAAAAAAAAAAAAAAAAAAAACGAGGACAAAACCAAAGTGTTGCTCTCGCAACACAACTGGACAAATTTTTTCTGTACCTTTCCCTGTCACTGGTCTCTTCGAGGAGGTTTGGGTATTGCGCTTAGTTCGATTTCCATTTTGTTGGTGCGTTAGTCAAGAGAGCATTGGGAGACAAAACGTTCAATCATTCAATATTATAAATTGCAAATCAGCAACTATTGGAGAAACAAGGTTCTTGGCAATCTTGGCAGTTGGAGCATTCGTCAGCACTACCCTACTAACCTTTGACCTGAGATGGAACCAAGAATAAATAACGGGAATAAATATATATCATCAAGAATATATATATATATATATATATAATATATATATATATATTATCAAGAATAAATATTCTTGATGGAACCGAAAATCGACAAGCTAGTTTTTCAGTTGTTCACTGCTCGGATAGGAGGTCAGGGTTGCCACATCAGAAAAATTGACTTTTGGCTGAAAAATAGAGTGAACTGCGAGTGAAATTTTATTTTCATGAAAAAAACGTGAAATGGTAAATTTTGGTCGGAATCACTGATGCAAAAATGTATTTCGGCGGAATCACAATCGGTTTGGAATTCTCTTAGCATTAAGATCCAGTTTTTGTGTTCAGACCCCCACATATAACTGCTGTATCATATAAACAATAGACTGTCCAATACCATAAGACTAAAATGATCCAAAGCGTATCCAAAGGAAAAGTAGGTGTGCGAATGCTTTATTCCGACGTGCTTCCAGTTCACGTAATAGTACGTAAGACGTAATCACCTCACTTCACAGGAAAAAGCAGCGATTCGGGTGCATTTGATCAATGCAAAACGTGTAATTACACTATAAAGTAAAATACCCCTCTTTTTGTGAAATACGTTGCAAATGACACGGATTCCGTTTGCCCAGCTTTACTTTCTGAGCTTTAGAAAAGGCATACATCGTTAGATCAGGTTGAAAGATAGTGGACTGTGGGGGTACTTGTAAGAGTAAAGGCAACGTAATACATATGGGTCGCTGTCACTACCCCCACCCGTCAGTTCGCCCACCCGTCAGTTCGCCCACTTCCAAAATCCGACAGTTCGCCCACCCGTCAGTTCGCCCAACGTCAGTACGTCCACCCGTCACTACGCCCACCCGTCACTACTCCCACCCGTCACTACGCCCACCCGTCACTACGCCCACCCGTCACTACACCCACCCGTCACTACGCCCACCCGTCAGTTCACCCACCCGTCACTACTCCCACCCGTCAGTTCGCCCACCGTCAGTTGACCCACCCGTCAGTTCACCCACCGTCAGCTCGCCCACCCGTCATTTGGCCCAAAATCCGTCAGTTGACCTACCCGTCATTTCGCCTAAGAATCCGTCAGTTCGCCCAATTTTCCGACAGTTTGCCCACCCGTCAGTTGGCCCAAAAATCCGTCAGTTGACCTATCCGTCATTTCGCCTAAAAATCCGTCAGTTCGCCCAATTTTTATGACAGTCACTCACCCGTCATTTCGCCTAAGAATCCGTCAGTTCGCCCAATTTTCCGACATTTCGCCTACCCGTCATTTGGCCCAAAAATCCGACAGTTGGCCCAACTTTTCTAGATCAGTAACATCTATGAAGAAGGGGCGCGAACCCAGGGGAATAATCAGAAGGAGCGAACCTTTTTTCGTTTAATTAGGGTCGGTACAAAATTTCTTTGGGTGCGACTGTTCTGTTTACTTAAAAAAAAAATACCGTTCACGTGAAGATGGGTGAAAAGAAAAGCTGTTCAACTAGTTTGTAACAAACTTTGTTGCTTGATAAAGAGGTTGCTGCTAACGCCTGCCGAGCTAACGAGCTCGTATCCCTGCCGGCCCCCAGTGATCAAAATATATTGTCACAAAGTATTTTTGAAATAAAAGAACCTGAACCTGAACCTGCTAATTGTTACGGAAATTGAAAGGTTTTTGCAACGATACGCGCAAACAGACCTATCCAAAGTTCAACATTCTAGGTAGGTTTCAGAACTGTATTTCGTCGTTTTTTATGTTACTTTTTCACTATAATAATTACGTAAACATTTAGTCAGAAATATCAGAAGCTTGCTTTTAGATTCTGCATAAAATACGAAGGAAAATATAGAAGATGAGCACAAAAGTAAAAGGTAATAGAGTAACGTGCAGCGAAACTTTTCGACTGGCAACACGATTGGGAGTAGTTCACAAGGAAATACAAAGTAAAAGCATAGTTTATTCAAACAATGTTTACAACGGATACGTCAGCTATGATTTTTCATCAGCGATATTTCGGCCCTTCTTGGAAAGGGTCCTCGTCAGGCTCGTAAAGCATAGTAGGAATAAGGGGTGGCCCGAAGGAGCGGAGATTCACCCCTCTCCTGCCTTTTGCTAAGTCCTATCACTCTTTTATTTTGGCCTCATCGAGGTCCCGGACGCTCGTTTTATTTTGAGACAATCCGATTTTTTTTTTTTAATTATTAATTTTGGCACTTTTGGCCAGCTTCAGTCGTAAATCCGTCCCTGTCAAAGGCCAGACGAGTCGTTCAAACCAGGTTTCATAACCCCGTTAGGTCGGTGGTATGATATGATTTTTTGTGCTACAATGGTAGTGCTAAAGAACATCTGCAAAGCCTTCGTGAATTCCAGTCCCTCAGATGGAAATCAGGACAATCCTTTTATTGTACGTTATTCGGACTATAAGCGAACTTTTCGTTCTTCAATTGCCGTGTAGAGCATCGCCCGTCGCGTATCGAGACTCGGGCCTAAGTTGAGGGTTAGGTCGTAGATTTTAATGCCAAGCTTTGTCGTGTCGCCTCCTAGTATTTCTTGGAGAGAATATTAGCCCTACTATCAAAAGTAATTGCAATGTACGAGACTCAACTCTTTACGGAAATTTTCCTCTTGTTAGTGGGAAGATGGTTTTTCTAATTCTACGTAGCCTACCAACTGAATATAAATAGGACATCACAGATATGTGTTTATATGTGTAAGAATCGAAGGCTTTCAAACCAGGGACCCGAATGTCCAAAAGCTACTTAACTTTTTCGAGAAATTTTGCGGATTAACCACGACAGACCAGGGTTACAGATTGCAATATCCATTGCAAGTTTTGGGATTCCATGTAACAAGAGGATATCTCTTGAGAAACAAGACCTAAGGTTTCGATGGGATCCCAAAAATCTAATGTTTGATCCCGGGAATTGGGTCTTGTCTTCGCTAGATCTAGTCTTCGCCACGCTAACCATCTGAGAAAACCAAGTTCAGATATACCTTTACAAGCCATTTCTGTTTTGACGATACTGACCAAAACTTCCTGCTTTACATCTGGCAAATTTCCAGTTTCGGCCAAATTCCGAGTGAACTACTTATCCAGCAAAAAAAGAACAATCCAGAAACGAAGTCAGCGTATCTCCCTATCCCTATAAAGAACATCTAATAAATTCAAATAAAACTTTAACTTATACAGTTTCCGGTTTCAACCGGATTCCAGACTAATTATATGTCCGGGTAAAAATGAGTGTCATATACAGACTCAGCGCCTTTTCTTAGCCCTAAATCTGTCACCTAATCAACTTCAAACGAAACTTTCGCTTTTAACAAATTTTCCGGTTTGGCCGGATTCCGGGCGAACTAGTTGTTCGACGAGAAAATGGTTTTCATCATCGCGTTCAGTATGTCTTTTCCTCAGAGAATCCTCAGAGAGATCCTCACACCAAGTTTCATCAAAATAGCCCATTCCTTTCGAGATTTATCGTGCTGACAGATGGACAGACGGACGGAAGATTACTCCATTGGAGACACCCTTTCTCGTTTAATTAGGATCAACACGAGTTGATTATTAGTGCAGCTTTTATGTTTTCGTAAAGAAGAGTATGAAGATGGGTGCAAAAAAATAGTTGTAAGCTCAAATGGCACTTGCAGCTGTATGTAGTAGGTAAGGGGTCTGTCAGATGTTCGGGTCCCGATATGCCTGCCAACTTTCGTCTTGAAAAACGCCATCACAGGAATTCTGGAAGGCCCCCCTCCACCTCCTACCCCCAATTGTCCTGCTCCAGTTCAATTGTGCAAACGATTTATCTAGAATAAATGCTTGTTCTTCCCAGCAAGTTTAACTCCGATCCCTCCAATCTATCCGTTTCTTGAAATTTCCGACGACCCCTCCATCAACTCCCCCATAGCTGTTGAATCCGCTATCATAAGTTGAGATGAACCATTTGATAAAAAGTGCTTTCCGACTTTGTAGTTAACATGCGCACTTTAAGGGAGCTGGAACTTCATTTGTAAGCAAAACCCATGAAAATGTATATTTCGCTTAAAAGTATTTTTCTTACTTTACAATCAAGATTGGTGCTTTAAGGAATAGTAGGATTTGAAAAGTGGCGATTTCTAAGCCAATCTTCTCGAATGTCTAATATTCCAGCCAAGATCGTCCTAGCACATCTAAGTGCCTTAAATCGTGATCACCGGAATTCCGACACCCCCACCCTCCCCTCAAACTCCCCCCACAATCGCCGAAGTCAATCCAGTTGTGAAAAAGATTTATCCAGAGCATCTTTTTCTTACTCCCAGAAAGTTCCATCCAAATCTCTCCAGTATCAGCCTTTCACGTATTCCCCCCCCCCCATCTTCCTGAAATGAAAAAGATCCCCAGAGACATGTCCTTTGTTCAATTATGAAATGTCACTCAAATCCATCACCCGTTCCAAAGTTACGCATAACTCGATATTCCAGATTCCCCCTCCCTCCAGTCCCTCACGTCCTAGCACATCTGGAAGTACCCTAACTCGGAAATGTGTGAAAAACTGCCCTAATTTTCCGGATTCCTCCGCCCCCTACTCCCCCGCAGATGGTCGGATCGAGAAACTGGTTATATCCAGGTTAGTTTGGTTGGTCCCTGATAAGTCTGTCAAGTTTCATCGTCCTAGTACATCTGGAAGTACCCTAACTCGAAAAGTGTGAAAACAAGAGCTACGAGCTCACATGGCACTTGTACGAGTAGGATGTACAGGAAAGTAGATGAAAACGTCACAAAATACACCCGCCATCCAAAAAAGCGGTTCGGAAATAGAAATAGGATATTTAGTTTCACTCATTTCTGAGCAGTTCCAGCATCGTCTCGATTGCAAATGCACATGACTGTTCAAACTTTCATCCGAATAAATCCATTTGTTTGATCCCTAGACATGCTACACGATTTCCGGTACTCACTCTATTTCCACCTACCGTGGCCGAATCTGCTTCGGAATAAAAGAAAATCGACCACCTAAAGCATCTTCGTTTATACCATCTACCAAGTTTCACTCGAATCTGAGCATTTTTGGAAAGTTCCGGTACCCCCCCCCCCTTCCCACCAACGTTGTCGGAACCGGTTCGGGCCCAATCTCTTAATTCCCTCATCAAGTTTGACTGAAATTGGAGGATAGCCTATCTGCAAGTTTCCAGTACCCCCCCCCCCCCCTACCTTGGCCGAATCCGGCCCAGACGCCAAATAACAAATCTAGGCCGCATAAACTCGGCACTGTCGAATTGCATCTCATTCGGTCCATCCGTTTGGTTTTTGTGCATGTCAAAAGTCCCCCCACCCCCAATTCCCCTAATCGTGGTCGCATATGGTTCGAACGCATGTTTTACATGTCGAGGCCATCGATTCGTATCACCCATGAAGTTTCACTCGAATCAGACCACTCGTTCGCAAATTATAGAAGTCCATATTTCTCTTCTCTTGCTCCCCCAAAAATGCTCGGATCTAGGAACGAAAGTTTCCGGGGGTATGTTGTGTCAGGTTTTTAAGTCAAGATAATTCGGGTCGCTAATATGCCTGCAAAGTTTCGTTGTCGTTTTACATCTGGAACTATTCTAACTCACGACTACCGGAATTCCAGGAAACCCCCTCCAACTCCCCCCACAGAGCCCCGAAACCATCTGACTCCGTCAATTTCATCTAGGCCTAATGCTTGTTCCATCCATTAAGTTTCGTCCCAATCCCTCTGCTTTTAGAGTTTCTTGAGTTTTCCACCCCACCCCCCCCCCATCCCCACAGGTATCGGACCCGACTCGGACGTGACACTGAACGTTCGAGGCGATAGCTCACCAGACAAGTTTCATTCAAATCCGATCACCCGTTCAAAAGTTATGCACGCCACTAGATTCCGGACTCCCCATCCACCCACTCCCCCCACGACGGTCGGGTCGGGGAAACGGCTGTTCTCAAGTCCAGTGTCATCGGATCCGGCCCGGATTTAAAGTGAGGTGTCTGAGACACAAGGTCATCCTAAATATCAATTTTCATCAAGATCCGATCACCCGTTCAAAAGTTATGCACGCCACTAGATTCCGGACTCCCCATCCACCCACTCCCCCCACGATGGTCGGGTTGGGGAAACGGCTGTTCTCAAGTCAATCTGTTCTGATCCTTGACATACCTGCCAAGTTTCATCGCCCTAGGACACCAGGAAGTATGCCGAACTCGCGGGATCGCTAGAAATCCGGACCCCCACCCCAACTCCCCCACAGTGCCCTGATCCGGTCCAGTTATGTCAATGACGTGTCTAGGACCTGTGCTTGTTTTTCCCACCAAGTTTCATCCCGATCCCTCCACTTTAAGCGTTTCTCAAAATTTCCGGTTCCCCACCCCAACTCCCCCACAGTGCCCTGATCCGGTCCGGTTATGTCAATGACGTTTCTAGGACCTGTGGTTGTTTTTCCCACCAAGTTTCATCCCGATCCCTCCACTTTAAGCGTTTCTCAAAATTTCCGGTTCCCTCCTCCAACTCCCCCCAGTGTCATCGGATCCGGCCCGGATTTAAAGTGAGGTGTCTGAGACACGAGGTCATCCTAAATACCAATTTTCATCAAGATCCGATCACCCGTTCGCAAGCTAAAAATACCTCAAATTTTGGCTTCACCCTCCCTCCACTCCCCCCCCCCCCCCCCCAGATGGTCGAATCGGGGAATTGATGATTTCCTATTTAAGCTGGTCGGGTCCCAGACATGCCTGTCAATTTCCATCGTCCCAGCACATCAGGAAGTACGGAACTCGCGGGATCACTACAAATTCGGACTTCTCCCCCCCCAACTCCCCCAAAGTGAGCGGATCCGTTCCGGTTATATCAGTCACGTATCTAGGACTTTTGCTTGTACTTTCCACCAAGTTTCATTCGGATCCCTCCACTAAAAGTGTTTTCCAAGATTTCCGGTTTCCCCCTCTAACTCCCCCCAGTGTCACCGGATCCGGTCTGGATTTAAAATGGAGGGTCTGAGACACGAAGTCCTTCCATGTATTAAGTTTCATTAAGATCCGATCACCCGTTCCTAAGCTAAAAATATCTCATTTTTCCTATTTTTTCGGGATTCCCCCTCCCTCCACTCCCCTCCAGATGGTCGGATCGAGGAAGCGACAATTTCTAATTTAATCTGGTCCAGTTCCTGATATGCTTGCCAAGTTTCATCGTCCTAGCTTGTCTGGTAGTGCCCGAACTAGCAAAACCGGGACCGACAGACCGACAGAACGACTGACGGACAGAAATTACAATCGCTATATGGCACTTGAGTAAGCTCAAGTGCCATAAGAAACCCGGACAGACCGACAGACGGAATTACGATAGGTATATTGTATTTGAGACAGAGGCTACAAGTGCCATAAAAAGAAATTTAGACAGGTCGTATTAAAATTTCAGTACCTCCATTTAATCTTGCGAAAATTGTGAATATTCCTTGAAAAACTGTGAAAAATTACAAAAAAATAGAGATAAATTTGAAAAATAAGACGTTGAGCTAAAATGTGTTGTTTTTTACAAGTTGTTATGTGTCAGACAACAACTGAGGAACTCACTCAATTCCCTCACTCACCGTGTATCACTGACCAGAATCATGTCCAACAAGTAGTCCAGTCTTGTTACATTTAAAGCTCGATTTTTTTTTACATGTAATTTGACATTGCCATATGTACTAAACGAGTGAGTTTCGAGTCCCGGTGTCTCCAACTTTCGCGTATGAATGCTTCCTTTTTGGGATCCCAAAACGTAAGTGGAGGGATACCTATGACATCGTAAAGTTGTCTGTCTGTCCGTCCGTCCGTCCGTTTGTTAGCACGATAACTCTCGAAGGGGTTGAGATATTTTGATCAAACTTGGCATGAAGAGTCTTTAGGTCAAAATACAGGTCAAGTTCGAAGATGGGCCATGTAGCTCTATCTTTAGGGGTGGGGGTGGGGTTTGAAATTAAAGGGGAACACAAAATATGAAACTGATTTTCTCGCCGAACAATTAGTTCGTCCGGAACCCGGCCGAAGCCAGAAAATTTATTAAAGGTAAAAGTTTTATTTGAAGTTGGTTAAACACTTGGTTTCGGGGCAACAAAACATGCTGAATCCGTATATGATAATTCTTTTCTACCCGGCCGAGTATTTCGCCCGGAATCCGGCCAAAACCGGAAAAAAATTGGTAAAAGTGTAAGTTTTATTTAAAGTTGATTAGATAGATACAAATCATATACGACTAGAACAGGTTTTAAAACAAGGGTGCAATGGTACCCGTCGTTCGAGAAATAATCATGTCACCGCCCTGACGGGGTATTGAAACCTGATTTAAACGACTCGGCTTGCCTTTGACTGGGACAGATTTACGATGATATTAAAAAAAAATTCAAACGACTCGAAGATTGTGTTTGACAGATGTCACCCCCACTCACCCCCCCCCCCTTTCGGGCCACCCCTGGCCCCAAACTGGCAGTAGATATTGCAGTAAGCAACCCTGGGTGTGTCCTTGGTTAACAGCACAAGGGACTCAAGGTTGGAAAAGCTGTTCTGTACGAATCTACGATCATATTTTCGAAAAGCTTTTGAATATTCGGGTTTGCTGGGTTGACAGCCGTCGGCGAAAGAAATGTATAATTCTCACATATCTTGAATCACATAACGTTGATGAGCAGTTTAAATTTAGTTTGTGGGCTACGTAAATTTAGGAAAAAAAAAATTCCCACTGACAAGAGGACACTTTCGTACAGAGTAGAGACTCAGACATTGCAGATAGCTTGCGAATATACTCGGAGATAGTACACGGAAGCTCGGTAGTAAGGTCCTGCATTATATTATTTCTATTTTGCTTTTACTTTCCATTTCCGTGTGAACGACTTTAAATCGTATTGCCAATCAGAACCCTTACGTTACTCTATTTTTCCTTTTTTTCATCTTTTAGATTTTCCAACTGAATTTGCCGCAGAATCTCGCAAAGCTCCCCACGTTTCTGACTAAATGTTTACGTAATTGTCGGCTCCTTCTGATTATTCCCCTGGGGTCTCGGTGCTTTTTCATATAATACCTGTTTTAAACCCATCTTCATATCCTTCTTTACGTAAACATAAAAGTTGCACCCATAGGCATCTCGTGTTGACCTAATTAAACGAGGAAGGTCGCCTCTGTTTGAGTAATCTTCTGGGACTGCGTCCCTTTTTTTACTGACAGGGCCGAGTTGAGCTGATTATTCCCCTGGGGTCGCGGCACTTTTTCGTGGATTTAATGATCCTGCAAAATTGGGTCAACTGTCGGATTTTTAAATTGGGCGAAGTGACGGATGTCGGGAGTGGGTCAACTGACGCATTTCAAGGAGTGGGCCAACTGACGGATTTTTGGGCCAAATGACGGGTGGGCGAACTGTCGGAAAAATTGGGCGAACTGTCGGAAAAATTGGGCGAACTGACGGGGAGTGGGCCAAATGACGGATTTCAAGAGTGGGTCAACTGACGGATTTCAAGAGTGGGCGAACTGACGGATTTCAGGAGTGGGCCAACTGACGGATTTTTGGGCCAAATGACGGGTGGGCGAACTGTCAGAAGAGTTGGCCGAACTGACGGATTTTTGGGCGAAATGACGGGTGGGCGAACTGACGGTGGGCGTAGTGACGGGTGGGCGTAGTGACGGGTGGGCGTAGTGACGGGTGGGCGTAGTGACGGGTGGGCGTAGTGACGGATGGGCGTTGTGACGGGTGGGCGTAGTGACGGGTGGGCGAAGTGACGGGTGGGTGTAGTGACGGGTGGGTGAACTGTCGGAAAAAGTGGGTGAACTAACGTTTAGGCGAACTGTCGGAAAAAGTGGGCGAACTGACGGATTTTTTAGGCGAAGTGACGGGTGGGCGAAATGACGGGTGGGCGTAGTGACGGGTTCCCATACATATAACGCTAGAAAAGAAAATTTATTTTCGTTCGACTTTGCAACTGGAAAACTCTTCAAACAAAAACGTTACCCTGGTCTTTTTTTCTCACGAACTTGCGTCGCCGAATTCTATTGGCTTTCCTCTGCTACGACATGGTCATGAAGGCTCAAAATGACTTCTTTTCGGTTTAATTGAAGGTCTATGACTTTAAAAAAAAAAAAAAAAATCTGCCCACTTCAACGTTGTTAGAAAAAGAGTTTCAGCTTGATGGCTAGTTTGTGACATTTTCTGTGAAACGTTTTTGTAAAAGAAACTGTTTTAAGATCCGTTGAACAAAGTATAGGTTGCAAAAATGTTTCTGCAATAAACGTTTATGGACCTTGAACCCTGAGTTCGAACTTTTTGCGGAGGCTATGTATTCGTCAATTCAGTTTCAGAAAACCCTACAATCGGAAACTACAATGGGAAAATTATGTGTCTCGAGCAGAGGCATTACCAGCCAAAATATTTCGGGGAAGGGGGGAAGGTAATTACCGACTGGCTGGTCGTTTTACCGACTGTTTTAGCAGAGATACCGACAGTTTTTAAGAATAATGCATGTTTTGACGAAAAATCGACTGTTTTGAAGATTGAAAACTTTGTTTTTGTATTGACTGTATCCGTTTGACTATTTCCACAAATTGAATGGACAACCCCCCCCCCCCCCCATTCGTGGTGCCCCTGTTCTCGATTATTGCTCTTGTTATCGCTTTGCTCTAACCTTTACAACATCACTTTGATATCCATGTTTTATTGGGTTCTGGGGTAAATAGATAAAATTCATGAGGTAAAAGCCAAGAAAAGAGCGTAGCTTGGTCGACAACCAAGGTCATTCAACAGGAAATAATTTATATATAATTTAGGGGAACATAAAAACCGTAAAAAACGGTCGAAGTGATCAAACTTTTCCGAAAACAGAAAAGGGCATAAACGAAATAATTTAACACTGTGAGATACGGGACTTCCTAAAAGTGTATTCTCGCCGTTCCCCGAGGACTCCTCGGGGAATCGAAGGGAACGGCGAGAATAGAGGGAGTCACTCCACGCTGACTCCGCCTAGGAAAACAACGAGAACACGGAGAATGCTTCTAAAATGGATTTTGTTAGAAAAAAAGAATGTGCAGATGATGAAATTACTAGATCCACTTTATTTTGGGATTTGTTTATTCTGATTCTTTTTAATTAATTTTACATTGCACAAACACTGGCAAAAATTGATTCCCCTCCGAATATGAAAGGGAGTCCTTTTTGACGATGGTGATGATAATCAGAGCATTCCCCGCCCGTGGGGACTCGGGAGAATAGTGAGAGTGGTTCCCCGGGAAAAACAAAAACGCGGCTACTCCTTAAGCGGAGACCTCAGGTAATGTCGAGAACACGCCTTAAGTGAAGGCGTTTGTGAACCTGCAATTGGCTGGAAAAGGTATCCTAACTTTTTTTTGATCGTATGATTACATTTTTCGCATAGGTGTTTGAAAATATATTACAGCTTAAAGTCTTCAAACTCTTATTACAAAAGCGAATTATGCTTTCTATTGGTTGGTTTTGCATAAAGCGTCATAGCCAATCAAAAGTAGAAAAGACTAATTTGTTCTTTAAACAAGAGCTACGAGCTCATATGGCACTTGTACGAGTAGGCTGTACAAGAAAGTAGATGAGAACGTCACAAAATAAGTACGTCCAGAAATTGGACGTACTTATTGGTACGTCCAATACGTCCAGAAATGCATCCAGAAATGCGGTTCGGAAATAGAAATAGGATATTTAGTTTCACACATTTCTGAGCAGTTTCGGCATCGTCTCGATTGTCTGTCGCAAATGCACATGACTGTTCAAACTTTCATCCCAATAAATCCATTTGTTTGATCCCTAGACGTGCTACACGATTTCCGGTACTCACTCTATTTCCACCTACCTGGCCGAATCTGGTTCGGAATAAAAAAAAATGGACCACCTAAAGCATCTTCGTTTATACCATCTATCAAGTTTCACTCGAATCTGAGCATTTTTGGAAAGTTCCGGTACCCCCCCCCCCCCTCCCACCAACGTTGTCGGAGCCGGTTCGGGCCCAATCTCTTAATTCCCTGTTCCTGTCCATCAAGTTTGACTGAAATTGGAGCATAGCCTATCTGCAAGTTTCCAGTACCCCCCCCCCCCCCTACCTTGGCCGAATCCGGCCCGGACGCCAAATAACAAATCTAGGCCGCATAACTCGGCACTGTCGAATTGCATCTCATTCGGTCCATCCGTTTGGTTTCTGTGCATGTCAAAAGTCCCCCCACCCCCAATTCCCCTAATCGTGGTCGTATATGGTTCGAACGCATGTTTTACATGTCGAGGCCATCGATTCGTATCACCCATGAAGTTTCACTCGAATCAGACCACTCGTTCGCAATTTATAGAAGTCAATTTCCAAAAATCTCTTCTCTTGCTCCCCAAAAAATGCTCGGATCTAGGAACGGAAGATTCCGGGGGTATATTGTGTCAGGTTCTTAAGTCAAGATAATTCGGGTCGCTAATATGCCTGCAAAGTTTCGTTGTCGTTTTACATCTGGAACTATTCTAACTCACGACTACCGGAATTCCAGGAAAACCCCTCCAACTCCCCCCACAGAGCCCCGAAACCATCTGGCTCCGTAAATTTCATCCAGGCCTAATGCTTGTTCCATCCATTAAGTTTCGTCCCAATCCCTCTGCTTTTAGAGTTTCTTGAGTTTTCCACCCCCCCCCCCCCCATCCCCACAGGTATCGGACCCGACCCGGACGTGACACTGAACGTCCGAGGCGATAGCTCACCAGACAAGTTTCATTCAAATCCGATCACCCGTTCAAAAGTTATGCACGCCACTAGATTCCGGACTCCCCATCCACCCACTCCCCCCACGATGGTCGGGTCGGGGAAACGGCTTTTCTCAAGTCAATATGTTCGGATCCCTGACATACCTGCCAAGTTTCATCGCCCTAGGACATCAGGAAGTATGCAGAACTCGCGGGATCGCTAGAAATCCGGACCCCCACCCCAACTCCCCCACAGTGCCCTGATCCGGTCCGGTTGTGTCAATGACGTGTCTAGGACCTGTGCTTGTTTTTCCCGCCAAGTTTCATCCCGATCCCTCCACTTTAAGCGTTTCTCAAAATTTCCGGTTCCCTCCTCCAGCTCCCCCCAGTGTCATCGGATCCGGCCCGTATTTAAAGTGAGATGTCTGAGAGACGAGGTCATCCTGAATATCAATTTTCATCAAGATCCGATCACCCGTTCGCAAGCTAAAAATACCTCAAATTTTGGCTTCACACTCCCCCCCCCCCCCCCAGATGGTCGAATCGGGGAATTGACGATTTCTTATTTAATCTGGTCGGGTCCCAGACATCGGTCCCAGTCAATTTCCATCGTCCCAGCACATCAGGAAGCACGGAACTCGCGGGATCACTACAAATTCGGACTTCTCCCCCCCCCCCAACTCCCCCAAAGTGAGCGGATCCGTTCCGGTTATATCAGTCACGCATCTAGGACTTTTGCTTGTACTTTCCACCAAGTTTCATCCGGATCCCTCCACTCTATGTGTTTTCCAAGATTTCCGGTTTCCCCCTCCAACTCCCCCCAGTGTCACCGGATCCGGTCTGGATTTAAAATGGAGGGTCTGAGACACGAAGTCCTTCCATATATCAAGTTTCATTAAGATCCGATCACCCGTTCGTAAGCTAAAAATATCTCATTTTTCCTATTTTTTCCGGATTCCCCCTCCCTCCACTCCCCTCCAGATGGTCGGATCGAGGAAGCGACAATTTCTAATTTAATCTGGTCCAGTTCCTGATATGCCTGCCAAGTTTCATCGTCCTAGCTTATCTGGAAGTGCCCGAACTAGCAAAACCGGGACCGGCAGACCGACAGACCGACTGACGGACAGAAATTACAATCGCTATATGGCACTTGAGTAAGCTCAAGTGCCATAAAAAGCAATTAACATCTTACTTTCACAACGCTGTTAGAAAAATATTATTGAACTAGTTGGCAACATTTCTACCATTAACAGGCTCATAATTGTCATCATACGCCGATAAGTACCTGTCAACTCGGGAATCTAAATCAAAAGTCCTCTACCTCCCGCTGTTAAACTCATTTTGTTAGCTCCCTTCCATGAAAGAAAATTCCGTTTTCTTCTTGTTTGTCGTGCCATCTTTCAAACTGAAAAGTGCGCGAATTGTGACTCATCTCTCATCACTATGGAGGAGTCACATAGTCACATCATTATATAAATTTGTCGAAAAGGACAAAGATGTTCTGGAGTTCTGCCAGAGTAAGTAAATAATATAATCTCTGTTTTTGTTTTCTTTGTTAGCCTGTCACAGACCAACTGGATGCTCGTAAGCTTTTCTTGGTTAGCTTGTCTCAGACAAACCAAAGACCAACTGAATGCTCATAAGCTACAATCCTATTTGCATAAGCTTAGTGAAGGAATGATTTCTTAATTCACTTAATTAATTTCTTTTGATAATTCTATGAATAATTTCTGAACTCTTTCTAATACCAATCTAATTTAATACCAATCAGTTTTACTTTCACCTGACTAACTTACCTGACCAAAGCCAGCAAATCAGCATTAGAACTTAGCCTAGTCCAGGCCTAGTCTGGTGAATGCTATGCTATGTCACCTGAAAGGTTGAGGTGTAAATACGGTGGTTATAGATTCTACAGTGAGTTGTTTCTTGAGAAACATTAGGTGATAGATGTTTCGTTCATCTGGAGATTGATCGAGATACGCTTTTCTGCCTTTTTTTTTGTCAGAAAAGATTTTGTAAAGTAGTTTTGTAAGTCAAGTTTGGATGTCCACATCCAGTTGGTTCATCCTTCTGATACTATGGATCCCCCATTGTCTTGTCCTGGTCTTGTCTTGGTTTTTTAATCCTACTTCATCTTCTGACACTGCATCCCTTCCTGAACCTTTACCTATCCCTGAGCCTTCCATACCATCTCAATTCCCAATTTTTGTTGTTGATGATACTGATATCGGAGAAAATGTTTGTTACTATTTTCCTGATGTGACAGTTGAGCGGGAAGAAGCAAAGCTTTTCCTTAAGTAAGTAATTTATTTATGACCCACCATTTTGAAAAGGCAGAGTAAATGACGAAAATAAACAAAACACATAAATACGCAGAAAAAAGATAGGCTACTTCATTTTTAATCTTCGGTCAGGAAGCAGTGGGAGACTATGTGTGCTGGTTGAGCCCTGTTGTCCATGATTTTTGAAAGCTATGAGGAAACGTCCCAAAGGGTCACACTTGCATCTTGAATTTTTAATTTCTCCGTCAATGTATGGTTATGACATAATTTCGTTAAGTGGAGCAGGTGCTTCGCATATTTAAAATAACATGATCTCATCTTTTTAATCTTCAGTATTAAGCTTCAATATCTCCACACAGTCAGTAAGAAGGCTTCTGATAAAATTATTGCTGGAATTCAGAAACTTCACCTTTATGTCAAGCACATTGTTCTGGTTCTGACCCAGAAGTTTATGTTTATGTTCCATTTGAGAGGCTGAACTCAAAGAATGAGAGAATTGTTTGTTACCATTGTAACCTACATCTACCAACAATTTGACCATATTGCTTTACAAAAGAGTTTTTTCAAGTGGAAAGGAAGAAATAAGAGAATGCTGTGGGTACAGAGTATAATTACATGAAAATCTGTATGCTATGATGGGAGATCCTGAAATATTATCCTGGTAGTTTCAAGGAAAGAAGTACAAGGTTTCAGATACTGTCAGTTATACTAGGCTACTGATGCTCCTTCTAAAAAGAATTTGTGTTGTGCTGCGTTAAGTTCTGCTCTCTAATTTGCTGTTGATACGTTTCAAGTTATCAATTCGCCTTATTCTGGCTCAGCATTCAAAGTGGACTAGATTCTGTTAGTCCCCCATTGTCTCAAAATCAACACAACCATCACTTATATGTGTCTATAGACATACTTATACGTCGGGTCTATAGGGTAATGGGTAACTTACATTTTCTATACTACCTGCAGGGAGCAGATTCCAGATTTTCTACTCGTCAACCTGAGAGCTATTTTACTATGTCTGTCAGATGTGCTGATGGTTAGACATATTGGGAATAATAGAAACTAGTCCGCTTGGAAGTGGAAGTACTTACTGTGATTTTTTTTCTTGTTGTTTTATTTGTGCCATGATTTTAACTCGATGTGATTTACTATGATTTGTTTCCCTTTCCAAAACCAATTTGACCTCAATCTTTATGCTTATAAGCTTACTGTCATTATTTTCTTGATGAGTTATTTCGAAGATTACTGTGATTGTTTTCTTGATGCCTTATTTACGAGTTTCTGAAGCGTCGAAAGTTATATGTAATTATTAAAATCCATGGTTTCTTGAATAGCTCAGTTCTTATGTCACTTGCAGCTTTGCTCAAGTGCCATATACAGATCACTTTTCGGTCTGTTGGTCGATCGGTCTGTCGGTTCACTGTTCTCGAGTTAGGGTACAAAGGGACCCAAATAAACTGACTTGGAAATAGTCACTTCCCCAATCCGACCACCGAGGGGGGAATGGAGGTATGGAGAATCTGGAATGTTGAGGCATCTATAACTTTCGAACGGGTTATAGGATCTTAATGAAACTTTACATTAACAATCTCGTGTCTCAGATCTCCCACTTCAAGTCCTGAACGGATCCGATGATGTGGGGGGGGGGAAGTCGGAGGGCAGAACCGGAAATATTGTGGCGCGATTAGACTGGAGCGATTGGGATGAAGCTTGGTGGGAAGAACAAGCACATGCCCTAGATACATCAGCGACGGAACCGGGCCGGTTCGGACCCTGGGGGGGGGGGGGCTAAGACGATGAAAATTGGCTTGACCATTTGAGGCTTGAGATGATTGGCTTAAAATAGTCAGTTTCCCAATCTGACCATCGTGGGAAGAAGGGGGGGGGGGGAGAATCCGGAGTCTTGAGGCATGTATAACTTTCGAAGGGGTGCTCGGATCTGAATGAAACTTGATATTTGGAAAAGCCTCGTATCTCAAATTTCCGAGATCAGTTCCGACCAGATCCCATGAATGTGGGTGGGGGTGGTTGGAGGGGAGAACCGGAAATCTTGTGACACCCTTAGAGTGGAGCGATGAAACTTGGTGGGAAGAGCAAGCACAAGCCATAGATACGTCACAGTACCGGACCAGATTCCGGCACCTTTGGGGGAGTTGTAGGGGGTGTGGGTCCGAAATTCCGGTCACCGCGAGTTAAGGTACTTCCAGATCCGCAAGGACGATGAAACTCGACCTTTGAACATCAGAGACTTAACAAGATTGGCTTAGAAATTGTCATTTCTCAGATTCGACCATCCCTTGAAGTACCATTAAAGCAAAATATACTTTTTCATCATCCCCATTAGCCCATGATCGTTTATGCCTCAAGGATTTTGCTAAGAAATGAATTTTTAGCACCCTTAAATTACATATCTTACCGAAAAGTAAAAAAAAACACGTTTGACCAAAAGATATAATTATATTCGTGATCCCCAAGGGCCCATGATCTGTTTTGCCTCAAGGGTTTTGTGATTTCCTGAAAGTAAAAACAATTATTGTGAGCAAAATACATATTTTCATGATTTCGATGAGCTTATCATCATTTGTGCAAGAGTGTTCGTTACGGATGAATGTTCTAGCGCCCTTAAAGTGAGCATCATCACAGCCAAATGCATAAATAGAATAGTTTTTTAAGAACGATCCATTCTCACGATTTCAAAGGACCCATGATCATTCTTATCTCAAGGGATTTGCTTACAAATGAACACAACTAACGCACGAATTGGCAAATTCCTATTTTCATCCTCTGATACAGCGTTGCAAGTGCCATATGAGCTTGTAGCTCTTGTCTTCTAAACTCTTAATGAATAAAATATTAGCTTATAAAGTCATTATTGTTGAATATACATGTATATAAATGGTAATGGGGATAGGGATAGGAGAGGAATTTCTGTGAGATTGCTGCAGTAAGAAGCCTTTTCAGAAAACTCAGGTTTTTTCAAACGGGGAGGTCAGACGTTTGCATCGGTCATTGATTTTCATCGTCTCTTAACTAATGTATCGCGCAGAAGACTATCCAAATCAGAAGCTTGTGTTTCATCGGATCATTATTATGGCTCACGTGTACTTCTGGCACGAATTCCCGATGAAACGTTATGTAGCTGCAACCCTTCAGCATGCAACGCTGCCGGCCCTTTGAACCAGTTTTCTAAGAAACGCTTTTGCAAATACAAACGCTTTCTCCTGCAACATATTCTTGTGCGGTACGTCTTCTCTTGAAACGGATTCGCTAAAACGGTTTATAGGAGAAACGCTTTACTAGATAACTGGCAAATTCTGAAAACTGGTTCATAGTGCCGGCAGCGTTGCATATATAAAAAACGTTGCGTTTTACTTTAGAGTGTACGCTGCTGACATGCTTCAATCTTTTGGAGACTCTTGCCCATGGGATAGCACTTTTCTTCTCTCCCACTGAAATTAAAATCTAACTCTTTTTGTAGTAGGCTACAGACAGAGTGGAATGCCTCAAAATTACTTGCATTGAGTTGAATTCCGCGTTTATTTTTGTATTTTCTGGGATTGTCACACTATTGTGCGACAAATCTGGACATCTTCATAAATAGAGTGAATTTTATGTCCTACGTACGACAAGAGTGACAAACAAAAAATAGAGTGACAATTCACACTATGGTGCGACGTGTGGCAACCCTGTAGGAGGTACTTACTGTATTTGAATTCACTCCGGTACTCCCTCTCGCTCGGGTTTTGCCATTCCCGAATGGGCACAATTGCCTACGTGGCGGTGCACTCTCAGTGTCTTTGCTCTTTGGTAGTGTTGGGCGATATTCGATATCGATCACGATATGTCGGACCAAATATTGAAATCGAAAACGATATTGTTCATTCGTAATTATTGTAACAGTTCAACATAACCTACATTTATATACCCGAAATTGGAGCAATATGTTTTCCGTAATTCAGTTCTTATTTATTCGGTTTTTGAGATGATGCAAGATGCTATTTAACGACAATTTTGTTCTTAGATTTTGGCGAAACATGGTTTAGAAATATCGATATCGATTTATTGATTGTCGAATATCGAAAGTGAAAATATCGATAAGAAATCCAGATATCGCCCAACACTAATCTTTTGACAGGATACCAGCTGAGCCTGAAACCGCAGTTCAGATGAATTCAAAGTTCAAGGGAGCAGCCAGTAAAATATTGGAGAATTTTCTGATTGGCTAGTGCTGAACCAAGTCAGATAGGAAAACGGTGACCTAATTCACAGTCGTTTTACGAAACAGCAAGTGATTTATCGATCGGGCTTCGACACTAGCAACCAGAATGTTCCACAAAATAATTTGATTGGCTATCACCAAAGTTCGATTGATTTGAACTTCGGTTTTCGACTACATGTACCCAAACTGGTGGCACTGGCGTCATCAATGTTACCACAGGCAGTAAAATTTTACTAGATCTAGTAAAACATAAAAAAATCTAGTAAATATAGAGTTTCTAGTAAAATTGCTGTGAAGCTGTGTCGATGTGTTGATGTACAGAGATATTAGAATCCACCCTTGCTCTTAACTCTCTGCAGACTGCAGCTGGCCCAATCCATATGCAGAGACTTGAAACGAAAATATGCATTTTCTGGAAACTGTAAATATAAAAAGTGCCTATTTCACCATGTTGACTTTTGTTCGAATTTAGTGTACCGAAATTTATGTAAATTTGCGCATGCCCCTAGTTCAGCTCGCCAGCAGCTTTTTTACAGAACCGTTCTGAACCAGTTTTTGAGGATTCTCGTACTAGTGCCCATCAGTTTTACAACCGAAACCAGCCTCCTAGATCAAGTCTACTGCTACTCTCCTTTCCAACCCACTGGAAGCTGCTAGCACTTGCACTTCACAGTTTCGTACCGGTCAGCGATCAAACGACCATTTTTTGGTCCCTACATCATCAGCGATTAGACCCCTGCGAGAGAAACCCCAGAAAATCCCCAAACTAGCCCCTGTGGCCCCTCTTCATGAAAGATATAGAAGGAGTTTTGTTCCAGCATTTGTTGAGTTGTACAATAACCGATAAGTTAGCTCTTTTTAGTGTTTTTTTTCTTCCTTCGTTACAAAGTGTTATGCATTCCTCATTTTTTATGACAAAAAGGTCAAATTCGGCGATAACGCTGTGATCTTTTGCAAAATAAAATTCTATTCTATTCTTATTCTATTCTATTCTGGCAGTTCTCAATTTCGTCTGTGAACCAAAACCAAGGATTTGAGCTCTTTGACCGTTGTGCAAGGTCTTTAGTCCCTGATGAAAACAAACGAACCAACACCTTTCAGAACAAGAGCTACGAGCTCATATGGCACTTAACACGAGTATGTGGTACCTAAAAAGTAGACGAGAAATCCAAATACCCCGCCATCTAAAAATGCGGTTCGGACCTATAAATATGATATCTAGTCTCACTCAAGTCTGAGCATTTCCGTCGCCTCGGATCACCTAGGGCAAATGACTTTTCCACCTTCCAAGTTTCAACCCTAAAGCGTTTCACGAGATTTCCGGTCCCCCCCCTTCAACCCCCCCCCCCCAAAAAAAAAAGTATCTGGTTCAACCAGGACTTGAAGTGGAACATCTGCGACGATTATGCATATCTCTTTCCACTTGCCAAGTTTCATTCAATTCCGATCACCCGTTCAAAAGTTATGCATGCCACCAGATTCCGGGCTCTCCATCCCTCCACTCCCCCCACGGTGGTTGAATCCAGGAAACGACTATTATCAAGTCAATCTGTTTGGGTCCCTGACATCTCTCCCAGGTTCCATTGTCCTAGCACATCCGGAAGTACCGAACTAGTAGGATCACCGAAATTCCGGACCCCGCCTCCTCGACCCCCACAGTGTCCGAATCTGGTCCGGTTATGACAACGATGTGTCTAGGACTTGTGCTTGTTCTTCCTACCAAGTTTCATCCCGAACCCTCCACCAAGATTTCCGGTTCCTCCCCTCCAGCTACCCCCAAAGTCACCGGATCCGGTTCGGATTCAGATTGGGTCGTCTGAGACATGGGGTCCTTCCAAATATCAAGTTTCATTAAGATCCGATCACCCGTTCAAAAGTTATAAATTCCTCTATATTCCGGATTCCCCCTGCCACCACTCCCCCCACGATGCTCGGATCAGCGAAGTGACTATTTCCAACTCAATCGTTTGGGGTCCCTAATATGCCTGCCAAGTTTCATCGTCGTAGCTTATCTGGAAGTGCCCAAACTAGAAAATCCTGGACAGACCGACCGAGCGACAAACCGACGGACGGACAGAAATTACGATCGCTATATGTCACTTGGCCGAAGGGCAAGTGCCATAAAAATCGACTGTTTCTAAGAGAATTTGACCTGTTTAAAGAAGAAATCGACTGTCTTTAGAGAAATCGATATTAGCCGACAATATTATGAGGGGGCGCGACCCCCATTTGTGACGTCTCTTCTCTTTGTGACCAAGTCCGTGGTTGGATATATATTGATGCTTCGATGCTCAGCATCACAACCTCAAAATTTCACTGTCTGTCGATCTATTTCTTTATTGTTCAAATGTAGTATGGGTTCCTTAAGTTAATGCGAAAAATTTCAAGTTAGCAAGTTTTATTAGAATTTAGTAAAAAAAATCTCCGGGGTCTAGTAAACTTAATTTTGGTCGCTATTCTCCGTTGCGATTGGCAAAAATCCAGCAAAGCTTGGTCTCCCGACTCCCAGCGATTTTCCTCGCAATTTTCATGACCGGCTGGTACCGAGTTTTGGCCAAAAGCCGTTGTGAATGGGTTTTTGGGATCCCAAAACGTAAATGGAGGGACACCTATGACATCACAAAAGTTGTCCGTCTGTTAGCACGATAACTCTCGAAGCGAATGAGAAATTTTGATGAAACTTGGTGTGAGGATTCTTTGGGTCAAGGGTAAGGTCAAATCTGTAGATGGGCTCTGTAGCTCTACATTTAGGGGTGGGGGTTCAAATTAAGGGCCAAACAATATATTTTTGAACAACTAATGTACCGGAAAGGTGGGGAGGGTGGTTGGTTTTACCGGAGTTAAACCGGAAAGTTGGTTAAAAGTAAAAGTTTCATTTGAAGTTGATTAAATGTTCGATTTAGGGGTAAGAAGACATGCTGAACACTTATGTGACAAGCATTTTCTACTCGAACAACTAGTTCGCCCGGAATCCTGCAAAAAACGGAAAACTTGTTAAAAGCAAAAGTTTTATTTGAAGTTGATTAGAGGCGTATTCTCGCCGTTCCCGAGGACTCCTCGGGGAATCAAAGGGAACGGCGAGAATAGAGGGAGTCACTCCACGCGGACTCCGCGGACAGAAACAGCGAGAACACGGGGAAAGCTTCCAGCATGGATTTTGTTCGAAAAAGTTGACGAAATTAGTCTGGAGCCACTTCATTTTTGATGGTTTTGTTTATTCTTATTATTTTAATTAATTTTACATTGCACCAACACCAGCAAAAATTTAATCCCCTCCGAATCTGAAAAGAAGTCCTTTTTGATGATGGTTATGATAATCAGAGCATTCCCCGTCCGTGGGGACTCGCGAGAATACTGGGAGTGAGTCCCCGGGACAAACAAAAACGCGGGGACTCCTCAAGTGGAGTCCGTGGGGAACGGCTAGAGTACGCCTTAGATGACAGATTCAGGGGTAAGAAAAGACACTGACTCTGTATATGACAATATTTTTTTTACACTGACATATAATTCATCCGGAATCCGCTTGTAACCGAAATTTATTGTGTAAGTCAAAGTTTTATTTGAAGTTGATTGATGTTCTTTGTAGGGATAAGGAGATACGCTGGTTTCTTTTCTGTTTTTTTTTTATTGTTGGACTAGTCGTTTGCTCGGAATTCGGCCGAAACCGGAAATTTGGCAGAGGTAAAGCAGGAAGGTTCGGTCAGTGCTATATCTGAACTTTTTTTTTCTCTGATGATTAGCATGGCGAAGACTGGATCTGCCGAAGACAAGACCCAATCCTCTGGATCAAATATTAGACTTTCTGGATCCCATCGACACCTTTGGTCTTGTTACTTCTGCCAAGTATGCTGGGATGGCTAACTGACGAAACATCCCCAGGACAAACGTGACAAAACGTCCCCGTGAGAAAACATCCACATGACAAAATGTCCCCACAGAAAAATGTCCCCGTGGCGAAACCTCCCCAAGCATAGTTTGTTAAGTTCGCCTCGATCATCAAGTGCGTGATCGACGTACAACAACTTCAGAGTGTGCATTACAGATGTACATTCCTTGTAAGCACGAAAAATCGGACGTGTGACCGATTGTTTCATAGATTTATTGTTTCTGATTAACACATGTTAATGGTTAACTTCAGATATCGAGGTTGATGTCGTAAAATAACACCTAGTAGGTTATTACAAGTAACCTATCCGAGCCGAAGGCGAGGTTGATATTTTTAAAAAGCCGTCGAGGTTGTTATTCAGAAATAAACCGAGATGGAGGTATGTTAACTATTATAACTTTTTCGAAAGGAATTTTTGTCCACGTAGTAGCCTACTCAATCTTCTTAGCTTGGTAGCACTTATTTGCTACTTTTGTAGGTAATTTTCGTTTTGTGAAATGGCAACTCTAGCCTACTACAGAAATGTGAAAATGACTACTGTTGTGAACCGTGTATTTCAGTTTATAATACAATCCTTATCCAACACCATCTTTTTCATTTGTGTCGAAGCAGATGCCACCTAGCGGCGGGCTCGATTGATACAATTTATCAAGGCGGGCTCTTCGGGAGACATAATTGATCAACCTTAAACTGATATTGCCACCGGTAGCAGAATTCTGTGATTCGATTTACATTTTCGCTTCTTTGACAAAGCGATCAAGAACTCTGCGACCGGTTCCTTACCAGTAAATGCAAAAACGAAGCATACAAGTTAAGACATATAATTATGAAGATTGAAGATGATAAAGCGAGATTTCCCGTTGAGAGTTGGTGAAAAGGACCAAGTTTCATAGGTGCCAGAATGTCATTGTTTTTTCCAGCCAAAAGTCACAGGTTCGATCAGAAAAAGTGGCAACACTGAAGTTTTTGGGATCCCAAAACGTAAGTGGAGGGATACCTATGACATCGCAAAAGTTGTCCGTCTGTCCGTCCGTCCGTCCGTCCGTCTGTGAGCACGATAACTCTCGAAGGGAATGAGATATTTTGATGAAACTTGGTGTGACGATTCTTTGGGTCAAGAGTAAGGTCGAGTTCGTAGACGGGCCCTGTAGCTCTACATTTAGGGGTGGTGGAGGGGGTTTATATGAAGGGACAAACAAATATTTTTAAACAGATAATGTGATAGTCGATTAGTAGTAGTAGTAGTAGAACAGTTTTATTGAAAATAAACATTTTGTTTTCCATAGCACAACAAAAGCGGGGCTTGCGAGGCTGTGCTAACTTGTAAGAAAAAAAGAAGAGAAGAGAGTATGGAGAATGAGACCATGTACCGATACCAAAACAAAAGAAAATGGGGTTAATTGCAATTATGGGGTAGGAAGGCATGCTGAGCACGATGGTGAAAACCATTTTCTCGCCGGACAAGTAGTTCGTCCAGAATCCGGCAAAAACCGGAAAGTTGGTTAAAAGTAAAAGTTTCATTTGAAGTTGATTAAATGGTCGATTTAGGGGTAAGAAGACATGCTGAACACGACGGTGAAAATCAATTTTTCGCCGAACAAGTAGTTCGTCCGGAATCCGGCAAAAACCGGAAAGTTGGTTAAAAGTAAAAGTTGCATTTGAAGTTGATTAAATGTTCGATTCAGGGTTAAAAAACATGCTGAACACGATGGTGAAAACTTTTTCTCGCCGAACAACTAGTTTGCCGGTATCCGCCTAAACCGGACAAATTTTTAAAAGCAAAAGTTCGATTAGATGACAGATTAAGGGGTAAGAAGAGAGGCTGAGTCTGTATATGACAATCACTTTTTACCCGGACATATAATTAGTCCGGAATCCGGTTGTAACCGGATTTAACTTTTATTCAAAGTTGATTAGATGTTCTTTATAGGGATAAGGAGATAGGCTGGATTTGTTTCTGAATTTTCTTTTTTTGCTGGACTAGTAGTTCGTTCGGAATTCGGGCGAAACCGGAAACTTGGCAGAAGTAAAGCAGGAAGTCTCGGTCAGTATCGTCAAAATATATATGGCTTATAGAGGTATATCTGAACTTTCTCTGATGATTAGCCTGGCGAAGACTGGATCTGGCGAAGACAAGACCCGATTGCGCGAATCAAATATTAGATTTTTGGGATCCGATCGACACCTTTGGTCTTGTTATTAATGGACTATTCAATCAGTGCAAGATCGAGAAAAGAAACTGGGAATCGCTCAATAGCTTTCTTTTGGATAGGAGAGGAAACTAGACCTACGTTGCCTGGGCAAGTTGAAGTGTTGCAGCAACCTTTGTTCGGCTTCGCCGACTAAAGTGTTGCTCGCAACACTTTGGCTTTGTTTCTTCGCGAACGGTTAGATGCTGAATTTGTCAGCCCATCTAGGTTTTCAAAATGGTATGTTCCAGTCCATGAAGAATATCTTTCTTCACATGGTTATCCTCAGCGTTGAAGAAAAAAAAAAACAGAATATCGGAAGTAGGGACTAAATTGACTTTGCCGCCAGTTGAACTTTATCCTTTTCAATCGTAGACATCGTGACTTGTGGAAACTTGGAACATTATCTTATATAACCTTGGTTGGTATTATAAAGCTATCCATAGCTTCTTAGTTCAAAATACTATAGATGTCACTCTACTAATTATTGCGAAACATATCGCTGTTTTACATTATCATTTGTATCCGTTGCGTTAACACTTAATTCTAGGTTACAGCGAAAGAACATAACCATAGACCATTCTAGCATCTTATGAAAATGGCAATGAGCTAGCAACCGATTCTTGAACGACGACATGAACCAAACTTTTCTTATCATCAAAGAACATTTAGATCTCACGATCAAATACACAAGAAAGAAATAATAGGATAAAATGTACACCAACTACCAACTTTGCTAACCCCTCATCGCCGAAGATGACTATGGTCTAACAGCCGATTTTTGCTTACAAGTACCCTATATGTCTCACAGCCTATTTTTGGTTTCAGTGTGTACCTCACTACTGAAGTTGTCAACCCCTCCAAACTTTCGAACTGTTGTATCTCATGAAGGAATTTTTGTACCACAAAACAGATGATAACTTTTTTGCCTTAGGCCAACTTTCTAATATCACCACTTAGAAAGGAGCAAAGGATAAGCTCTAATTTCTTTAGCAGTGAGAGAACTTGTAAAGTTTAAGAGGCCCGCCTGATATCATTTCTCTTCCTCACTCCCAAGTGTAAGAAATGAAATGATAAACTCAGCTGAAATCACGAACAGTAATGGGTAGAAACAATAGATGGCAGCACTTTCGGACCCGTGGGAAAATAACCCTTTTTTTATTCTGTAATTTTTTTTATTTATCACTCAAAGAAGATATATTGGCTTTGGGGCCAGGGAACTGCCGCACATATTTCGCACTTATAGATTTGAGTGCATCTTCAGTTTAAAACTGGTGCCTGTCTGCTTGCCTGCTAGAACGTAGCTTTCCACTCGAAAGCAGAAACATGGTTTGGTGAAACGAAACCTTGGCTGCATAACTTCAGACAGTCCTCTCTGACATAGGCTATACAACTCCACTTCACTTCACCCACAGTAGGCTCTGGCTCAATTACAAGCAAAAACCATCCTTTTTGGCCCCAGGCAAGAGTTCTACTGAGCTTTCGGAAATGTAATGTCATATTCATCAATCCGGCCTAAGGTCCACACTTTCTGTAAAAACCGCATACGTTAGACCCCTTCCGTCTTCTAGTAATAAGACGAAATCAAGTGACTAGGGAAAAAAAAAACAAAAAAAACACGACAAAACCAAAGTGTTGCTCTCGCAACACAATAAGCTGGAAGTAATGTTGTTTCAGTTGACAAGATGCATTTTCATTAGGAATCTGATTGTAACGAGGTATGGCCCAGGGTGGTTGGCTAGGCAAGCAACATTTTTTTTTCAATATTTTTGTCTGTATTTTTTTTGTTTCTTCTGAAAGTGAGTTTATTTCTTTTTTGCGGTCAGGTTCTAATTTTCAGCGGTTGAAGAAAAGTGCTGGATGATCTTCTGCGGAGGATGATACGGCTTCGTATCATCCTCTCTTGAGGCTGATACGGTATCGGATCAACGTCTATGCAACTCAATGTCATGAAACAACTACAAACCTGTTCGAGAAAAGTTAAGTGTAATATTCCTTGCAATGGACTCGTAACTGATCAGTTCTAGGTCGTTTAAAGCAATATGTACAATCTGACGAGCACCAATATGCTCCTCAGAGAAAGGGGAAGCCCACTGTGGCTCAAAGAGAGTCAAACAAGGAGAATACAAATTTTGCGGTAGTGCCATTATGGTGGATAAAAATGACATGGGAAGCGAGGAAATGAGAGCAAATGGAACGATTAGTTAGGTAGAGAGACACAGTAATCAGTAAGACGGGTTTGGTCCTTTAATAATAAATATCATCAAATTAAATATCGAACAAAAGCGAGATCAATGAGTTATATCGCAGCTTAAACTAACACACAACTAAGCCAACTAAATAAAGGATAAAACGAAAACTGACAAACTATTAATCTTTGCACTTTCTTTAAAAAATAGCCATAGCCGAGAGCATCACTTTGGTTCGTTTCGTCACTATCGGTTAAATGCTGAAGTAGCCAACCGATCGTGGTTTTCAAAATGTTATATTCCAAGAACAAATTTCTCTGAGCTGATGACGAAATGAGTAGTCTCGTAGACTAGCTATCCCTCAGCAATGAACAAACAAATCTATAGCCGGGGACGTTTTGCTGTGGGGACGTTTCGATTGGGGACATTTCCCCCAACCCCATTTATGCAGTTATCATAACCCGTATAGCATAAGAACAATTCTGATCTTTTTGGTTTCCTGGGTGGATAGGTGATATTCGTTTTTTAACTGTTATTGTTTTTGGTTGTATTTTCGTTTCGTTTCGTTTGTACGTTTCGCCATGGGGACGTTTTGTCACTGGGGGAGTTGATTAGATGTAGATAATGAAGACTGGGAAATCTTGATAGATGAAATGTGACCAGAGGCTCCGGAAATTATATTTCTGACATGATTTCCTACAGCTGTGGTTGTATTTGTTTGCTCGTCATTTTACTTGGCCCAAGGTCTTTGAGCAAAAAAAAATAAGTTAACTATTTATATAGTTATTAAACTTACAAGTATTAATTACTATCATTCTATCTCTATAGGCTTAGCTGGCTCTTTCGTATCGGAATGGAGTATATGAACCCCGTCAGATCCGTATACAGGAATTTATTCCGGGGGGGGGGGGGGGAGCTGCAGGTTGGACCATAAAGTCCAAAAAGATATGGATCAGAGGCTAAAGTGTTTTAAAACGATTATTTGTGTGTGTTTCGGAGGGAGGGGGTCTCGAATCCCTTACGCCCCCCCCCCCCCCGCCCACGGTCAAAAATGTCACGACTCAAAATGACCACGCTTCAAAATGACCATGGTTAAAAATGTCTACGATTGAATTATTCGAGATGTTCAGTCTGTAGTAAACTGGAGTTAGTGATGAGTGAGAAACGGAAGGAGTAGACCGAGCATCAGAATGGCGATAATCGTATATTGAACTGGTAGAATCTCAAGTATGATAAAATACCAAAACACTTCTGTAATTCTGTAAAAAAAAAAACCTGAATCACAAACAGCGATCTTAAAACTAGTATTTTTAATTAAGAACAGTTCTTAGTGGAGTGTTCCTTGGAACAATCCACTATTGCGAGCGCTGTAGCAGCTTTCGGCTTTCGGTTTTCACCGTATTTTATGGAGCTCATAACTCGTGAACCAGTGCAAGTATCAAGTTCAAACTTAGTACACTTGTGGCTTGTGTGTATTGGGTCTAGATTCGTCTTTTGGGGGTCCCACCCCCCACCCCAACCCGATTCAGGGGCAAATGGGCCCAGATTGCCCAGTGAATAATGTTCATAACTTGACCAAAACTGGACATAGGACGATGTAATCTCTTGTACGTGTAGATCCTAGGGCTGGGAAATTGCTTTGAAAGTTGCACCTCCCCCACTCACCCTGTTCATGGTCAACTGGGCCCAGGCTGCCCAGGACTAAAGTTCGTTACCCGTGACGGAATCAGCAGGTATCAAGTTGAAACTTGGTAGGCATAAATCTGTCTCCAGGAATTTATGTGTTCCGTCAGCCTTTAAAGTTGTGTGTTACGTCTGGAAAACGTAACAACTATTTAGACCCGGATCATGGAGTCGTGTTTCCCAATTTGTATTTAGTTTATCGTTACCCTTCTTCGAATAAAGAACCGTGTCTTCACGTAAACATCTGACGGCATAGTGATTGTCTTGAACTGAGAGCAACAGACTCGTTAGGATTAGTAAATCATCTTGTGCCCGCTTGCATTTGGCAGTCTCTTATTTATTGAATACAGGTCAGTTAAAACCTTTAGTAAAACAACTGGAATCTTGTTAACTTCCTTCTACCAGAAGAAGTTTCAGGACCTCTACCAACTTCCCCCGGATCCGGGAGTCCGGAAACTAGGATCAAGGGTAGTAAAAGGGGAGCGAAAGGAAAATAACCAGAGATGGTATCGATCCGACGTCATCTTATTTTGAAGCCCGAGACACCAGCCCACTGGGCCGTGTCTGCATGTGTTTAGAGCCGAATGCAGAAAGAACTACAGTTTAAGGATTTTGGCACCAAATGCTAAACTAAACTTTTGTAGATTGTGTTCTGCCTTTTCCCAAGAAAGTAAGCTACTTCTGTCTCTATTTTGCACTTTGGGCCAAGTGAGGTCAGACTAACATACTTTTATTTTGATACTGTTCCAGATTGGGATTCCAAAACAGAAACTTCCAGTTCCTTCAGTTTGAATAGTTGTACAGACTACAGACCCAAACAATCACTTCCCTGATCCGGCCATCGTTGGGGGGGGGGCGGAGGGATGGGGAGTTGAGAAACTAGTAACATACGTACATAAGTTTGGAACGAGTAATCGGACATGCATGAAAGTTGACAAGTGTATAGACAAAGTGTCTTAGATGTTCAGTTTCAAATCCGACCGGATCCGATAACTGGTGCGGGGGAGCCGGAAATCTCGTTGATCGCGAATTATGGTACTTCTAGATGTGCTAAGACGATGAAACTTGGCTTGGACATTAGAGGCTTGACGACATTGGCTTAGAAATTGTCACTTCTCAGATCCGAACATCCCTTTAAAGTACTAATCCTAACCGCAAAGTACAAAAAATACAAAAAATACTTTTAATCAAATATACACTTTCATGATCCCATGAGCCCATGATCATTTTTGCCGTAAGGTTTTGCTCAAAACTGAATTTTTAGCACCCTTAAAGTGCGTATCTTAACCGAAAAGTAAAAAAATACTTTCGATATTCATGGTCCCCAAGGGCCTATGATCATCTGTCTCAAGGATTTTGCTTACAAGTTAATTCGTTAAAGTACAAACTATAATTTTGAGCAAAATATACATTTTCATGATCTCGATGAGCTTATCATTCGTTACAGATGAATCTCTAGTGCCCTTAAAGTGCGCATCATCATAGCCAAATGCAAAATAAAATAGTTTTTACGAAAGGTACATGCTCGCGATTTCCAAGGAAGCATGATCATTGTTATCTAAAGGGGTCTGCTTACAAATGATCACAGCAAAGCCACGAAATGACAAACTCATACTTTCATCCTCTGATCCAGCCTTGCAAGTGCCATATGAGCTTCCAGTTCTATTTTTTTCCTTTTCTGAGTGTCGGACAACATTAGGGAGACCCCCCCCCCCTCCCCCCATACGCGACTCGTCTGGTCTAGACTTAATATATCTAATCTATGTTCATGTTTGGGAGTAAGGTTTGGATTAGAGCTGACCTACGGGAAAAAAAACGAAAAATAATTCCTGGATACGGCCTTGTTCCAATGAGTTTAAGTTCGTCCATGACACGTCTCAAGTCCAACTCTTGTATATTTGGGGAGATCTATCTATGGATAAGGAATATACAACTGGTTAAAAACACAGCACCAGCAGGCTCAAGAAGTATTAACGTTATAAGTTCTAAAAGGTTACGGAAAATGCAGTAATAAAATAATAAACAAATAAGTAACAGGAAATAGACGATGCGGTTCCTTTCAAGTTTCGCCGGAGAGAAGACGAGCCTCGGTTCCAGCTTTTGACATAATTACTCAAGACAAACTAAAGTGATCGCCGCATGCGAAATTTTTTCAGTCGGAGCAAAATTCAACTACTCCTTTGCAACTTCTACCTTTTAATATAGCTTAGACCCCAAATCTCAATCTGAAAACCGCACATAAATGATGCACACTTCGACTTAATAAAAATAGGTAGGACTACGAAAGAGCCGAAGGCAAACATTTTCAAATCGGCTTTTATTCGGCAATATTCGACTACTTCCTACACAAACACTTGCTTTTAACGTGGCCCAAGCATCAGCTTTTATCGTGTGTACCGAAGACAAAACTCAGCGCCGTAGGTGATCTTTTTGTAGTCCAACCTTTTTCTGGCATTTCTAGCGTAAAAAGTGGCTGAAATCTTAGGCCTAGACCTCACCTAAATTACGGGACAGCGTAATAAATGAACCAGATAGCGAGTACGCTATTATGAAAGACGGCGCAGGTGAAGTTTTGCGAAAGATTTTGAAGGCTGCCTACGATATCACATATCTGTCCGTGCCCCGATAACTCGCAAACGGAGTGGGATATTTTCCCGGAAGTTGGAACGTGGTAGTGCTTCCACTTTGAATTACCACAAAAACAAGACCAAAGGTTTCGATGGGATCCCAAAAATTCAATATCTGATCCAGACAACAGGGTCTTGTCTTAGCCAGATCCAGTCTTCGCCAGACTCCTTGAACATTTTTACAATTAAAATTCAGAAACAGATTAAGGCAAAATAGCTAATCACCTGAGAAAACCAAGTTCAGATTTGGATTCAGCATGTGTGTTTACCCCTATCATATCTGTTTTGACGAAAACTTCCTGCCACTTCTGCTAATTTCCCGGTTCCGGCCGAACTCCAGAACTACTTGTCCGGCGAAAAAAGAAACCTCAAACACGAAATCAGGGTATCTTCTTTCCCCAGTAATGAACATCTAATCAACTTCAAATAGAAATTTAGCTTATAACAAATTTTCCGATTCCAGCCGGATTCCGGTCGAACTATATGTCCGGGTAAAATATGATTGTCATACAGGGACTCAGCATCTCTTCTTACCCCTAAATCGCTTATCTAATCAACTAGAAATAAAACTTTGACTTCCAACAGTTTTCCGGTTTTGGCCGGATTCCGGACGAACTACATGTCCGGGTAGAAACTTGTTTTCACATAAGTGTATGTCTTCTTGCCCTAAATCGAACATCTAATCAACTCCAAATAAAACTTTTAATTTTGACAAACTTTCCGGTTTGGGCCGGATTCCGGTCGAAATACTTGTCCGTCGAGAAAGTAGTTTTCACCATCGTCTTCAGCATGTCTTCCTACCTCTAAATCGAACATTTAATCAACTTCAAATAAAACTTTTACTTTCAACAAACTTTCCGGTTTGGGCCGGATTCCGGGCGAAATAATTGTCCGTCGAGAAAATAATTTTCACCATCGTCTTCAGCATGTCTTCCTACCCCTAAATCGAACATCTAATCAATTTCAAATAAAACTTTTACTTTCAACAAACTTTCCGGTTTGGGCCGGATTCCGGGCGAAATACTTGTCCGTCGAGAAAATAATTTTCACCATCGTCTTTAACATGTCTTCCTACCCCTAAATCGAACATCTAATCAACTTCAAATAAAACTTTTACTTTCAACAAACTTTCCGGTTTTGGCCGGATTCCGGGCGAACTACTTGTCCGATGACAAAATGGTTTTCACCATCGTGTTTAGCATGTCTTCTTACCCCATAATCGACTATCACATTAGCTGTTTCAAAACATTTTGTTTGTCCCTTAATTTGAATCCCCTCCCCCACCCCTAAATGTAGAGCTACAAAGCCCATCTACGAACTTGACTGGTCCGACGACCCAACGAACCCTCACACCAAGTTTCATCAAAATATCTCATTCCCTTCGAGAGTTATCGTGCTTACAGACGGACGGACGGACGGACGGACGGACGGACGGACAGACGGACAACTTTTGCGATGTCATAGGTATCCCTCCACTTACGTTTTGGGATCCCAAAAAAAACAGTGCAATCTGTCAGGCCCGTCATACAGTGCTTACAAAGCCTTTTTAGGTGCAAACCTTACTCCCCAAGCCATTTAAAAAAAAAATAAGCCTGTTTCTTTTAGGGATCCCAAAACGTAAGTGGAGGGATACCTATGACATCGCAAAAATGTCCGTCTGTCTGTGAGCACGATAACTCTCGAAGGGAATGAGATATTTTGATGAAACTTGGTGTGAAGATTCATTGGGTCAAGGGTAAGGTCAAGTTCGTAGATGGGCTATGTAGCTCAACATTTACGGGTGGGTGGACAAACAAAATATGTTTAAACAGCTAATGTGATAGTCGATTATGGAGTAAGAAGGCATGCTGAGCACGATACTGAAAACCATTTTCTCGCCGGACAAGTAGCTCGTCCGGAATCCGACAAAAGCCGGAAAGTTGGTTAAAAGTAAAAGTTTTATTTGAAGTTGATTAAATGGTCGATTCACGGGTAAGAAGACATGCTGAACACGATGGTGAAAACAATTTTCTCGCCGAACAAGTAGTTAGTCTGGAATCCGGCGAAAACCGGAAAGTTGGTTAAAAGTATAAGTTTATTTAAGTTGAAAATTTGTTACAAGCAAAAGTTCGATTAGATGACAGATTAAGGGGTAAGGACAGAGGCTGAGTCGGTATATGACAATCGTTTTTTACCCGGATATATAATTAGTCCGGAATCCGGTTGTAACCGGTTTTTTTTCAAGTCAAACTTTTATTCAAAGTTGATTAGATGTTCTTTATAGGGATAAAGAAATACGCTGGATTTGTTTCTGAATTTTCTTTTTTTGCTGGACCAGTAGCTCGCTCGGAAATCGGGCGAAACCGGAAACTTGGCAGAAGTAAAGCGGGAAGTCTCGGTCAGTATCGTCAAAATAGATATGGCTGATAGAGGTATATCTGAACTGGGTTTTCTCTGATGATTAGCATGTCGAAGACTGGATCTGACGAAGACAAGACCCGATTGTCTGAATTAAATTTTAGATTTTGGGATCCCATCGACACCTTTGGTCTTGTTAAGATAAGGAGCAGCAGGCGAAATTTTCGAAAATTAGCCTGTTTTCAGCGCCACAGAGTGAAAATCACGAGTTGGTAAAGGCATTTATGTCACTCTGACAAGCTCGAAAGATACGACTGCCATTCTAACAAAGCTCAAAACACACGATATAAAATCTCTATACGACCATACGACCAGAAATATGAAGCTTAAAAATAGAAATCTCTATGGAGCAATAGGACCAGAAACAGGTCATTTGAAGGCGAAGTTCAGGATTAGCTGACTGCTTTGTCTGCTTTTATCTGGCAATGTCAAAATTTACGACTGTCTCTATAATTTACGACTAGAAAATCCCTTCATAAAGTACGACAAGAAACAGGTCTTTTCAGGTGAAATTCGCGGTTGGTGTCATTCTGGCAAGCTCAAATATACGACTTTCATTCTGGAAAACTTAGAACACACAACTGTGTATCTGAAAACATACGAATAGAAATTTCTTCGTAGCCATACGACTAAAAATTTGATTTGATGGTGAAATTCACGTTTGGTAACTGCCTGTATGTCATTCTGAAAAGCTCAAAAACATACGACTGTCATGCAGACAAGCTCAAAACATATTTCTCTGGAGCATGGCGGGGTGAGTCACCCCCAGCCCCTTCGAACCGCCCCTGGGCTGACCATTGTTGGAAAACAAGCTATTCGTGCAAGATCTTCAACATTTCTTTTAATTTATACTTGCGGTTTGTTTACATTTAAAGCTTTTAAAGTGGGTTAATTACAAATTAGGTTATTTCAGTACTTGTTTGGTTATTGGAGGTGCTAAATGTCTTGGTTCTAAAGCTGTTTGTATATAAAATGCAATAAACATTTTACTTTCACACTCCACGTCTGGGCGCTTGCGCACTTGTTACCTTCATGTGTGCAAAATTTGCATCGCCTAGTTTCACTTTCTGTGTTGGAACAGTTTTATATGACATTGCTTCGTACTTTCATGCAATAGTTCTGATTTGATCAACAAACAATAAAATAATTCCTTTCAATACCTTTTCCGTGTTAATCCTGTCCCTTGTAATCTTGTTTCCCGCTGTCCCATGTAGCGGTCCCAGGTCCACTGTCGACAGTTTGAGCCGTCGGCATTTCCCACCAGGAAGAGTTTAGCCTCCCGTGTGAGCATTTAGAACTGTTTGGGCAGTCGACATTTTGGAGGATTTCGATTGCGGGGTCTTCGACTTCACTTCTAGGCATTTCGAGTCATTTTGAACCGTGGGCATTATGCGGATTTTAATTGGTTTTTGTTCCTCTTCTAGCTTTTAGCTATTTGGATTAAACTTGATTGATTGATTGATTTTGATCGTGAGGGTTCTGAATCGTGGTCATTTTGAAGCTATTTGGATTAAAATTGATTGATTGATTGATTTTGATCGTGAGGGTTCTGAACCGTGGTCATTTTGAAGCTATTTGGATTAAAATTGATTGATTGATTGATTTTGATCGTGAGGGTTCTGAATCGTGGTCATTTTGAAGCTATTTGGATTAAAATTGATTGATTGATTGATTTTGATCGTGAGGGTTCTGAATCGTGGTCATTTTGAAGCTATTTGGATTAAAATTGATTGATTGATTGATTTTGATCGTGAGGGTTCTGAATCGTGGTCATTTTGAAGCTATTTGGATTAAAATTGATTGATTGATTGATTTTGATCGTGAGGGTTCTGATTCGTGGTCATTTTGAAGCTATTTGGATTAAAATTGATTGATTGATTGATTTTGATCGTGAGGGTTCTGAATCGTGGTCATTTTGAAGCTATTTGGATTAAAATTGATTGATTGATTGATTTTGATCGTGAGGGTTCTGAATCGTGGTCATTTTGAACCGCGGGAATTTTGATCGTGGGCATTCTGAGAGTGGACAAAAGATCGTGGTGATTTTGGGCCCTTCCCCCAACACATTTCATTATCTTCCGTTCCATCCCGCAGCCCAGACCCAATGAACGGTTTTCGTAAGTCTAGTCGACCACGTGTTAACGCATGCGGATGACTTCTTTCCGCCAAAGTGACTAAGCAACCGTAGTTCAGAAGAAGGTTAGATCGTTACGTAAATCGTCACCCAAGGCTTCTTTTGGCTGGCAGAGGAAAAGTGTTACATTATTACGCCATGTATAGCCGCGCACTCTTTCGGTCAGTTGCGTACGAGTGTCAAAAACTATTGTAGTTGCAGTTCCGACGCGTGTTCAGTTCTAGCGTAGGCCTGACCCGGGTAGGTAGGCAATTACAATTTCTGATTTTTATTTATTTATTCAAACTAGGATACGACCAACTAGGGTCAACAAGTTACAAAATAAGTAACACACTACACATAAAACTAAACTCATAATTATGATGGTTTCCGACTGTTTAGTCGGAGCCTTGTTCGTTTGGACATTCGTCTTATTAACTTGGTCAACGATCTAGGTTCCGACTCTACCCTCGACTTTCTGAATTTCTGTAGATTATTTGTGAACGAGTGAGGCCCGACTCCGGCTCTGATTTATCTTCTTATGATTGGTGCTTTCAGATTCCGTGTCATTACTGCCAAGTGCCAACATTCCCATATTGGCCAACACCTCATTTGCTCACTATCTAGGGATCACCGTGCACTCGCGCATGAAGCAGCAGCGTGGTAACTAGTTATATGGTGTATGCCAACTAGACAGTATATAATGACAGCTTACTTTCCTTTACTTTGTTCTGCATCCATCTGTGCACAGTTTATCTTTGTTAAAAATCTCACGTACTGCTTCTCTTATCCCTGCCGCGGCTGGCGGTACATTATGGCGCAAATGGGTGGCGTCTTTTAGTGCGAACACACGATCAGAATTTCCCTGCCGGATTTTCTGCACTTTTGTAATCAAGTTGAATAAATCTAACTTCTGCGTATATAACTGATGATGGTACCGGAAATCGGCAGGAATTCCAGTCCTCGAGTGCCCGACGCCCGTCCCTGATCGTGTGCCCAAGGATAAGTGGTAACTACCGTCGGGAACGAACCCTAGCGTTTCTAGTTTGCCGATCATAAACTTCGTACTGACGCATGTGTTTTTATGGCACTTGAGCATATCCAAGTGCCATATAGCGATCGGAATGTCTGTCGTTCTGTCCCGGTTTTGCCAGTTATGGCACTTCATAAGCTAGGACGATGAAACTTGGCCGTCGCATCATGGACCCGACCAGATTAACGTGGAAATGACCAGCGCTAGGGGGAACCAGAAATCAAACTTTGATAGTAAGCGGATCGGGGCATTGTGGGTAGGGCTTGAGGGGGGTTCTCGGAATGCCGGTTATCCCGACTTAACGTACTTCCAGGTTATCTATGACGAGGAAACTTTGCAATCCTATCAGGGACCGGACCACATTGACTTCGAAATAGACATTTTTCCGATTCGATTATCGTGGGGGATGGAGGGATGTGGAATCCGGAATCTAGTGTCAAAAATAACTTTCGAATAGGTTACCGAATGTGAATAGAACTTGACAAGTGGCAAAAGCTAATGTCTCAGATGTTCGGCTTCAAGTCATGACGAGTTCTGATAGCGATGTGCGGAGGTCGAAGGAGGCCCCCGGATATTATTACATCTAGAGTATATTTGCTTTTACCGACGATTGAGTTACTGGAACTGGACGTTACGCGAACTGGAAACCGAGTACGACACAACTTTTTATTCTGAAACAGTTTTCAATGAGTTGAATAACGATTTCAGATTTACTAGATCAGCCCCGTCTTCTCATAACAAGACCAATGGTGTCGATGGGATCCCACGAATATAATATTTGATCCAGACAATTGGGTCTTGTCTTCGCCAGGCTAATCCTCGGGGAAAACCAAGTTCAGATCAAGAATAAATAAGAGAAGAATTGAGAACTCTCGTAACCTCGATGTCAGCATGGTGGATCTCTTTTTTTCCGATCTTATGTATCGGGGGTGGAGCCTGGGTGGAGCTTCTCGTGTTGCCTCTTGCAGTATTAAGTGTTACCTCCAGAGCACAAGTGATGAAGCAGTGAGAAAAAGGCGGGAAGTTCAAACAGTGCTGATTCAGAAGGATTATACAAATGGAAACGACTTTTCAATCTCCAGTCAGATTTGCAATATAAAGCTTATGTTATCACGACCCTTCACAAAGACGGTGAAGCCCAAGGGAATGCGGCAGTGGATGACTCAGGGGAGCAATTAAGCATCTTGAACGTTGAAGCATGGACCTAGCACGCATGGTGACACATGTCTTTAGTTCAGATTCAATAGGATCGGTGTGAACATTAGTAATTTTATTTTTGTCTTCCCAGGACTGTAAAGAATCGCTTGTAGAAAAGGTATTAAGCTTGGACAGTTTAAGGTATTTAGCTGTCGAAATGTAGTAAATGAGTTATTATGTTTTGTTTTTAAGTTGTAACTTGTACTCTCTACACAAGTTCATACCATTTTCTCGTGTAGTTGCGAAAAACAATAGGCTATACAGAATTTCCTAATTTTATATTAATGATTGCTGATTGTAAGATATCTTTCAAGACGTCTCAATTTGTGATAACAACACATTATTCTTGGTCAAAAATATTATCTAGGATAGTTGCACTTTACACTTGGCTAAATTTTGTCATTGCCTATGCTACTAACAATCCGCTGTTTCATCATCCTTTTTTCATTATCATGTTTTACATCATTCAAATTCGAATTTTCGGCATAGCTGGCGAAATGGACACAAAGAGTTCATATGTTTTGTTTTTATGTAGTATATACACAAAATTTAGTTCATAAGATTTCTTCTAGTTGCGAGAAATGTGATTCAAGCAAATAGGCTTGAAGTAATTCCTCATTTTAAATTAATAACTGATTACTGAAATTGATAATTGTACGGTATCATTCAAAACGTCTACATTTGAGATAACAACTTATTATTTTTGTCAAAATGTATATCGTTATCTCGGGTAGTTGGCTAAATGTTTCGTTATCTATCCTGTTAACAGTCTTTTTTTTCACTAAGAATCTGCCATAATATTACATGAATGTTCTTGTGTGAAAAAAAAAGTAAATCTTTCTTCCCACTTCTCTAGAGACGGATATTTTAACTGACTTTCTAAGCCTAGAGTAAAAACATTTGGAAGCATGTCCCTTCCTATCTTTAAACTTATAGTGTTCAGTCCAAATCGGTCCTTTTTTGCCTTTATTTTCGTCATTTTTTAATGTAGGATTGAATGACTTCTGTCATCTCATTGTTATTTAGCCCCTTATCTCGTCTTTTAAACTAGTGGTAGCTGGAGGGAGAAGGGCAAAATGTCGACCTCTTTCTATTTAATTTGAATTCGGCGCACTTTCTTGTCGCGAAGAGCGGCGATCAGAAGAACAAGCGCCAATAATTACTCTGTGGTCGGGACAGGCGCCGAGTAGGCTCTACCCCCAATACTTGAGCATCGGGGAAAAAGATACGTCGCATGATTCAAGTCTTCTCAATTCTTCCCTTATTTATTGTTCGGATGTACCTCTATAAGCCGTATTTAAATTGACGATACTGACCGAAACTTCCTGCTTTACTTCTGCCAATTTTCCGTTTTCGCCCGAATTCCGAGCGAACTACTAGTCCAGCAAAAAAAAGAAAATTCAGGAACAAATCCAGCGTATCGATCCCTACAAAGAACATCTAATCAACTTCAAATAAAACTTTGGCTTAAACAAAAATTGCGGTTGCACCCGGATTCCGGACTAATTACATTTCCGGATAAAAAATGATTGTCATATACAGACTCAGCGTCTCTTCTTACCCCTTAATCTGTCATCTAATCAACTAAAGATAAAACTTTTGCTTTTAACAAATTTTCCGGTTTTGACCGGATCTTGGCGAACTAGTAGTCCGGCGAGAAAATAGTTTTCACCACCGTGCTCAGCATGTCTTCTTACCCCTAAATCGAACATTTAATCAACTTTAAATGAACCTTTTACTTCTAACCAACTTTCCAGGATTCCGGACGAATTACTTGTCCAGCGAGAAAATGGTTTTCAATATCGTTGGAAAAGTGGCATGAAAAGAAGACATATGAGCATGTCTTCTTACCCCTAAATCGAACATTTAATCAACTCTGTAGCAAACTTTTACTTTTGTAAAACTTCTGTAAGGAAACTTTTACTTTTAACTAACTTTCCATTATTTACCGGATTCCGGACGAACTACTTGTCCGGCAAGAAAATGGTTTTCATTATCGTGCTCAACAGGTCTCCTTACTCCATAATCGACTATCACATTAGCTGTTTAAAAATATTTTGTGTGTCCCTTAATTTGAACCCCCACCCCTAAATGTAGGGCTACAGAGCCCATCTACGAACTTGACCTTACCCTTGACCCGAAGTGCCCTCAGTTTCATCAAAATAGCTCTTTCCCTTCGTGAGTTATCGTACTAACAGACGGACAGGCGGACGGAACGACAGACGGACAACTTTGGTGATGTCAAACGTATCCCTCCACTTACGTGTTGGGATCCCAAAAAGGGATGTTGGGAGAAGGAGAAAAACTGCAAACCGTACCTGACAAACATGCTTCTAGGTGGCAGATTGCTCAAAAACCCATTATTTTAGACAGCTTTTTCTTTATTCACCGATTTATCTCGAAATCCCGCAAGTGAACTGGGAACTTCCGTCGGATCTAAAGCACAACTCTTTCTAGAAATAATCTTTTCACGGTAATATGGCTCAGTCAGACTCTCAACATTAAAGCTCGGCTCTTTCTAGAAATTATCCTTTCAGATGAGATGGTTCAGAAATACCATTTTCTGATGATACCATAACTCTCTATGCACGAGATTATCGATTTTGTTGTCAGCGTTTATTGATTCTATCAAGCCTTCCTGTTCTCGGACGAGGTGGCCAGACGAAAAACAATTGAAAACAAGACCAAAGGTTTCGATGGGATCCCAAAAATCTAATACTTGATCCTGGATGGTTTTCAGCATCGTGTTCAGCATGTCTCCTTACTAATCAGCTTCAAATAAAACTTTTACTTTTAACAAATTTTTCGGTTTTGGCCGGATTCCGAGCGAACTACTTGTCTGCTGACAAAATGGTTTTCACCATCGTGTTAAGCATGTCTTCTTAAGCCCATAATCGACTATCACATCATCTGTTTCAGAATATTTCATTCCACCACCCCTAAATGTAGGGCTACAGAGCCCATCTGCGAACTCGACCTTAGTCTTGACCCAAAGAGTCCTCACACCAAGTTTCATCAGAATATCTCAGTCCCTTCGAGAGTTATAGTGCGCACAGACGAACAAATTTTGCGATGTCATAGGTATCCCTCCACTTACGTTTTGGGATCCCAAAAGTGCACTTTGTAGCTCAACGCTAAGGATAGCATGAAAGGCAGGGGGTCCTTTTAAAGGTCAATGGGCACATCAAACTACCCCAATCCCACTCTGTAACAACCTAGGAACAATGCTTACCCCCTAGATCAGCAGCTTTATCAACAGTTTCCTCTCTGTGATATTTCAAAGCGTATTTTTTTGGGCCAGTACATGCTCAATTTACTAGCTTGGACAAAGATAAAAGTGATGTTTCTTATAACACTTATTAGATCTTTATTTTATGCATAAATCAGCTTGTATAATTCAGATTTGAAAAGTTGATTTGTTTTTGAAAGATTTTTGTACCTATGTTATTTTTTATAAGCTTATTGCAGATTCTGGTACATTTTATAAAGCAAGCTAATCAAGCTTCACGACACTATTCCACAAAGAACAACTTTTAATAGGCACTTTAAGCCATGGAACTTCTGATGAAATATTAGAACTATCAGGTAAACATCTGCGGCTTGACTTTGGTGACATCTCAAATATATCCTTTTCTATCAAGCATTGCTGGGAGTTTTTGAATTTCCTGCCAAGATATCCCAGCTCCTAAGATTTGGATCGCCGAAATGCCAGAGAGGTAAAGACAAGGGATAACAAGAAAACGGCCGATTTTCGTAGCGCCTTCTACAGGAAGTTGGAAATGTTTATTTGTGAAGCATTTAATACAAAGTAAAGCATTAAAAGTGTCCATTGTGCTTTGAGCATAATATTTCGCGCGGTTGTCTCTACATGTACAGTAGTTGGAGTGGCTGGCTGACACATCCTAGAATGGTTAGATAGTATACCCGGCAAAGCCTGTGCGAGACCGATATAGTTTCTGGTGGTCGAGGAGAAAGTGATGTACACGAACTATGTACATCAACAGGCACAAGTTTGCAAGTTCTTGCTGTAAACATGCGTGGAAAAGCCAGAAAACTGATGGTCTGACTATCCTGCGAAGCTAAGGGGACGTTTACGCGTGGATGGTTCTGGAGCTCGACGGACATTTTTGCGTGGATGCCGTCGATCTTTTTGTCATATTTCCGTGTAGGGAAGAATAGGTGAACTCGATGGACGCCTCGCGTTCAACACGCTCCAAGGGCAACGTTAAGCTGAACGTGGATAGAAAAAAGTTCTACACAGATTTAAGACATACAAATGTGGAGCTTCCCTCTCACATGCTCCCATCCAGCTGAGTGGGCATTTTTGCATGGACGGAACCCATCTTCCTCGGCCGTTCAACGACTGATCTATTGTCGCGCGGATGGGGTTGCCCGGTCAGCTCTACAGCCATCAAACGCGAAAACTTCCCGTAAGAGCTGTCAACCCGTAGTACTGATACAGTGGCTTTAGTACAGTGACTTTGGTACGAGTTTCAGCGTCGTAGTACTCGTTTCTGTAAAATACTAACGGCTAAAATAATGAGTTACTTATTCTTGCGAAAAGTGAACTCAGTTTGGTGAAAAACTTCCTAAGTCATCTTTCGACAAGTTCGATTTTTGTCGGGAAGTAGCTTCGCCTGAAAGTATCTCTGATAGATGGTGGACTGGTAGTCGGTAGGATCTTTGTAGTGGACGCATTCTCGCAAGCTTTTCAAAAGGTTAGCCCAAAAAGCTTCGAAAGCGTGTCCTCTGTGCTTGGTAGCGCAAGACCTCACACGTATCGTCTTCCTCGTCCAAACTAAAACAACAAGGATTTTGCTACCTTATCTTTGGGATCCGTAAACGTAAGTGGAGGGATACCGATGACATCGCAAAAATGTCCGTCTGTCTGTAAGCACGATAACTCTCAAAGGGAACGAGATATTTTTATGAAGCTGGGTGTGAGGATTCTTTTGGTCAAGGGTAAGGTCAAGTGCGTAGATGAACTCTGTAGCTCTATATTTAGGGGTGGGGGAGGGGGTTTCAAATTAAGGGGCAAAACACCCGGAATCCTGTGAAAACCGGACACAAAACTTGTCGACCAATTTTCAGCTAAAGCGGTCCTACCCCTTTATTCTCAAATGAGTATAGCTCTGCGCACGGGGTTGTAGCTCTGCGCACATTTAGGCCGACAATCATTGGTTTATGCTGTGGACGACGGAGAGAATTGTGTAAATCCAAGGTCGAAGGGTTTCTCTAAGGTTTTATGCAGAGGCGAAAGGGACATGGGGTGAATATGTTTATTTTAAAGCGGGTTTCGATAGGGAGGAATTGAATTATTAATTAGTATGCGTGCTGATATTTTACGGCTGGGAGATACGAGGAGTTACACGGGTAGGCGGATTGGGAGAATTGGTCCTTGCTTCTGCCTATGTGTGGGTAGAGATAATTTCTTGTTTAGTTTTAGTGGTAGTTAGAAATAAGTTTGTCATTGTGTTTCCGTTTGTTTGTATTGCCATGGCCATTGGGCTTTTAAGGTAATAAATATCTTATCTTATATTATGTTCAAACGAGGAAATAATGTTGTTCTAGCGAGGATGTTGTTCAATGAGGATTCACTGGTTAAGTATAGGTCACGTTCTTATCTTAGAGGAGGGGTTTCGAATTTACGGTAAAAACATGTGTGTTTTATGAGCTAATAAAATATTCATTGAGGGGATAAGGAGGTCCGCTGAATCCATATCTGAACTTAGTTTTCTTGCTGGACAAATGGTGCATCATTAATTCGGCTGAAACTGGAAATTTGGTTGAAGCTCAAAGTTGTTTTTGAAATCGATTAGAGATTCGGTATCGGGCAAGAAGACATGCGGAATCCATTTTTGAACTCTATTTTAACAGTACAAATATTCAAGGAATCTGACGAAGACTGAATGGCGAAGACATGACCCAATTGTTTGAATCAAACGTTAGATTTTTGGGATCCCATCGAAACCTTTGGTCTTGTTTCCCTCGATCCCCATCCTCAGTAAATATATAAGAGACGAAGTACATGTACATATCATATTTGCTTAAATTTTAGTTTTCTATCCAAAAGGCTTTAAAAAGCACCAGCTTTTTTGTTGCTTCACCTCCAGAAACTACTTCACCGACCTACTAGGAATTCAGAATGCAGGAGCCTGGTAGCTAAGCAACTTTTTGGGATCCCAAAACGTTAGTGGAGGGATACCTATGACATCGTAAAAGTTGTCCGTCCGTCTGTCCGTCTGCCCGTCTGTGCGCACTACAACTCTCGAAGGGAATGAGATATTTTGATGAAACTTGGTGTGGGGATTCTTTCGATCAAGAGTAACGTCAAGTTCGTAGATGGGCTCTGTAGCCCCACATTTAGGGGTGGGGGAAAGGGTTTCATATTAAGAGCAAACCTTTTTTTTGAAGCTACTGAGATAGTTGATTTAGGGGTAGGGAGAGATGTTGCATCCGAATATGAATCTTGCCGGATATGTAGTTCACCCGGAATTCGGTGAAAGCCGGACATAAAATTGGTTGACCATTTTTGGCTATAGCAGTCCCTACCCCTTTATTCTCAAACTAGTATAGCTCTGCGCGTGGAGGCCGGCATTCATTGGTTTATTCTGTGTGACGTCGGGGAGATCTAATGTAATCGAGGGTCGAAGGGGTTGATATATAATGATCAAACGAGGAAATATGTTGCTCAAGCGAGGATGTCGTTCAATGAGGATTCTCTGGTAAAGTACAGGTCAAGTTCGTAGACGGGTCCTTTAGTCCTATCTTTAGAGGCAGAGGAGGGGTTTCGAATTTACGGTAAAATCATGTATGTTTTATAAGCTAATAAGATATTTATTGAGGGGGTAAGGAGGTCCGCTGAATCCATATGTGTTTAATTTAACAGTAAAAATATTCAAGGAATCTGACGAAGACTGAATGGCGAAGAAGGAATGGCGAAGACATGACCCAAATATTAAATTTTTGGGATCCCATCGAAACCTTTGGTCTTGTTTTTTACTAGAACCTCAGACTCCGTTTAAGTATGTCAGTAGGCTATGCTAATTGTATGTTTCTGCATTATTTTTTGGCTGGCAAATGATTGTACGTTCCCTTACGAGTTTTTTCGCGCTTGTTGTGTTTAGCGTGTGCGGAGGACTCCCTATGACACCACCGGGGCGTGGGAACGACTGGTTAGAGAAGGGTAGGATGGGAACATTTCGAACTCTTTGCCATGGTCTGTTTAAAGTAACCTTGGCAAAAAAAAGGGAGAGAAAACCAGTGTTATAGCTGAATTTTTTACATTTTCCACTGAGGGGAAAACGAAGACCCAGTTTTCGAAACTGTGACTTGCAGGGACCCTGAAGTCGTAAGCATCCGGACACACCCCATTCGCACCTATTACACTGCTAATTCTCCGAATATTAGTCGTTATGCTTACGGAAGGAAATTATGAACCTGGCGTTGTCGGGCCAATTTCAGGTGGAGAGCAAAGGGATTAGCCACTTGCGATTAGAAAACAGAAAGAAGCGATTGTAAGTGCCTTGTTGCAGTTTCTTGGAAGGAATTGGTTGATGGTATCACGCTATCCAGAAAATATTTTGGTTTTCAGCACTATCGGCATAATTTGAAGCTCTCTTTAACACGTCAGATCGCAACCACGCAGGCCATTGGTATTGACTCCCGTCAAGTAATTTAGATTGGAAAAAAGTGCTACATTCAGACAAAATCGGCGATTCTTTGTCAACGAATAGCCCAATTAGCCTTGCTGCTTGGTGCAAATATTATGACCAGATTTTCAATACTATAAACCATTTTGTTCATGCTACTTTTATGAAGCTTTTTTACAAGTTCGTCAGATTTAACAGTGTCCCTTGGTCGTGCATGCAGTTGTCTACAACGCAGTGAAATCATGTTGCAGCGTAGAAAATGGTTTGACTCAGTTGGTAACTTGAGAGCCACGAGACTTTCTGTGTATGACAAGCTACCTGGCAAGTTACGAGGCAGTACTTCACCAAACTGCACTATATTTATTGAGGGCGTTAATATACTTCTCGGGAGAAAACCTGTGCAAAATGTTCCAAGCGGACAACGAGAGTGCTCATAACAATCAAGTGGCCAAATCCTCGTTAGCCACCTACCAAAGTTCTCTCATTTGACTGTGACTCTAGTGTTTCAGGATTTACTGTTTTTGTAAGACTAACAACGAGCGGTGTGGCCTAAAATTCGATAAAAAGCAAGCGTTAGCGAACGTCGCCACAGGTGACGATCTGGAGATCTCGAGTTACGCATCATCTCTCTTTCTGTCCCAGATAGAGTTCCTAGCTATCCATTTTCTAATCAACTAATCCCATCTCTAATCCAGGGCTCAACTTGCTGTCGCTACGCTAAGAAAACACGATCGACTCGACCGAGAGCAAACTTTGCAACGAAACTGATAAAAGTCTCCCGTAAGCGCCGGGATGCCACTTCATCGCGTAGTCTACGTTCCAGTCCTCGTGCGATATACATCGTTAGATGTGGAGTACTGGAAGATTGCTTCGATGTCGGGAAAGAAAAAGATTCGCTATGCGCAAGTCAGACCTAAGGAATACCTCATTGGAACGCATCTCCTCGTTCGAGCCATGCTCGGTGAGTTAGCCTTTCCTTGTTTGCCTCCGTCTAGGACGAAACAGGTTTCATCGAGATCGAAACTATTACTCCAGGAAGCGAAATTTTCTGCTTTCGCACTATCGTCTGTAAAGGCATTATCTGGTCTCGAATTTATACTCAGTTTTCTCTAGTCGGCGAGATGTTCACTTTCTTATTACATTGTTTTACTTACGGCCTGCGCGAACGGAAGGGTTTGAGGTAGCTTTTTTTTCAACTTGTCGCTTGGATGATTCCAAGACCGACGAGTGTTCCTTTTTTTTTTGCTAATTATGTTGCACGCCTGCTGTTCACATTTGTGGGTGTAATGCGAAATTTCGCAAGGTCGTGGTCAGCTTTTACGTTTTTTCGGAATCGATGTTTGTTTATCTCTCATTTTCCCATGTTCGCTGATTTACAGAGCTACCCTTCGAATTTAGATAGGTCGTGTGTACCGACATCAGGGCGGTAGTGGTTAAAGTCTTTGATTCATGTGGGCCAAGTAGGTGGGAGACATCATCATTTTCGATGGTGGATTTTTATGAACACATTGTTACCTTTGGTTTCCCCAAAATCCTCACGGTAGCCAACGTTATCTAGAAATTACTTGAACACAATTCACTCCTGAACGCCAATTGCTAATTAACTACTCATTGATCTCCCGACGCTTGTCAAAAGATTACTAGAACCTTCGAGAAGATCCTGTGGCGTGTAAGAGGATTAAAACAACTAAATATATCACCATGTGGACGTTTAGATGTGTCGGAAGAAGAAATCATTGGCCAGTTTGACATTTTTTGGTCTCGGAAGCTGAATATTATTTAGCTCAGTTTCAGAATCTTCAAGAAATCACCATACCGAATTTAGTATAATTTACGGCGATTGTTTACTGTGATCTAGTTTACATCCTTAATTCTTTGGGCTTACGGGAATTAACAAGAAAAAAACAGAAAACAAAAGACGTAAGAAATCGATAATGCAAATAATTAGTTTAATTTTTCTACACATTTTCTATATGCCTGCTACAATAACAAGACCAACGGTTTCGATGGGATCCGAAAAATTCAATATTTGGTCCAGACAATTGTGTCTTCTCTTTTTTTTTTCAATCAATCAATCAAGTTTAATTCGAATAGCTAAAAGCTAGAAAAGGAATACAAATTTACAAAATACACAGACACACAAGAAACAAATTAACTAATACACTTACAAGAAATGACCAGAAATAAATGATGGAATGAAACTACGTAAAAATTGGGTAGAAGAATTAGCGGGATATGGGGAAAACTTATTGCCTCCTCGCTAGATCCAGTGTTCGCCAGACTCCTTGAACATTTTTACCATTAAAATTCAGAAACAGATGAAGCACAAATAGCTAATCATCTGAGAAAACCAAGTTCAGATATGGATTCAGTATGTCTGTTTACCCGTACAAGTCATATCTGTTTTGAAAGCTCAAAAACCAACTCAGCGTATCTTTTCTCTCCAATATTGAACATCTAATCAACTTCAAATAAAAATTAACTCATAGTAAGTTATCCGGCTCCAACCGGATTCCGGTCGAACTATATGTCCGGGTAAAAAATGATTTTCATACAAGGATTCAGCATCTCTTCTTATCCCTAAATCGGATATCTAATCAACTACAAATAAAACTTTAACTTTTTCCGGTTTTGTCCGGATTCCGGGCGAACTACGTACCCGGGTCGAAAATTGTTTTCGCACAAGTATTCAGCATGTCTTCTTACCCCTTATTCGAATATCTAATCAACTCCAAATAAAACTTTTACTTTTAACAAGCTTTCCGGTTTTGACCGGATTCCGGGTGAACTAGTTGTCCGGCGAGAAAATGGTTTTCACCATCGTGTTTAGCATGTCCTTCTACCTCTAAATCAAATATCTAATCAACTTCAAATAAAACTTTTACTTTTAACAGACTTTCCGGTTTTGGCCGGATTCCGGGCTAACTACTTGTCCGGCGCAAAAATAGTTTTCACTACATGTCCAGTATGTCTTCTTACCCCTAAATCAAGAAGTCAACTTCAAATAAAACTTTTACTTTTAACAAACTTTCCGGTTTTGACCGGATTCCGGGCGAACTACTTGTCTGATGACAAAATGGTTTTCACCGTCATGTTCATCATGTCTCTTTACCTCTTAATCGACTATCACATTATCTGTTTAAAAATATTTCATTTTCCCCTTAATTTAAACCCCCTCCCCCACCCCTAAATGTAGAGCTACAGAGCCCATACTTACTCTTGACGGAAAGAATCCTCACACCAAGATAAAAATTTTAGGAAAATTAATGTTTTTAAGGTTTCATCAAAACATCTCATTCCCTTCGAGAGTTATGGTGCGCACAGACGGACAGACGGACGAACGGATGGACAACTTTTGTGATGTCATATGTATCCCGCCACTTACGTTTTGGGATCCCAAAAACCTTTTGTTACTTTTGTTAGATCCAAAGTAAAACTATGATTCCATCCTCCCCATGTTTGGTGCTTCCGACCCGCGCCGCTAGATGACCCAGCGGTCTGATCGAGCCGTGGCATCACGGGGGGTTTTAGACGTTGCAATTGCTAGAATGCTTATGATATAACTTCTTTAAGAAGGAGTGGAGCAGTGGTTAACTCTGAGCATGACCCTACAGTTAGGTTTATCTTTCTGCGAATAGATTATAACACAAAATGTGCTCGCTCTTGATACTAGGCTTTGATACTATATTGCTTGATGGGCCGTCGCTTGTTTCTTACCGACAGGAACACGAATATTATTTTTTTTAATAGACGATATGACTTGTTAGTTTTCTGGATATACTTTATCACTTCGATTTTGGTTGTATTTTTTTTCTCACTGGAACCATGAAGTTCGGTAAATTTTGCCGGAGCACACCGTGATTTTAGTTTCAGTCATTATCATCTCGGATTTACTGTGCAGACCTTACCTCGAAGCTGATTTCTGTTTACCTTCCAATAGTTTTTTACTCGTCCAGCACATTCAAAGTATCAGCCGTGTATGCAACGATTGGGCCACGTAACGTAATAAGCTACATTCCAAAAAAAAAGCATCTGTTGCCAAGCAGACTCGCTCTTTAGTTCGTCCCAAGAGAAACATTAGCACGACGTAACTTCTCTCCATATAAAAGAAATCCAAAGGTCTCGGTGGGAGCTCACAATGGGGCATGTTTAGATTTTATTGATCCTGTCACTGTCGGTCTTACCGAAAGAAGGGAAGGAAATTAGCCCCTTCAAAGATTGCCTGGCGTAGACAGTCGGAGAGACAGTCGAGGCCGGTCCCTGATATGTTTTCGAGATTATTGCCGGACCACGATTAATAGTGAAAAAACAAGTTGGCAAACGCTCAGACGTGGAGTTCGGAAGAGTAAAACGTTTATCAAATCTTTTTATCGAACAGCCTAAGGAGCAATTGTCCTTGAATGGGAAGGGTGGGTAATGATATCTTGATACCTGATACCCGTTGCCAGGTAACGAATTTATTTCATTGGGGAATCTGGGCCATGTTGCGCACGAACGCGAGGCGGGGGGGATTCTAATAAGGGTGGGAGAGATCCAAATCCAAAGTATCTTCTCGACCATTGCCACTGTACCGGATAGGTGAGGAGGTGGGACCCGGAAATTTGGTCCAAGGAATAGTTTTCAGAAGGAAACTTGTTGAATTCGAATTTGAACTTATTTTGGATCGGACAAGTATTTTTCTGCTTCAGGTGTGAACAGGATTTAGTTTGGCTACATATTTGGTTCAAGTTTCTTGTTTGTGGTTGGGGGGGGGGGGGGACGTTAGTGACGGGATGGATATGATTTGACGGGGTTGAAATATTTTGACCAAACTTGGTGTGAGGGTTCTGTCGGTCACAGTCGGCTATATGTCAAGTTCGTCATACTATATTTAGGTGAAAAATTCAATTTCTTTTTTTTTAATATAATAAAATAGACTATTTTGAGGTAAGAAAATCTGCACACTTCATGCGTGAACTTTATTTTCTTGCCGGTAAATTAGCCTACTCAGAATCCTTCAAAAACTGGAAATTCGGTGGCACGAAAACTTTTTGGGATCCCAAAACGTAGGTTGAGATCGCAAAAGTTGTCCGGCCGGCCGTCTGTGAGCACGATAGCTCTCTAAGGAAATGGATATTTTGATGAAGCTTGGTGGGAGGATTCTGTGGGTCAAGGGTAAGGTCGAGTTCGTAGATGGGCTCTGTAGCCCTACATTTAGGGATGGGGGAGGGGGTTCAAATTAAAGGGCAAATAAAATATTTTTAAACATCTAATGATAGTCGATTAAGGAGTAAGAAGACATGCTGAACACGAATCTCAAAACCATTTTCTCGCCGGACAAGTTGTTCTTCCGAAATCCGGCCAAAACCGGAAAGTTTCTTAAAAGTAAAATTTTTATTTTGAAGTTGATTAGATTTTCGATTCAAGGGTAAGAAGACATGCTGAACGCTCATGTGAAAATCATTTTCCACCCGGACAAGTAGTTCGCCCGGAATCCGGCCCAACCCGGAAAATTTGTTATTTTTTTTTTCTCAAAAAAAAAAGAAGATATTCTGAATCCGCAGCTAATAGTCTTTTTTTACCCGGACATGTAGTTCGCCCGGAATCCGGCTGAAACCGGAAAATTTGTTATAAGCTGAAGTTTTCTTTGAAGTTGATTAGATGTTCGATATAGGGGTAAAGATATACGATGAATTTGTTTTTCAGCTTTATTGTTTTGCCGGACTATTACTTCCGGAACTTGGCCGAAACCGGAAATTTGGCAGTAGTTAAGGCAGGAAGTTTTGATCAGTTTCGTCAAAATAGATATGACTTATGTAAACACACATGTTTGAATCCATACCTGAACCTGGTTTTCTCAGATGATTAGCTATTTGGAGTTGATTAGATGTCTACATTTAGGGGTCAAATTAAGGGGCAAACAAAATATATTTAAACAGCTAACATGATAGTGGATTATGGGGTAAGAAGACACGCTGAACACGATGATGAAAACCATTTTTTCGTCAGACAACTGGTTCACGCGGAATCCGGCCAAACCGGAAAACTTGTTAAAAGTGAAAGTTTTATTTGAAGTTGATTAGTTGACAGATTTAGGGCTAAGAAAAGATGCCGAGTCTGTATATGGCAATCATTTTTTACCCGGACATATAATTAGTCCAAATCCGGTTGAAACCGGAAATTTGTTTATAAGTTAAAGTTTTATTTGAAGTTGATTAGATGTTCTTTATGGGAATAAGGAGATACGCTGAATTGTCTGGATTAAATACTGAATTTGTGGGATCCCACTGAAACCTTTGGTATTGTTTCTTAAGTCGGTTGCATATTCGATACCGAAGTGAAGTGCATGGTGAATCCATATCTCCCCTCTCTTTGCTTGCCTGATAAAATTAGAAGTCTAATGTTCTTTCTGAAGTTCGTCAGAGGTGCGATACAGGGGTAAGGAGTTTCCGTTTTCGAACTTTATTTTTCTTGTCGGACGACTAGTTTGCCCGGAATTCAGCCAGAACCGGAAATTTGGTAAGATCAAAAGATTATTCATAAAGTGCTTTAGAAAGTGGTTGCAGACATGGTAAATCCATATCTGAACTTGGTTTTCTCAGCGAATGAACCATCCATCGAAAGCCGCCACTAAACTGGATCTTTATCCTACATTTTCAAGCAGTTGATTAGGGAAAGTAAAAGACCCATTAGTAATTGTTAAAAAGAAAGTTCAGAATTTTTACAGTAAGGCGGAGAATATTCTCCCAACCCACAACCTTTTCCCTTTTTTTACCGATAAGGCTCATTTATAGTTGTTCGCTATGATGATTGATTTATAGTGTTTTAAAGTTTCCAGTATTCTTATTTATCGTCGTGTATATTTAGACGCATATATTGTCTGTAGTTGTTTATTATGGTCTTATTTCAATTTTTGTACTCTTCAACTTTTGAGGGCAATAAAAGAATAATAATAATAATAAAGATGGTAAATGCTTACGGGGTCAGGTGAAGACCAGAAATCTCTAAGAAGCAATTTTCTGGATCAAGTCGATCAGCAAGCACATAGATTTTCCATTTATGGGATCCCATTGAAACCTTTGGCCTTGTTCCGCTATCGCCATTTGTATTTGGCGGGTTACATAAGGAATTGATGTATTGTTGGATCCCAAAACGTAAGTGGAGGGATACCTATGTCCGTGTGTCCGTCCGTCTGTGAGCACGATCACTCTCGAAGGGAATGAGATATTTTGATGTGTGAGGATTCTTTGGGTCAAGGGACAGGTCGAGTTCGTAGATGGGCCCTGTAGCCTTACATTTAGGGGTGGAGGAGGGGTTTCAAATTAAGGGGTGAACAAAATATTTTTAACAGCTAATGAGATAGTCGATTTAGGGGTAGAAGACATGCTGAACAGGACTATGAGAAACACGCCGGACAAGTAATTCGCCCGGAATCCGGCTAAAATGGGAAAGCTTGTTAAAAGTAAAAGTTTTATTTAAAGCTGATTAGATGTTTGATTTAGCGGTAAGAAAACATGCTGAACATTTTCGAACATTTCCGGCCGAAACTGGAAAATTTGTTAAAAGTAAAAGTTTTATCTGAAGTTTATTAGAGGCTCGACATAATGGTAAGAAGGCATGCTGAATCCGTATATGAAAATTATTTTCATGTCGGCCAAAACCTGAAAATTTGTTAAAGTTTTATCTGAAGTTGATCATAGGGGCAAGGAGATACGCTGAATTCGTGTTTGAGCTTTAGTTTTTGCCGAACAAGTAGTTCGCCCGGAATTCGGTCTAAACCGCCAGATTTGGCAGGAATTTTTTTTTTATCAATTCGTCAAAGTAGATGTGACATATAACCTAGGGGTAAACACATGCTGAATGCATATCTGAACTTGGTTTCAATTTTCAATTCAGTTCAATACTTTTATTCCGGTGACAAAGACCATAATTAAGCACTAATAATTAAATAACAACAAATAAAGGAAAAAGAACAATCACACGTTTAATCATTCTCGATGGGTTCATACAGTTTCAACCAAAATGGAACTGACAGACGCAGTAACGGAGAACGAAGAGCTATATCAACGGGTTTCCAACGGGTTCTCAGATGATTAGCCATTGGCATTATTCTGTTTCGAAATCTTAGTGGTAAAACGTTTAAGGTGTCGGCGGAAATTATCTGGATGAATTATTAAGTTTTTGGATCTCATCGAAACCCTTGCTACCTTGTCTTGTTGCTACCGCCATGACACAAACCAGTTGCGAACCCTGGGTTCGGTGAACCGAAACTCATTGCTAAATATAGCCAACTTTTACCAAAGCTAAAATTAGCAACCACATTAACCGTAATCTAAAATTGAAATTTGGCTCTAAATTTAGAATTCTGACTGAAATTGAAGCTTTGGTTTGAATGCAAGTCTATTTCGAAGATGGTTTGCCTAGCAGTGTATTATAGGGGCGAGGACGGGGAAGGTGGTGGGAAGGTGAAGACATGATAAGAAATCGCAATTGTCCCGATCAAACCACGTCGGTCATGTGAATCAAGACATACAGAAACTTAGAAGCTCGTTCGTTTTCTGCCCACTCTACCACTCCATGGTCGGTACCCTAGTGTCAAACATTTCTTGATTGGGATCCTAAAAGCTAGTAAAATTCGTCCGTCTCTTATTATGTTAACTTTCGAAGGAGACGAGATATTTTGTTCAAATTCGGTATGGAGATTCTTTGGGTCAAAATGTATGTGAAGTTTCTAGATGGGCTATAGCCGTATATTTGAGTGGGGAGCCGGACTTCAGATTAAGGGTGAACAAAATAATTTTGCTGAAATTGACATGATGACTTCATACGTGACAAGTAGTTCGTCCTGAATCCGGCCAAACCGGGAATTTGGTAAAAGTAAAAGCTTAATCTGAAGTCAGTTAATGCTTCGAATATGAAGGCAAGAAAACAAGCCTAATCTATTTTTTTTTTGCCTGCCTGCCAAACTGGAAATTCGTGAAAACTTAACGTTTCTTCTGAGGTCGGTTATAGAGTAGAAATATGAAGGGAACACACATTGGATCAGAGTATTCACCTAGTTTATCTGCCGGGGTGATATTCGCTGGAATCCGGCAAAAGATCGGAACTTAGGTAATACTTCTAATATTTTACAACAAAATCTTTGGGGCAAAGCTGACGTGCTGAATAGATCTCTCTGGTTTATGTTCGTGCCCGTTGATAAAACGACCAGAATCTGGTAATAATCGCAAATTCCATAGACCTCGTGTCGTGATCTTACCGAATGCTTCGAGTTCCGATTAAGGGGTGAAGACACAAAGTAAATTAATGTTCCGTTGTTCAGGTTGTCGCAATAATGGTGGGGGATGGTAAGTACGTTTAGTTGCTTCATTTTCCTACCGGATTGAGTATTTGGCCGGAATTCTGAGACAACTAGAAAGTCTAGGTTAGACTTATTAAACGTTGGAGGATAAAATTGTTGTGATGTCATTCGAGTAAATATAAACTAAACAACATGTGCGCTTCGTTATTCACTTATGTTTCGGTTCGATTGATTGTACGGAAAACATTTTACTGTGCAAACCGACCACTCGCCATTACAGTGGTTAAATTCTGTGAAATCTACTAACCGACGTTTGGCAAGATGGTTGGCTGAACTGCAACAACATGATTTCGAAATCAAGGCAAGACCAGGAACAGCAAATGCAAATGCTGATGCCATGTCACGTTTTGGACATGATTGATTTCTGTCATATTTAAGGTGTCCATGTTTTGTAATTGTTTAACCTGTGCGTTTTGTTTTGTTCTTTTCTGTACGTTTTTGTTCTTGCCTCAGATGTTTTCTTGAAAAGAGGGAGTTTATTTTTAAGGGGGGAGGGATGTTTGGAATCGTCCGATTCTGTTTTTCACCCTATTAGAATACTCCGCGCTTTTTCCGTTTAAAACGCCATCTAGCAGTGTTGAGTAAAGTAAAGCATCTTCATAGAAGCGCTACCAGTTCAGTTGGTAGACAGCTTTCAGCCAGATTAATGGCTTGTAATAATTAAAATGGATTTGCTGTATTTTAAGGTAAATGTTTTTCGGATTATTATATTAGTATATAATTAAGATATAATTTATTAATTCTGAATTGAAGTATTCATTCTTAAAGTAAAATCATAAAGTAAAAGACTGATTATTATTTTAAAGGTTTCCTGACTACAATTATTGCTGACATTGTACATCTGTAAATACTCGGTGTTACAATAAACGTTATTTAACGTTGCACTGGAGGAATTGGCGTGCCAGAGAGGTTTTCCCAACAATTGACCTCTTGCGACTGATATGGCTCTATTGAGCAACACGTAACCAACGATTGGCTGACATGCCATTAGTAAATGCTCAGAAACGAAAATAGTCCATGCAGCGATTGGGCATTCAAACGGGCGGGGCAAGAAGAGGCCGCATACTCATAAAAAAGAGGGAAAAGCCTATAAAAATGACTATTTTTGTATGTTTGGGGGGGGGGGGTTCAACCCCCTGGATACGGACTTGAACAACACCAAGAATGTGCCACTGGTCTTAAGACCAAGACCAAGATTGTCGGCATCGATCTTGACACTTGTCTTAAGACCAAGATTCAAGACTGCATCTCTGTTAGTAAGTAAGTGATACGGAACAGTCCGTGCCGGGTATGATTAGTCTCAATGAGTAGTGGTCCTACGGATAGTTATCCGATAGTTATAGTTATCCCGCGGACCATGCACTGTAGGACAGTTGGTTCACGCTCAGTTCGTCACGGGGAAGTTGCCACAAGATGAATCTCTTGTACTGACCGGGCATTACTCATCGAGTCCATCCGACTATGCTAGCGGAATACCATCTCTGGTTGTTCAGGCCCCTTTTCTTCTTTTACATGCTAGAAATGTGGACGATTGGGTGTGGGGCAGGTTAGAAAACAAGCAGTTCGAAGCTTGGAACCCCAACTGTGAGAAATATTTCCAGATTTACAAGAGAAAACTATATAGTAAGATAAAATTGACCTTAACACATTTCAGAGTACGGGGAAGCTATACAAAAACAAATAACGCACGAATAAGTCAGCATCTGAGAAGATTTGTAAATTGGTGTGTTTCCGGTTCCAAAATAATGTTAGATCAGTTTCGCGACCCACTCGACAACTGTATGCCTTATTTAGTTAACTGAATTCGTGAGCTTTTTTTTGGGGGGGGGGATTAGGTTCCCATTCCGATTTCATTATCTGAATGAATTGGCACGTTTAAGCAAAATCTGAAATCCGCCAAAATTATCTCTTATGAAAGCGTCAAGGGTGGCTGAGAGGTTTGTAACCCGTCAAATGAATTCGACGACTGTGGAGTTTCTGAAACAGAAAAATGTAAGAACAGCTTATTGACAAAGGAATTTGGATATAGTCTCGATCGGGCCTAAACATTCGTGGGAGAAATCGTGTTGGCAATGGTGGGGATGACTTCGACTTGGCCGTAGAAAATTCCCTGGGTAGCTTGCGGTCCTGACAGGAGTCAGTAATATACATATTCAGCGATTTTGGTACAATGTCTTCAAGGCTTTAAAGGACCTCTCGCACTATTTACTATTCAACTTCCACTATTTTAAAATATTTGAATACTTTAGAACTAGGCTGTGCTTTCTACAAATAACCCAGAGTTTTGGCGGTTTTAAGCCCTTTCCGAGACCCGTTAACTTACAGCGAAAACAGGGAAAAACTGACATAACCGGTTTTTCTGATGGACAACTTCTCGCATACAACCGTCGACATCGTGATACACACCAAAGGTAGCAAAACACGGCAAGTGAGAAAGTCAGCGTGGTTTTGTTAGAGGGGTAGAACGTACCGTACGAAATTGCGGTGTCCAGGTTAAGAAATATATGGAGTGATTATGGAAGTAGTTGCGTTAGTATTATAGGTAAGACAGGTCCTTTAAGTAACGTGCGCACTCAGTCCGACTTTCGCAGTCGGGCGAATCCTTAGTTTTGAAATGTGTACGCATCGCATGCAGGTCTCCCCAAAGTGACGCGACTTTCGTATGCGAAACCTTATGAGACTGACTGAGTGATATCAAGAACAAATTGTAATACGACCATGTGAAGTCAAATATTTCCCCATACCCTGCCGGATGCAAACGAGCAGAGGTTAGGAGCCACGCGTTACATCACGTTTCGTTACCTCTACAAATAGCTATATCGCTGTGAAGCCGCGTAGACAAAACTTTCAATGTAAAAGCCGATTGGTTCTCTGGACGGGCTCCAGAGCGGGTCAGCATGCCTCCTGCTCTTATTCCCCCGCTGTGAGCAACGGCAAAGACGGGTATCAGCCCAAAGCTAGAGCAAGTACCTCTAGCTCAACTCAGTTTCGTCGGGGTATCCATAGTCGCTGCATGGGGACCAAAGAGGAGGTTCTATCAGATTATTTGTTCTTGGTGATATTCACTGACGTGGCAAGACCGTATGCACAGAAACTATATAGTAATGCAGCACTGGTGCGTTTAAACGTACGGAAGATGTCAGTCTGCTAGAATTTCTTGGTGAAGGAGACCGGGACACGGCTCATAGATACGGGACAGTTCGTCCCGCAGAATATTGACCCCATGTCCAGATAAATTATGTCCCATGGATCACAGGACCATTGGTCACGCTCAGCTCGTCACCTAAAAAGTGGCGAGGAGATAAAAAGTTATCATAAGAATTATTGATTGGTACATTTCCCGTTTCATAAGAGTTTTAAATTAGACTACTTTCGTGATTCACCTATAACTGTATGTTTTTACTCGGCGTCCTACAAGTTTCCTCATGCGTGCATTAGGATCTCATTCGTGTATAATTATTTGAACAAATTTTTTTATGTGTAATAAAAGTGTGTAATACGTGTTTTTGAAGTTATAAAAATCAAAATAGAATAATAATCTTCTTACTAAGCTTTTTCCTTAGAAGGATTTTATGGATATTTGCTTTCTTGTAATTCGGTTCTAATTGCAAATTTGTTATCCGCATCTGCAACGGGTATGGCGTGATCTTCTTATCCGTTGGTCAGTAATCAAAAGACAAAAAACTTTCGGTACCGTAGGTAGTGTGAGAGGCTTCCCTCGAACCCGTTTCATTAGGCCGGATAATTGCGATATTTCGTAATACTATATACTTCGGCTCAAGTGCCGAATAGCGATCGTGATGTATGTCGCACTTTCCAGGTTTCGCCAGTTCGGGCACTTCCACACAAACTAGGACTTTGAAACTAGGCACGCATGTGAGGACTTGGCCCAGTGGCCTAGGAAACCTTCCTTTCCCGGGATCATCCCTCGGGCGGAGGAAGGGGGGATCTGGGATCTTTGACACGCCTAAGTTGCGATCGACTGATATTGTTTGAGTAAAACTGTTGGAGGTTGGAGCAGATGCCCTATATATGCTGACTGTGTGTCGGAATTAGAGGGGGGAGTCAGAAATTTTGCGAAACGCGTAGGGACTGAAGGGATAAAATTCGGTCGGTATAAAGGTCTTGTGGCCTAGATTATATGCCAGTGTTCAGGGCCGGATGCGGTCGCGTTGGGCGGAGTTGGTGGGGAGTTACCGGTCATTTCCAAGAATTGCAATTCTCTGCACGAACCGGCGATCCGACTCGAGCGAAACTTGATGGGTGGTACGAGCAGCTTGCCCTAGAAGTTAGAAAATCGCATCCGCCGACTGTGGAGGGAGAATGGAAATTTTGTGATGTTCTCAGTAATATGTTTATAAAGTCGTGTTTGTACAGTCAGTGCCATATAACGCCATAGCTCTTGTTTCCTTAATTCACAGTCGGTTCAAGTTCTCTTATTGAAGTAACCAGTCTCATTGTGGGACGGCAAGCTCGTTGATTTCCGAGAGCCGTGATCGAGCTGAGCCTCCGAGATCCCGAGTTTAGTGCTCAGAAGACCCTCAACTGAAGGGGATTCGGACACATTAAATGTGGCGTCGTCTCTTTGGCACCTGTGATTTGTCGTTAGCGCTGCCTGGGATGAGTGAGTTGTGGGTTCTTTTTGGAGCAAGCTGTACTCGTTTTTAAACGAGAGATGGCAGGTAAATGAGAATTTGGAAATCTAGTATAGATGGCAGGTTAGCGTGGGCTTCAGTCCAAACCAGAGGCCTTGTGCTTAGCGAGGGGCTTCAACCCTGTAAAGACTGTATGACCGGTAGTGACAAATAGGAATCCTCGAAAGATTCTTTTTTGTTTGAACCATGAAGGGGATTGGGATCGAATACGAATACACTTTTGAAGACTACAGTACAGTCAGTGTTACGATCAGGGGCGTCCTGGAGGGGGGGGGGGGGGGGCCCCCTATGTTTTGGGCATTTGGTCAAATTTTCGTTGGTTCCCATTCTTTATCGAATTTGGTAATTAAACGAACTTTTGCTCAGTCCGAGTCTATTTTACCGCATTCGGTACGTCTCTATGTAAATTCGGTGATTTAACGTATTTATTTGGTAGTATTCGTTAGTGAATTCGGTTGTTCATCGGACTTTTCTCAAGTCCGTATTATTCTACCGCATTTGGTCAGTCAATTCATAATTTAGTCGTTAATTAGATTCATTTGTTTCTGATTCGTGACCAAATTCTACAATTCATCCGACTTTTGTTCAGTCCGAGTCGATTTCACCGCATTCGGTACGTCCCTTCGTAAATTTGGTGATACGTATTAACGTATTTATTTGGTACTTTTCTCAAGTCCGTATCTGTCCTATCGCATTCGGTCACTCAGTTTCATAATTAGGTCATTAATCAGATTCATTTGGTTCTGATTCCTGACTGAATTCGACAATTCATCCAACTTATCCAGTCCGAGTCGATTTCACCGCATTCGGTACGTCCCTATTTAAATTCGGTAATTTAACGTATTTATTTGGTCTCATCCGTTTAGCGAATTCGGTTGTTCACCGGACTTTTCTGAAGTCCGTATCTGTTCTATCGCATTCGGTCAATCCATTTCATAATTCGGTGATTAATCAGATTCATCTGGTTCTAATTCGTTACCGAATTCGGTAATTCACCTGATTTTCTTTTGGTTCGCATCTGTTACCAGGCTTACCACTTTCGGCTGTGTTTCTACCAAGAGTTTTATTCCATTCCGAAATTCGGTCGTTATACCGCTCCCGATCTGCTCCTTATTTTCTTAGTTAATTTTTCGGTAGTACGAATTCATTATTTGGTTCACCCCAGTTACTGTGCTTGGTAATTTAAGTGGCATTTATTTAGCTCTTTTCTTTACCATTTAATGGCATGTTCAACTGATTTCCATTCATTACTTCTAATGATTGGAGAACTTCAGGAATAGACTCGTCTCCTGACGTGAAAACTAGCCTATTTTTGTTTGCTGTAAATTCAGAATAAATGTACTTTACATTTACTTTACCCTGGATGGACCCTTTTTTCGCCAGACAGCTCTGTCGTTTAATAGGTAGCCTTGGGATCGCAAAAAGGCACTTTGATCATGAGTGTTTCCAAAAATTTCGTCTGCGGCACATTTAGCAGTCTTCACTCTTTAGAAGAAGGGTACGTAATTTAGTTGGCGTTAGAGGCTTGGAATTTTGGAGTGCTTGAACTACGTTAAAAGCTAGAATTTGCCAGAAAAAAGGCGGATTCAAAAAATTTTGCCTGCGGAGCTTTAATTTTTCCTGGGTACAGCGTTCACGACGTTGTCGCTTGGCAGCAACTGCATTTTTGTCAGTACATTTTCAAGTCCCGTTGGCAAAACTGGACGTCCCCCAAAGCTAAAACGCTAGTGACGTCGTATCTCTGAAAACAATACCTCAAGATTCTGGATTCCCGCTCTCTACTCCCCCCACGATGCTCGGATCGGGGAAGTGACTATTTCCAGCTTAATCATTTGGCGTCCCTGACATGACTGCCAAGATTCATCGTCCTAGCAACACAAACCCGAACTAGCAAAATCCGGACCGACTGACAGACCGACGGACGGATAGAAATTGCGATCGCTATATGGCACTTGGCCAAAGAGCAAGTGCCATAAAAACAGAAGTGGAGGAGCGTGAAAACTGACCAAATTTTCGCTTTAGACTTATTTTGTACATACTATGCAATTTTTACGTTATAGCTTCTTGAAGGCAACGCTGTGTTTTAGAAAAAAATTTATAAATTCGGTCAACATCAGGTACCGATTCGGTCAATTTTTACCAGGTTCGCCCCCCGAATGAAGAAAGGGTTGGGACGCCACTTGTAATACGATAGCTGGATGTTAGTTGATAAAACAGGATTTTGACTTAGTTGTTGCCCTCTAGCCCTTACGTGGAATTTAGGGATTTTACGGATCGCCTATATGTCCATTGTCACATTATGGGGCAAAATACTGCCATGGTATTGGGATTGGAAATGCTTGAACGAATGAATAATTGAATGCATTAAAATAAGGTTGGCGGTATGGTTTTTAACTGGTGGTTCAAATGGAGTGATCTTCACACGATTCGGTAAAATTTTGAGCCGGTAGCTCGGTCTATAGCTGCATTTCATTCACGGTTCGTTATTAAACTGAATACCGTACACCAATAATCCCTTGACGGCGTTAGCGATTGCGGGTACCAGGTAAATGAGGATTGGGCAGCAATACTGAAAATAGGATGTGTGTATGTTACTCTAAGTTGCGTTTTGAGGCTTGCGATTCTCAACCCGTGTTCGTCACAAGTCGTTTTTACGGAGCGCATCAAGTGCGCATCCTAACACGGGTTCCGTGTTCTGTGGATTCAAGCGTTTTTAGCTCCCGTGTTTCTTTCGAGTTCAACACCGAATCCCAACACAAACGGACTCGTATCAAATCATCTACGGGTTCTCTTATGCAAAACACGGGCGCTGAAAAAGGGTGACAGCGCAGAGTGTTAGGATTCGAGTTCAACACGCTAATTGCTGAAAACGCAACTCTACACTGTCAGAAGTTTCATAACAGATTGCGCATAACACTTTCAAGAATAACACCTTTTCACTAAAAAATAAAGTGTTTCTTGCCTAGATCTCCAACAACACCTTCAATAGGTAAAAATACTACACTCGCATAGGACAAGCAGGCGAAGATCACTGACTTACAAACACCGCACAATGGTGAAGGAAGTAATTTCATCTGCACCGCTTTCATGGTTAGTAAAACCTCGAGTAAAACTTTGGCGACAAGAAAAGCTTATAGAGGATTAGCGCGTATTATTAGCAGATAACTGGCGCATTTAAATGCACTCTTTAAAGAGGGTCTCAGACTGTGCTGTTTCTGCGTAAAACCAACTTTTCGCGAGACATACATCATTTGCTCTACATGAAGATATATATCTAACAAGTTCATCTTTACGAAGATTGGTTGGGTCTGTGTTCATTTGTATTCCTGTTCTTGCTCGAAACGTGTTGCTGAGTATATTCAGGGTTGCCACTTGTGTAAAATATAATGCACTACCAAAGTAGCCAAAAAGTACTACCAGAGGAGAAAAAGTACTACCCAAAATAAATTTTTTTCGCGTGTTGCCCTCCGCGCAACACACCCATTGTCTTTCACTGTTGCTATTGTAAATCACTTTAGTACGACCCTATAAATATGGTCTCAATCGAACCTTCGTCAAAACTAGGGGTTTTCCTACTTGAACAAATCCCGGTTAGGTAAAATATGTAGAAACATTACGTCGTTTTTGGGATCCCAAAACGTAAGTGAAGGGATACCGATGACATCGTCCGTCTGTGCGCGCTATAACTCTCGAAGGGAATGAGATATCATTGCGATATCAACCCTCATTGGTGTGAGGGTTCATTGGGTCAAGGGTAAGGTCAAGTTCGTAGATGGGCTCTGTAGCCCTACATTTAGGGGAGGGGGTTCAAATTAAGGGACAAACAAAATATTTTTAAACAGCTAATGTGATAGTCGATTATGGTGTAAGAAAGCATGCTGAGCACGATATTGAAAACCATTTTCTCGCCGGACAATTAGTTCGTCCGGAATAACCGGAAAGTTGGTTAAAAGTAAAAGTTTTATTTAAAGTTGATTAAATGACCGATTTTGGTGAAAGAAAACATGCTGAACACGATGGTGAAAACCATTTACTCATCGAACAAGTAGTTCGTCCGGAATCCGGCAAAAACCGGAAAGTTGGTTGAAAGTAAAAGTTTCATTTGAAGTTGAGTTCAGATTACGGGTGAAAAAACATGCTGAACACGATGGTCAAAGCCATTTTCTCACAGGGCAACTAGTTCACCCGGGATCCGGCCAAAACCGGAAAATTTGTTAAAAGCAAAAGTGTGATTAGATGACAGATTAAGTAAGACAGTAAGACGAGAGGCCGAGTCTGTATATGACAATCATTTTTTACCATGACATATAATTAGTTTTTTAATTCAAACTTTTATTCAAAGTTGATTACCGGTAGACCTTCTTTATAGGGATATGACGCTGGAGTTTCTGAATTTTCTTTTCTTGCTGGACTAGTAGTTTGCTCAGAATTCGGGCGAAACCGAAAACTTGGCAGAAGTATCGTCAAAATAAATATGGCTTGTAGAGGTATATCTGAACTTGGCTTTCTCTGATGATTAGCCTGGCGAAGAGTGGATCTGGCGAAGACAAGACCCTATTGTCCGAATTAAATATCAGATTTGTGGGATCCCATCGACACCTTTGGTCTTGTTACAAAAGAAAAGGAAATCGTCCTCTTTTCTCCTCTTCTTGTCTGTTCTTGTCGACTGGCCCATTGCAATTAAGGAGACAAGGGATCAAAAATGTAATAGTGTGTACAAACGCGTAATCTTGTATTTCATGACAGTTCAAAGACCCGATGACGCGATTTGGAGAAAAGCGCTAGCGTTTTCAAGGACACCAGGACCCTTCCTAAGAAGGGCCGAAATATAGCTATGATAAAATTCAGCTGAGGTATCCATTTTGCACAATATTGACTTAACTAGCTCACAGAGATCGAGATTAAAGTAATCAGATCAAATGACCAAGTGCGTCCGGTAAAATGAGTGAAATACAACTAGCCACACATCACCTTAGACAGAAAGTTCTTTTTTATTTTTTAATTACTACCTTTCTTAAAATGTACTGCACAAGTACTACTTTTATCCAATCTATTACCAATTCGCTACTTTGAAAAAATGTACTAAAAAGAGTACAATTGTACTAACGGTGGCAATCTAAGTATATTGTGTCGGACTCGCCGGCCACGGTCAGAGTTTGATCTGGGAAAGCCTTGGAGCGACTCCGAACTGATGCTTCGTGCCTGACATCTTGGCTGATCCACAAGAGGGGTGTGATCCACCAATGAAGCACTGGCTAAAGATTTGAGTAGGGATAAAATGTCCAGGTTTTTATACGGACTTTTCTTTGACTTGTTGCTGAGTTGTCAGTGGGTATCATAAAAATTGTTATATCTGCTAGTATTGCCGTTTCAAAAGTTCCCCGCACACTTTGAAAATTCCTTTATCAACAAATCAAAAAAAATTTCCGAGTCATACACATACGCATGGACGCACATTCATACCACTTTTCTGAGATATGAAAATGCATTAGCCATCATGAACTCTTGCTCTCATTGCCAGAACCTGTCCAAGACTAAAACTAGGCAATCAACAATCAAAACACTCGTGGGAACGCCGGCTGAATAATGGTTTTGAATTTTTTGCCCCAGGATTGGGTCGTTGGAGCGAGCGCAGTGCTTCGCGCGGCTCGCGACATCAGACCAGCTCCCCTCGTAGTGCAGCTTGTGTGTTACTCAATAGTTCAGTTCCAAAGTGTTTAGAAATAGAGTGTGGCTTTAAAATGAAGAAAAAAGGATGTATTTTGGACGTTGGGTCCCCGAAGACATTGGTGTGCTCTAGTAAGTTTTTGATCTGGTCTCTAATGAAGCTCCGCCACTGTTATACGTTCCTCAGTGTGCCATGACAACCAGGATTATTAGTTATCCTACATGTATGACCAGCTTTCGTCATGCAACGTCATACATGTGTGCCAATTAATTATCCTGTGTAGTAGTAAGTCTGTGCATGTCCCACACTTCTCCGTTCCGGAACGAACATCACAATCTCCGCTGTAGATTAGGTATTGTATTGTAGGGATGGTCTGATCTGAGTAATGGGTATCAGAGATTCAGGTGGTCCTGACACTAGCCTAGAAAACGATTTTCAAACATAATTTCCCCGCCCCCTATTTATGGCACTTCACTTGCAGCTCCGCTCAAGTGCCATATACCGATCACTTTTCGGTCCGTCGGTCGGTCGGTCAGGCCACTCATCTCGAGTTAGGGTATTTCCAGAAGTGCTAGGACGATGAAACTTGGTAGGCGTATTAGGGACCCTACCAAACTAACTTGTATATAGTCACTTTCAATTCAATTCAATTCAATTTATTTCAGATATCATCACATATCGTGGCTTGGGGCCAAATGGCGAAAACGTCAATATACATGAAGGCAAATCAATAATGTCTGTTATAATATCAAGATAAATAATTCAAACTGAATATGGCCTAACGCAAAAACATATTTTCGATTCGACCGCCATGGGGGGAGTGGAGGGAGGGGGAATACGGAATATTGACGTATTTTTTACTTTTGAATGGGGAATCGGATCTCAATGAAACTTGATATTTGGAAAGACTCTTGTCTCAGATGTCACTTTTAATTCCGGAATGGATCCGGTGACTTTGGAGGGAGTTGGAGGGGGGGGGGGGACGTGAAATCGTGTGACATGTTCAGAGTGGATGGATCGGGATGAAACTTGGTTGAAAGAACATGCACAGTCCCAGATACATAGTTGATAAGATCAGATCGGATCCGAGCACTGTGGGGGGAGTTGGAGGGAGGGTTCCGGAATCCGGAGATCCCGACTTAAGATGCTTACACATGTCTGGACGATGATACTTGGCAGGCACATTAGGGACCCGACCAAACTAACTTGAACACAGTCACTTCCCCGATCCGACCACCGTGGGGGTGGGGGTGGAGGGAGGGTGAATCCGGATATTGACGTATTTAAAACTTTTTAACGGGGAATTGGATCTTAATGAAACTTGATATTTGGAAAAAGCTCGTGTCTACGATGTCACACTTCAAGTCCGGAATGGATCTGATGACTTTGGGGGAAGTTGGAGGGGGAACCCGAAATCGTATGACATGTTCAGAGTGGACGGACCGCGATGAAACTTGGTGTGGAGAACAAGCACAAGCCCTAGAGACATAGCTGACAAGACCGGACCGGATCCGAGTACTGTGGGGGGGAGCTGGAGGGAGGGTTCCAGAATTCCGGTGATCTTGACTTAAGAGGATTACACATGTGCTAGGACGATGAAACTTGGCAGGCATATTAGGGACCCGACCAAACTAATTTGGAAATAGTCACTTCCCCGTTCCGACCACCGTGTGGGAGTGAAGGGAGGGGGAATCAGGAATATTGACGTATTTATAACTTTTGAACGGGGAATCGGATCTTAATGAAACTTGATATTTGGAAAGACCTCGTGTCTCAGATGTCCCGTTTCAAGTGCGGACAGGATCCGATCCAGGTGGGGGAGTCGTGGGGGGGGGGGGGGGGGGGGGGGTAGGGGGGAGCGGAAATTTTATGACACTTAGAATATAGCGATTGGGATAAGCTTGGTGGGAAGAACAAGCTTAAGCCCTAGATACATCAGTGATAGAACCGGACCGGATTCGGTCACTCTGGGGGATTTGGAGGGGGTCCACAATTCCGGTGATCTTAGTTTAAGGTAGACTACTTCCAGATGTGCTACGACGATGAAACTTGGCTTGAACATTAGAGACTTGACAAGATTGGCCTTTATGACATTTGCAGCTCCGCTCAAGTGCCATATACCGATCACTTTTCGGGCTGTCGGTCAGTCAGACCACTGTTCTCGAGTTAGGGTACTTCCAGAAGTGCTAGGACGATAAAACTTGCCAGGCGTATCAGGGACCCGACCAAACTAACTTGGAAATAGTCACTTTTCAGGTCCGACCACCGTGGGGGGAGGGGAGGGAGGGAGAATCCTGAATTTTGAGGTGTGTGTAACTTTCGAACGGGTGATCGGATCTTAATGAAACTTGATATTTGGAAAGATGTCAAAATGCAGTACTTGAAAATTTAGCCGAGTGTTGTGATGAAGAATTTAATACAAATCATTGAAAGAAATACAAAAAATAACAACTATCTACGAATACCACGGCGGTCTGACGTTAAGTAGACCAACCGAATCATCATAAATGTTACCCCAAAGTTGGAAAAACTTTTTAAGAAACTAAATAGTTTTAAGATCCCCAAGGGCCCATGATCATTTGCGTACCAGTACATTTGCTGGAAAAAAAATATTCCTAGCCCCCTTAAATTTTGCATTGTAACCGCAAAGTGCACGGCATATTTTTATAAACCATGTGCCTTAGTGCAGCAAGAACCCTACCTGTTACTCTTACGTAAAACGTATGCTTGGAAGTGCCGTATGAGCTTACAGCTCTTATTTTTCACCATAGGTTCATCTTCAGTAAGCCAAGCTCCGTCGGAAGCCGTCAACTTCGAACTGAATGTGCTATCAGTCTCTTTGAAATGTGTAGATAAGCTTATATTTCTATTTTTTTTTTGTCAAAGTTTTGGCTCCACCACCCGTTTCGTGTATTGTCTTACACCTCATTCAAGTAATGTGTCTCGGGTATGGAAAGGGATTATTGGGTATAAAATGACCAAACTGTAAACTAAATTTAGATCTTGCATTGCTTTTGATCTTTTTCCCTTTTTGGGATCCCAAAACGTAAGTGGAGGGATACCTATGACATCGCAAAAGTTGTCCGTCTGTCCGTCCGTCCGTCCGTCTGTAAGCACGATAACTCTTGAAGGGAATGAGATATTTTGATGAAACTTGGTGTGAGGATTCGTTTGGTCGTCGGACCAGTCAAGTTCGTAGATGGGCTTTGTGGCCCTACATTTAGGGGTGGGGGAGGGGGTTCAAATTAAGGGGCAAACAAAATATTTTGAAACAGCTAATGTGATAGTCGGTTATGGGGTAAGAAGTTATGCTAAACACGATGGTGAAAACCATTTTGTCATCGGACGAGTAGTTCGTCCGGAATCCGGCCAAAACCGGAAAGTTTGTTAAAAGTAAAAGTTTTATTTGAAGTTGATTAGATGTTCGACTTAGGGGTAGGAAGGCATGCTGAAGACGATGGTGAAAACCATTTTCTCGACGGACAAGTATTTCGCCCGGAATCCGGTCGAAACCGGAAAGTTTGTTAAAATTAGAAGTTTTATTTCGAGTTGTTTACATGTTCGATTTAGGGCAAGAAGACATGCTGAACACTTATGTGAAAACAATTTTCTACCCAGACATGTAGTTCGCCCGGAATCCGGCGAAACCCGGAAAGTTGGTTAAAAGTAAAAGTTTAATTTGAAGTTGATGGAATGTTTGATTTATGGGTAAAAAGAAATACCGAACACGATGGTGAAAGTCATTTTCTCGCTGGACAACTAGTTCGCCCGGAATCCGGCCCAAACCGGAAAATTTGTTAAAAGCAAAAGTTCGATTAGATGACAGATTAAGGGGGAAGAATAGAGTCTGAGTCGGTATATGACAATGGTTTTTTACCCGGACATATAAGATTTTTGGGATCCCATCGACACCTTTGGTCTTGTTAAGTCCCAGATCCATATATTGCTGGGTTATGTATTCGTTCGTGTTTCTTCGTTGCTTCTTGAATAGAACAAATTTCGTTCATTTTGAGTTCCTGGTCTTTCGTCCCGGCATCCCTTTGTCCTGAAGCTAACCTCTCGTTTAAATATTTATTTACTTGATCAGTAATTGGAGGGCCAAACTAACCTAAATAACAACCAATCAAATAAACTGAAAAAAGATTATGATCTGCGTACAGTTCGGCTGTCCTCTGACAAAACCTAGTATCTACCAAAAAAAATCGAATTTTAGTTAGGAGTGTATCCCACCTAATCAGACTGCGGGAATTCAATGGCGAAATCAGAATTTTCTACGAGGTTTCTTAGATCTCACCTACTCTCAACTTTATTTTCGGGCGTTATCTAGTATGTGCATACTGTAAATTTGCTTTTTCTCCAAAACCTAGTATATGACAAACCTACGCTCCACCAGCAACAAAATCACCAGCATCATCACTTTATTCTTTACAAAACTGGGATGTGGAGGGTAGCGGAACAGCCGAGTTCCACTTTATGCCTCTGTGTGAGATGGATTGATTTATTGTATAGCTTAAAATGGATGGCCCTATCTTGTCTTCCTTGCCCGTCTTGTCGTGTTCCAGGGCGTGAAAAAAGCGTTACCCCGACTCTGCGGTTTTATGACACATTGTGGTTGCGTAATTACTTGTCTAGATTTTACCAGGTTTGGCTGCTAGTCATTGGTCTGTTTATTATGTTTTGTAGCGATTGATAGGAGACCTTTTTTCGGACTGAAATGGCTGATGAGAGGTCGCTGACTTTCTAGGAATCTAATAAATTTTCACCTGTTAACACTTCATTCAGAGTTGCCCCTCTCATGCTCAATACTCTCGTCAATACCTTACATGGTAGCTATCGATCTTCGGAATCCATTCGTGTCTACTGTCTTTGAATTGTGCGTATCATTCTTGTCCGTTTCATTAAAACGTTTTCAGTGGAGTGTTCCTTGGAACAGTCCACTATTGCGAGCGCTGTAGCAGCTTCCGCTTTTCGGTTTTCACCGTATTCTGTGGAGCTCATAACTCGTGAACCAGTGCAAGTATCAAGTTCAAACTTGGTAAACTTGTGGCTATTGGGGTTTAGTTGTGCCTTTTGGGGGTCCCCCCCCCACACCACCCGGTTCAGGGGAAAATGGGCCCAGATTGACCAGTAAATAATGTTCGTAACTTTACCAGACCTGGCCACAGGACGATGAAATTCCTTGTACTGTAGACCATACGGCTGGGAAATTACTTTCAAAGTTGCACCTCCATCACCCACCCGTTCAAAGGCAACTGGGCCCGGATTGACGAGGAGTAAAGTTCGTTACCCGTGACAGAAATCAACAGACATCAAGTTGAAACTTGGTAGGTTTGTGAGCATTGGGGTCTCTTTTTGCTTTTTGAGGACCCCTAACCCCACCCTCACCTGATTCAGGGGCAATTGGGTCCAGATTGCCCATTTTTTATGTTTTTCACTTGACAATAACTGGAGATAGGACGATGATGGATCATCGGGTTGGGAATATGCATGTGGAGTTGATCCACTCCCCGCCCGTTGATGGGCAAGTGGTTCCAGTTTGCCCATGAGTAAAGTTTTGACCCGTGACTGGAATCAAACTCTAAGTTGGTATAGTCAAGGAAATTTAGGTCTAGATATGCAATTTGATGGGTCCCGACCTCCCCCCCCCCACACCCTCTGGTTCATGGGTAACTGGACCCAGATTTCCGGTGCGTTAAAAGTTCGTCTATGCCGTGTCTCAAGTTTTCAACTCTTGTATACTTGTGTAGTGTCAGGGGCGGATCCAGAGGGGGGGCGAGGGGGGCGATCGCCCCCCCTAGACTGGCTGTAACTTTTTGTTTTGTTTTACTGCACTTACGGAAGTCTGCATTAACGCATGTTCTAACTACTTTAACTAGACTCTAAAATCTTTTTACAAGTGGAGCCAGGAGCTTGAATTTTTCTTGTAAACACTTGTCAGTTGATCAAGTACAGTTTTTACCATTATTGTAATATATGAAACCCACATTTTCGTTAAATAAGAGACCGACAGGGACACTTAAAACGCGAAAAAAATCAGCCTTGTGGCCGACAAAAAAGACACTACCCCCACTCTATTCGGTAAGAATCGCCCCCCCTAGAACGGAAGGCTGGATCCGCCCCTGTGTAGTTTGGATATATATGGATAGATGCGGATTCTGGTTTGAGAGCAACAAATAAGACCACGCGGCGTACTTTAATCCTTAATGATGAGTTGGAAACTGGACGTTTTTGTCGTTTGATCGAGGATATGCCGATCTTAATGAAGTTGTGACAGGAGAGTATCACGCAATAAATCGATTTGATTTTATTACGCTTGTTATTACCTTGATAATGGAAAAAAGGTTTGAAGAGTCGAACTGGCCGGTGCAGTATTTTTTGTATCATTGGGGATGTGAAATGTCTTGGTTCTAACGCTGTTTGTACAGTAAGATGATGAACATTTTACTTTCGTATTACACGTCTGAGCGCTCGCGCATTTGTTTGATTTGTATGTATCCGAGTGTGTTTCGTATGTGATGTTGTTCCGGAAAATTTTAACTTTTTTTCTTTTTCAGCAATTTTGGCAATCATAGGAATCCTGTTTCTCGTCCTGGGAATACTCAGTACCATTTACTTCTCTTCTTTGATCGATGCCGTCATTCACACCGTACGTATATTTTTTTTAAATCTATAATACTATCCGATGAATTCTCGTTAATAGTCTTTGGTGTCATATGTGAGATTCTTCTTGCCATTCTGATCTGTAAGCAGAGTCATCAGCAGCCGAAATTGTTGTTTGGGGGGACCAAGTATCCACCGACTTGCTGGTTATTTTTATCGACTATTTTCCAGAAAAATTACTGTTTCTAAGAAAAATCGCACACCTTTCTACCACACTTTTTCTACCGACTGACTGGCAGACTACATTTGGGGGAGTGGGACCGTTCCTCCCATACGTGACTCCTCTGCCTGAAGTTGTGTGAAGTGTACACTTTATCCGCGGAATAATAATAGCCGACTTTATGTTGGTCATTCAGTCCCTGATACAGTTTCTGCTTACGGCGAATTCAGAGGCATTGAGGATTTTTATCACGAAACGTGCTGAGTTCGAATATCCAGTTAATGTGTAAAACAGCTGTTGCCTGGTTGCCCGCGAGTGTGCTAATATGTGCAGTTTGGCAAATAATTGAAGATGCGACAGATCTCTTCTTGTTAGCAGTGGCGTCCAGAGGGGGGGGGGGGGGGGGGCGTTTTAGGCATTCGTTCGGGCATCGTGGCGAAGCCGTGATCTCCGTTTTATAAAATCTTTTGTCCCCACATTTTCATATTAGGTTATTTAACGAGTTTATTGGTTCCAATCCTTGTCGAATTTGGTAATTCGTCCAGCTACTTTTCAGTCTGCATCGAATTCACCGCATTCGGTCCGTCCCTTCGTAAATTATTTGTTTTCGTTACCGAATACGGTAATTCACCGGACTTTTCTCAAGTCCGTATCTGTTATATCGCATTCGGTGGTCCTTTTCTATTTCGGTGATTAATCAGATTTATCTGGTTCTGATTCGTGACCGAATTCGGTAATTCACCGGATGTTAGTTTAGTCCGTATCTATGACCAGACTTGCTACATCCGGTTCTTTCTCGTTTTCTCTTTTAGGTGGTTCTAACCAGAGGCGATACTAGCCAAAATGTTTGGGGGAGAGGGGGTATTTACCGACTGGCTGGCCAAAACGACCATTTTTTACGAAAAACCGACTGTATTGAAGAAAAATCGACTGTTTCCAAGAAACAAATCGACTGTTTTTCCGAAAAATTGCGGCGCTTCACGCCGACTCAGATATTTTTGACCGACTGGCCGACAACATTTGGGGGGGGGGGGGGCGTCCCACTTCCTCCATACGTGAGCCCCCTGGTACCTCTAAGAAGAGCTTTATGCCATTGCGGAATTCGGTTTTCATACCACTCCGGATCTGTTCCTTATTTTTCGATATTACGAATTCATAATTTGTTTCACCCCAGTTTCTGAGTTCGGCAATTTAAGTGGCATTTATTTAGCTCTTGTTCTTTACCATTTAACGGTAGCTTTACTTCTTCAGCTGGTTGCCATTCATTAATTAAATTTTACTTCTAATGATTGCAGTACTTCAGGAATAAGCACGTCTCTTGACGTGAAACTAGCCTACTTTTGTTTGCTGTAGATTCAGGAAAAATTTACTTCGTATCTATTTTTACCCTGGATGACCCTTTTTTACACCCCAGAGCTGTCGCCCAGACAGCTCTCGGGTTTAATAGGTAGTCTTGGGATCACAAAAAGGCGCTTTGATCATCAGTGAATTCCAGCGGTCCAGAGGACTTACCTGTCAAGGCCTAAATGAAACGGCATTTGGGCATGTTAAGGCCGAAAAGTGAGACAAGTGAGAATCAAATTAAACGCGTTTTGTCTCTTGAATACGTTTAGTTCGTCTGAATGCAATCTCCTCCAGCTCGAACGTTCATTACTGGACTCGGTGAAGATGGGCCCATTCCCTTTCTTGCGCCTGATAGCAGAAGCGAGCGATCCGCGTTCAGTCACTGGTCACCCGTCCGACCGTCCGTCACTGCGGCATTGCGCAGCCTTAATCTTATCTTTTTCCGGGAAGAAATTTCGCCTCACTGTGCCTAATCTACCGCTTATCGGGAAACTAGCAGACACTGTATGATAATGTATTCCTAGGTATATAGAATAGAATAGAAAATAATTTACCAAAAAAGCCCGAGGGCCATGGCAACAAAAATTCTAAGAAACGCACTCACTTACATAGCTAACACGCAGCTCCTATTCTAAAAATCTCCTTCTATGCTCCATCGCAAGCCTCAAGAAACGTCCAAGTATTTTTACAGTAACAAAACACTGATCCTTCATCATCCTTACCATCCATTCTTCATTAAACACTCTCTCACCAAATACCTCCTTTCTCCATTCATTCAATTCCACACAATCACACATCAAATGTACTACGCTTTCGTCCTCATGACCACACATAGGACAGAAGTAAGGACCAATTCTCTCGTTTACTTTACCAATATATTTTCTGCTTGCCCCAAGTGGTAAACTATCTGCCCTCATCTCAATAATATGCTTAATATCCTCCTTACTTAACCCTGCTTTAAATATAATTCCCTCGCCCCAAGTCTCTTTGGCCGCCTCGAAGAAACGCAGGGACACTGGAATGCCCTTCTGAAATTGCCAAGTTTGGATCTTTTGGTCTTTTAACCTGATACTCACCATTTTTCCTAATTCTCCAACCTCCATATCTGTCCCTAGCCCCCCATTCCAATATTCATCCATACCACAATCCTGCAAAATTTGTCTGATTAACCGCGGCCACACTTTTGGTGAATCATCCTTCAGAGCCTGGGTATATGCCTGGTAGTATGCCTGGGGACATTGTCGCTCTTGGCCGAATCAGGCAGGTCGAGTGAAACCGCTCTGTCGGGAAATCTGGCTTTAGCCTTTGAGTGCATGTACTAGTCCCACTTCCTTCCTGCGAGGCATATATACGAAATTTGCTGTCCGAGTAAACTTAGCTTTGGTCGCCTGCATTTGAAAAAAATGACTAATCCTTTCAGGAAAACCTTCCTTTATGTAAACTCATCGCTGCTATTGATCTTTGAATTCTTACGTGCAACACCGGATCACCTTGGCATTGGAAGGCGTTGCGTATTTTTGCTGATACACGTTAATTGCTAAGTTTTACTGGGCCATGCGGCATGGTTCCATACCGTGGTAAACTTGTAGTTGAGAGTCCGGGAGGCTGATACCCTGGTTACCTTCGCCCTTCCCAATCATGGTCGTGAAGGTAATAAGGCTCATCAATGTGTGTGGTTTTGGCAATTACATTTGTGAAATAATTCGGCAAATGCCACTGTGTCCACTCGACCCTTTCCGAAAAACTTGCTTTCCAGAAATTGTCCTGAATTTGAAAAAAAAATTGTTTTTACTTGAAAGCGAATGTTTGATGATATCAGACCAACAAAAATCTGCTAAAATAGCATACGGAGGTTTTGATCAATGTGCTTTTGCGCGCCATGCACAGATTTTGAATATCAGCTTGTTCTGCTCGTACTGCTGTAAGGTTATTCATTCACCAATCTATTTGCAGGCTACCTATTTTTTTTATTTTGGTTTGAGGGGAGGGGCAAGGCCGTATCCAGGGGGGGGGGGTAGGGGGTTGCCTCCCCCCGGAACATACACAAATACTCATTTTTATAGGCTTTTCCTTCTGATCTGTATCTTTTTTGTGCGACCCGCAGGCACCCCCCCCCACGAAATAAATTCCTGGATACGGGCCTGGGGAGGGGTACAACCGGTTTAGATAAAGAAGTTATTTCGAAGAAGATTTCTAAAATGTAACTTCGAGGAGCGCGGTTACTCAGTCGCTATGTTCGCTGAGAGTTTATGCCCCCTCCCTCCCCCCTATGACTAACCGACATTCCTTACTCAGGATTCAGGAATTCCCATACAAATAAGAAGGCTGAGTGTCTATAATAGATAGACCTGTGACTGCACATCTTTGATTGGTCGTCAAAACTGTTCGATATTATTGTCTGCCGTATACTAAAGTTGTAATACTCCACCCTTTTTCTGAGCATATCACGTTTCTTGAGTTTCTATGAGGTAGTAGACCCGTCTACCGGCGCAATTCGGTCTCCTTTCTTTACCCGACAGCATTGTCGGACATTTTTAGCTCAGGCGGTCATCTTCTCTGTCTGGCTCTATACGGTCAAAGAGTAGAGTGGTGAAACCGGTCAGAAGTATACACGCCGTTCCACTCCCCTATTAGCCAGTCAACAATTTGGGTCAAATATTCGAATCCTTTTCGTTACTAGGTAGGCCTGTGGGCAGGGGAGAGATTGAAATTCTAGAGATCCCCAGGCTTTCAGCCAATCTCACTACAAATGGCCTCAGGCCCCATCACTATGCTTAGCCATGCAGAGATGCCTACGCACGGGGTTCTAGGCTCTAGAACTGTTCTAGCTAGAAGTCGGTGCCTGGGTACGGGCCTAGTCATCCGTGCTTGGTGAGGCATGCTTGTGAACGCGAAAGCTGCTTAAGGAAAAGATAAGCTGAAGAGTGGATCGAGGGGTCGACGACTCTCCCGGAATGGTGTACATGTCCCGAAGGAATAATCCGGAATGGTCAGGAATAATCCGGAATGGTCAAGAATAATCCGGAATGGTTAGGAATAATCCGGAATGGTTAGAAATAATCCGGAATAGTTAGGAATAATCCGGAATGGTTAGGAATAATCCGGAATGGTCAGGAATAATCCGGAATAGTCAGGAATAATCCGGAATGGTCAGGAATAATCCGGAATGGTCAGGAATAATCCGGAATGGTCAGGAATAATCCGGAATGGTCAGGAATAATCCGGAACGGTTAGGAATAATCCGGAATGGTTAAGAATAATAAGGAATGGTCTGTAATTTTTCGGACTTTCCTCATCCAAAATATCATTTGACAACAGCGGTCTTCGGTATTCGTGACTTTAAAGAAAGACGAAGGTGTTGAAAGGCATGCCGCCTAAAAAGATAAAGGACGTGCACGAAGAGTGTCATATTACAGTGGAGACCAAACCTCTTTACCGGTTGTCTCTGCAATAAGCAATGGTTGTTTATCTCAATAAGCAATGGTGATTTATCATGCAAATGGTTCCCCTATCTTGCAATGTTAAACAGCACTATAGAGCCGGCAGATGACTCAAAATGCCCTTGTTGGAAGGCAGTAATCGCGCACCAGAAACCTATTATCACTCACACAAAAATACAGTAGGCTGGCAAGACCTATTACTGCTCACACTTGTCCGGTGAGAACAAGACCAAAGGTTTCGATGGGATCCCAACAGTTCAAATTTGATCCAGACAATTGGGTCTCGTCTTCGCCAGATCCAGTCTTCGCCAGACTCCTTGAACACTTTTACTATTAAAATTTATAAACAGATTAAGGCCAAATAGCTAATCATATGAGAAAGAAAACCAAGTTCAGATGTGGATTCAGCATGTGTGTTTACCCCTTTAAATTATATCGAATTTGACGAAGCAGATCGAAACTTCCTGCCTTACTTCTGAAAATTTCCCGGCGAAAAAAATAAAGCTCAAAAACAAATTCAGCATGTCTCCTTACCCCTACATCCAACCTCTAATCAACTTCAGATTAAACTTTTACTTTTAACAAATTTTCCGGTTTCATCCTGATTCCGAGCGATCTATAGGTCCGGTAAAAATGATTATCATACGCGAATTCAGCATGTCTACTTACCCGCACATAGAACATCTTATCAAATTTAAATAAAACTTTTACTTTAAACAAATTCTCCGGTTTTGGCCGGATTCCGGCCGAACTAATTGTCCGGAGAGAAAATAATGTTCATATTCGGACTCAGCACGTTTCCTTGTCCCTAAATCGAACCTCCAATCAACTGCATATTAAACATTTACTTTTCACAAATTTTCCGGTTTTCGCCGGATTCCGGGTGACCTATTTGTCCGGCGAGAAAATAAATTTGATATTCGGATTCACCTTGTCCCTAATTCGTCTATTTCATTACCTTTTAAACAATATTTGTTTCCCTTAATTTCAAACCCCTCCCCCACCCCTAAATATACGAGCTACATAGCCCATCTTCGAACTTGACAGTCCTCGTGCCAAGTTTGATCAAAATATCTCAACCCCTTTCGAGATTTATCGTGCTAACAGACGGACGGACGGACAACTTATGCGATGTCATAGGTATCCCTGCACTTACGTTTTGGGATCCCAAAAACTGATATTGACAGAGACGTCTTCACCTTTTGCTAAAGATGAAATGTCCGTAATGACCATTAAAATATCCCTGTGCCTGGTATCGCAAGCTCTGGCTAATCCCTTGTCTTACTCTACTGGTGGGTGGTAATAGTTTTCAGTGAGTGGTAATTGCCCGCCTACTCTAGATATTGACAGAGAAGTCTTGTGGTCTTCGAAACTAGGAAATGTCTGAAGTGACAAGCAAACCTGCTAGATGACCTGGTATTCCAGGTTCTGGCTAATTCCCAGTCTTACTGGCAGGGGCGACCCGAAAGGGAATGAATGCCCGCCTCCTACTGTTTGGGCATTCGGTCAAGTTTTTGCCGACAGCGAAAAATTCGGTTAAAACGGGCAACGCGGCGAAGCCGTGATCCCCTTTTCATAAAATCTTTTGTCCCGGCATTTCGAAATTGGGTGATTTAACGTGTTTATTGGTTCCACTTTCTTTATCTAATTAGCTAAGTCATCCAACTTTTGTTCACTCCGCATCGATTTCACCGTATTCGGTCTGCCCCCTCGTAGATTCGGTGGTTTAACCTGTTTATTTGGTCTCGTTCGTTAGCGAATTCGGTAATTCACCGGACTTCTCTCAAGTCCGTATCCGTTTTATCGCACTCGGTAAGTCCATTTCATAATTCGGTCATTAATCAGATTCATTTGGTTCTGATTCGTGACCGAATTCGATAATTCATCCAAATTTTGTTCAGTCCGCATCAATTTTGCCGCATTTGGTCCGTCCCTGCGTAAATTCGTCGATTTAACCTGCTTATTTGGTCTCATTCTCTACCGAATCTACCGGATATGGTAATTCCCTGGATTTTTCTTTAGTCCGTTTCTGTTACTAGACTTGCCGAATTCGGTTCTTTTAGGTGGTTCTAACAAGAGTTTATTCCACTACGAAATTCGGTGGTAATACCGCTCTCGATCTGTTCCTTATTTTTTTAGTTAGTTAGTTTTTCGGTATACTACGGATCTTTGCTTCAACCCAGTACTGAGTTCGGTAATTTAAGTGGCATTTATATAGCTCTTGTTCTTTGCCATTTATGGTAGCTTCAAATGGTTGCTGTTCATTTTTTTACTTCTTAGGATTGCAGTACTTCAGTTAGTAAGTACTTCAGGTAAGCACGTCTCTTGACGTGAAAACTAGCCTACTTTTCTTTGCTGTAAATTCCAAACAAATGTACTTTGTATCCACTTTACCCTGGATCGCCCCTTTCGTTGCCAGACTACTCTGGGTTGAATAGCTAATCTTGGGATCGCAGAGAGGTACTTTATCATCAGTGTTTCCACAAAATTGCGCCGGCGGCGCATTTTGCAGCTTTGACTAGTTAGACAAAGGTTGCCTTATTTAGTTGGCGTTTGAGGCTTGGAATTTTCGGGGGCTTGTTAAAGCTAGGTTGTTATGTTAAAAGCTACGATTTGCACGGAAAGTAGCTAAATGTTGCAAGAAAAAAAAGGCGGATTCAAAAAATTTCGCATGCGGCGCCTTAACTAATCATGGGCACGGCCATTAGCGACGTTGTAGCTATGCAGCAACACTGTTTTTAGCCATTATTTCAAGTCCTGTTAGCAAAACTAAAAGGCTAGTGACGGCGTATCCAGGAAAAAAACAAGAGCTACTCATATGGCACTTGCAAGTATATGCAGTAGGTAGGGATAACAGCTAAGATTTGCCTTGTCTTGAGGCACATGCGATTATGGGCCTTTCAGATTCATGAAAAAGGAATGGGGGGTCGCATTGCGTTCTGTCACTAATATACATAGGACCTTTGCCTGTTCTTCCCACCAAGTTTCATCCCGATCCAACCACTCAGAACATGTCAACCGATTTCAGGTGCCCCCCCCCCTCCATCTCCCTGAAAGTAACCAGATCCATTCCAAACTTGAAGTGTGACATAGTGGTCGGATCGGTGAAGTGACTGTTTTCAAGCTATTTTGTTCGGGTCCCTAATATGCCTGCCAAGTTTTATCGTCCTAGTACAAGTGTAAGCATCTCAAGTCAGGATCACTGGAATTCCGGAACCCTCCCTCCAAATCCCCCACACAGTGCTCGGATCCGGTCCGGTCTTGTCAACTATGATTTTAGGGCTTGTGTTTGTTCTACCCACCAAGTTTCATCCCGATCCGTACACTCTAAACAAGTCACCCCTCCACTCCCCCAAAGTCACCGGATCCATTCCGGCTTGAAGTGTGACATCTCTAATATGAGGTCTTTCCAAATATTAAGTTTCATCAAGATCCGGTTCCCGTTCAAAAGTTATACAGACTTGAATATTCCAGATTCCCCCCCCCCCCCGCGGTGGTCGGATCAGGGAAATGATAATTTCCAAGTCAGTTTGGTGGGGTCCCTAATATGCCTACCAAAATTCATCCTCCTAGCACATCTGGAAGTGCCCTAACTCAAGACGGGTGGACCGACCGACCGACCGACCGAAAAGTGATCGGTATATGGCACTTGAGCTGAGCTGCAAGTGCCATAAAAACAGAAGCGGAAAAGCGTGGAAATGCTCCAGTTTTTGGGATCCCAAAACGTAAGTGGAGGGATACCTATGACATCACAAAATTTGTCCGTCTGTCCGTCCGTCCGTCTGTGCGCACTGTAACTCTCGAAGGGAATGAGATTTTTTGATGAAACTTGGTGTGAGGATTCTTTGGGTCAAGAGTAACTCAAGTTCGTAGATGGGCTCTGTAGCCCTACATTTAGAGGTGGGGGAGGGGGGTTAAATTAAGGGGCAAATTAAATATTTTTAACAGATACAGTGATAGTCGATTATGGGGTAAGAAGTCATGCTGAACACGATGGTGAAAATCATTTTCATCGGACAAGTAGTTCGCCCGGAATCCGGCCAAAACCGGAAAGTTTGTTAAAAGTAAAAGTTTTATTTGAAGTTGATTAGATGTTCGATTTAGAGGTAAGAAGACATGCTGAACACGATGGTGAAAACCATTTTTGTGCCGGACAAGTAGTTGGCCCGGAATCCGGCCAAAACCGGAAAGTCTGTTAAAAGTAAAAGTTTTATTTGAAGTTGATTAGATGTTCGATTTAGGGGTAGGCGGACATGCTGAACACGACAGTGAAAACCATTTTCTCTCAGGACAAGTAGTTCGCCCGGAATCCGGCCAAATCCGGAAAGTTTGTTAAAAGCGAAAGTTCTATTTGGTGTTGGGATGTTCGATTTAGGGGTAAGAAGACATGCTGAACACTTGTGTGAAAATAACTTTCTACCCGGGCAAGTACTTTGCCCGGAGTCCGGCCAAAACCGAAAAAAAAATCAAAGTTTTGGTTTTAGTTGATTAGATATCCGATTTAGGGGTAAGAAGAGATGCCGAGTCCGTGTATGAAAATCATTTTTCGCCCGGACATATAGTTCGATCGGAATCCGACTGGAGCCGGAAAATTTGTTATAAGTTACATTTTTATTTGAAGTTGATTAGATATTCAATATTGGGGAAAGACGATACGCTGAGTTCGTTTTTGACCTTTGTTTTTTTGCCGGACAAGTAGTTTCGGAATTCGGTTGAAACCGGGAAATTGGCAGAAGTGGCAGGAAGTTTTCGTCAAAACAGATATGACTTATAGGGGTAAACACACATGCTGAATCCATATCTGAACTTCGGTTTCTCAGAAGATTAGGCCTTAATCTGTTTCTGAATTTTAATAGTAAAAGCGTTCAAGGAGTCTGGCGAAGGCAAGACCCAATTGTCTGGATCAAATATTGACTTTTTGAGATCCCATCGAAACCTTTGGTCTTGTTTCTCTTTAGGCCATAAATTCAGTAAAAATCAGGTACCGATTCGGTCAATTTTACCAGATGCGCCCCCCCCCCCCCAATGAAGAAAGGCTCGGGACGCCACTGCTTATTGGTGGGTGGTACTAGATTTCAGTTGGTTTCAGTGAGCAATATTTGCGTGCTAACTGTAGCGCATTACATCTTTGTAGGTGCCATGTTGAGATTTTTATCTCGCAATTACTTGCATTGCAGTTAACAGATATGTGCAGGGACATACTTCTAGCATCTACCATTTTCCCAGTCGATCACATAAACTACTGAAAACCCATCGAATTTCTAAGAAAAGAACATGGTCAAATCTCGAGCGCCATAGAAAGTTGTGCATGGTCGATAACTGAAGGGCACTTAAATAATAATTGGTCCCCTTCGATCCGTATTGCAGTGTAATGTCGCTGTAGTTTTTGATAAGAAACTGAAGACCACGCAGTCTGCGGTAAAGCCTCGTGAATCGTCCAGAATATACCCGAATGGTTGAGAGTATTCGGGAATGGTTGGGGATACTCCTCAATAGTTTACAACTCGTCAGGAGTATACCAGAAGAATTGTCAGTAATATTTCGGAACAGTTCGGAATAATCCGGAATGGTTAGGAGTAATCCGGAATGGTTAGGAATAATCCGGAATGGTTAGGAATAATCCGGAATGGTCAGGAATAATCCGGAATGGTCAGGAATAATCCGGAATAGTTAGGAATAATCCGAAATGGTCAGGAATAATCCGTAATGGTCAGGAATAATCCGGAATGGTTAGGAATAATCCGGAATAGTTAGGAATAATCCGGAATGGTTAGGAATAATCCGGAATGGCCAGGAATAATCCGGAATGGTCAGGATTATTCCGTTATTCCGGAATGGTGTACATAAAAAATGAGAGTCGTCGACCCTCGGAGTGGATTAGAATTAAGAAGGATGGGTTTGTATAAGGATTTTAAATTAAGTTAGATCCAATCTCACATCCAAGCGACAAGGCTGTATATTTAGCCATCATGAGTAGGTAGTTTCGGCTGTTATCCGGCCACCCACATGACCTGGACGCTTTCCCTTACCAGTCCCAAATGCTGGCTCTGCTGGTGCAATATTATGACCAGTACTGTAAAAAAGGGAGGGGTTGGTCGGTGTGATCGCCCAGAGCGTACTTGCTGCAGAATGCCGGGTTTTACGGAAGATTTTCCCTTGACGCTGAAATTGTTGTATAAAGGAATGCCAAAAGCGAGTTTTGTCGAGAGCACAAGATCTGTCGATAAGACAGATCTTGTTTTTCCTGTTTGTTTTAATAGCGGCCTCTCGTCGGCTATATGTCCGTCTGTTAGTCGATAGATCCTTGGATTCAGGTGCTCCCCAATAACCTAAGCGGACGAAACTGGGCAGGCGACTCCACCTTTTAAATTCAGATTCAGGTAACCGTTTCTTTCGTTGTTAATTTTCGAAAATCACGAAAAAACAAGTTAAACTTGTAAACCAAGTTTAAAAACTATGGACCTGTTATACTAAAATCCATTTTTTTTACCTTGTTGTGTCTGCTGTTGCAAATATTATGTTAGTTCGACTTTTAACGTTTCTGTATATAGTTCGTCCGTCAAACGACGTTTTACAGCGTGCCAAAGAAATTGCTAATATGAAAAAACTTAAAAGGACATTTTTCAACGACGAAAACGAGCATGGCGAATGTCTCTTGAAATCGCCAGGCATTCAGCTTTAATTCGTGTTTGCACAGACTACGTCGAAGATGACAATCATGGATCCTTGGTTATGCATGTTTTGTCGTTGTAGGAAATGAAGCTCTACAATAATACTCGGACGTTCCCTATGTGGCAAAAACCCCCTGTGAGTCCCTCTATGAAAGTGTATTTCTTCAACATCACCAACCACGAACGGATTCTTCAGGGAGAGAAGCCGATACTTCAGGAATGTGGTCCCTATGTCTACAGGTAAGTAATCTATCATTAAATCAGCAGTGTACCGTATCTAAAATCCGCGATTTTCCAGGTGAGCGCTCCTAGCAGATTGCGCACAATTGGCGACGCCACTTTGGTTTGACGCTTGAAACTCTTGAGTGCCAAAGCTAGCGTTGCCGATTCAGATGTTAACATTATTGTTATTTATCATTGACTGTTATTATTAGCTTGCCATAGTTAAATTCTAGGCTTCAACTTTGAGTAGCATTTCGAGTCGTAGGCTATTTGATGATAATGATGTTTTATTGATCCACCAAAATTAATGATAATAAAATAAATGATTATATAAATACATGAAAATAGAGCAACATTAAAGCAAACTCTAATCTATCGGAACGACTAAAATAAACGACAACACATGAAAATGGCGAAGACAGATCAAAGACCGCAAACAATGACATAAGTAAAAAAAAAAAGGTGGAAGGCTTCCCCAGTTAGATGGAATGATCCCATTGGCTGACAACTGCGGTCTGTGATACTAGGATGCAGGACCGTATCCAGGAATTTATTTCGGGGTGGGTTTTGCCTTTCAGGGGGGGGGGGGGTGCCTCGGGGTCGGACAAAAAAGACATAGATCAGAGGAAAAATCCTATAAAAATGATTATTTTTGCATGTTTCGGGGGGGGGGGGTCGACCCCCCCCCCCCTGGATACGGCCTGGTCAGAGCACGAAACAAAATAGCGACCTCGACAGCGACGATCAAAACCGCGAATGACGAAAAAGGCCAATTAACTACTGCCATGAAGGGATTCTTGACTGCAACGTAGGGCATTATGGAACTTGTCGCTGCCTGTGTGTGTGGATGAAAAAATGAAAACATGTGACAGTAAACCATAGTCCTCGGAGCTAAAGAGCGCGTTCCACCCTTCTAACAATAGTAACTATTAGTTACTATTTCCGTCCCAACCCCACGAAAAGTTACTATGCTGACCGTTCCAACCTTCTCGAAATAGTAACTTACAGTAACTATTTTCTTACCGTGGTCGGGAGCGTAGTAAGCGTAGTAACTACGCATCTCTGTAACGTGATTGGCCGGATTCGGCCGTGACATGATATTCTGCTGGAAAATCGAAAAATCGTTCCAGCCTTTACGGCAAAAGTCAAAACTCCTGACTTCATGCGTAGTAACTACGGTAAGTAGGGTGGAACACGCTCAAAGTGAGGCCTGTGTAGTGCAATGTCAAGGGTTAGATAACATATAACACAAGGACGCGCAGTTTCAGCAGATAAAACTTTTGGTATCATCTGCTAATGTTGTAGTTATATAACGCATAACGTAGCATAAAACGCTTATGGAAAAATTATTGTATGCTATGATAATTATGCCAATAATTACCATTAACCAAACTCAGTAATAATTAACAAAACATGTTTTAATTAGTACCAGTTTAATAGTGTTTATATCCAGTACAAATCTCTGAATAAACTCAGAGCCTGTAGTTTCTGCTGAATCATTTTTCAAAATATATTATGCTTAAAATCAACGCTGATTCAAATAGGGTTCTTTTAAACTGCTTGAATGCTGGTCATTTTATGGGTCAATAAGTTGTTACCGTATTTATAATCAGCAGCGCACGATTTTCAGTGCCACCCTTTTATCGACAGAAGATATTGATAAAGGAGATAACTTGAGAGAGAAATTGGCAATTCTGTGTCAGAAGCTCGGCCGTGAGGGAAATAAATTATTATAGCATATAATCCACAAGCATTTTAGATAATTAGAAGTTCATCGCTTGGAACATTTTAATTCCAGTTCCGATACGATTCTATACCTCTTTGGAACGACTTGCCGTGCGTATTATGTAGTTGGGTTCCCGGTCGTGTGACCGCTGGGTACTTTTGAGGCTTCTGGTAGGCTAACTCTGAGAAGTCAGCATAGATGCACAACAAAAATGTCAGCTTCTTTTTTCAATTGTTATTCTTCTTTAATATAACAAACTTTCAACATTCACATATCAATATTCCGTCTTAGTATGTGACAGCAGGTCACCTGTGCAAGACGGAAAACAAAATACAAAATTATTTATCAGCAAACCTTTTGTTTTCATTTTTTCTTCAAAAACTTACTTCAACTCACTCTCGGACTCATTCCAAATCAAATTTCTTCACTCAAAAACCCTTAAAATGACCTGCAATCGTTTCCTACACCGCACAGATGTTTTACCATACCAAAAGACTCACCACCTTTAAGCATGTCAACTAATTAAATATTTGCAATCCTGAGTCATCTCATGGGTTCAACGTCTTTCGTCGTTTCCTCTTCGCGTTTGTGCGGTGAGATTTTTATGTGGGAAATTTCGATTGTTTGCGCACACGACTCAAGTCAAAAGACACGAAGTGTAATTGATTTGTAAGGTCAAGGATGAGTATTGCGCCGGTTGGATAATTACCAGATAATTACCTTTATGGGGGAAATCGCTGGTATTGGGCATTGGGCTTTTTATTTATTTATTATCACATTTGGCGTTAAGCTTTTAGCTTGTCGCCATTTTTGCAACTACTGCGGTATGTTTTTTTCGTGTCCGCTTTGCGAAGGAGATAAAGTTGGTACATGCTTATATTTTCCGTTTTTGACAAGTTATTATAGTTTTAACAGGTTAGAGGTACAGGTTATTTTTTTCTTTTATCCCCCTCCCTACTCCATACTCGTAAGATGGGACTTCAGATAAAGAATGTAAAAATGTTGAATGATTATTTTTTCACATTACATGGCTCCCATGAAGCGAGTCATAAAAAAAAAAGAATATGCAGCTTCAGTGTATCTTTTTGGGATCCCAAACTGTAAGTGACGGGATATCTATGATTTCGTAAAAGTCTTCCGTCTGTCCGTCCGTCCGTATGTCTGTCTATTAGTACGATAACTCTCGAAGGTGTTAAGATATTTTATTCAAACTTGGCATGAGGATTCCTTTGGTCAAAGAACAGGTCAAGTTCGAAGATGGGCTCTGTTTGAGGCCGTACATTTGAGGTTGGGTTTAAATTAAGGTTTTACCTTTGCATTAATGAGATAGTCGATTTAGGGCTAAGGAGACATGCTAAATCCGAAAATGCAGATTATGTTTTCGCCGGACAAATAGTTCCCTCGGAATCCTTCCAAAATCGGAAAATTTATAATCCGGTCAAAACCGGAAAATTTGTAAAAAGTAAAAGTTTAATCTGTAGTTGATTTAGAGGTTCGGTTAAAGGGCATGGAGATATGCTGAATTCGAATATAAAATTATGTTCTCGCCGGACAAGTAGTTCCCTCGGAATTCGGCCAAAACCGGAAAATTTGTAAAAAGTAAAAGTTTAATCCGAAGTTGATTAGAGGTTCGATTTAAGGGTAAGGAAGTGAATCTGAACATTAAATCATTTTTCTCACTAGACAAGTAGTTCGCCCGGAATCCGGCTAAAATCGGAAAATCTAAAAATGTAAAAACTGTATTTGAATCTGATTAGATGTTCGAATTAGGGGTTAGAAGACATGCTGAATCTGTATATGACAATCATTTTCTCCCGGCACCTACAGTTCGCTCGGAATCCGGGTGAAGGCATACTGAATTCGTTTCTGAGCTGTAGTTGCCAGACAAGTAGTTCGCCGGGAATCCGGCCGAAACCGGAAATGGGGCAGAAGTTAGGCAGGAAGTTTTGATCAGTTTTGACAAAGTAGACACGACGTAGGATATAGGGGTAAACACACATGCTGAATCCATATCTGAACTTGGTCTTCTCAGATGATTACCATTGGCTGTCTGTTAAAGTCTGGAGCATTGATTTAACTTTATGTTTGACAATATTTACAGAAAGTTCAAGTCTAACTTCATTATGATAATTATGCCATACATTCTGTATAATGTATAGTATTCCTCAGTGAAAAGCTTGATCTTTCGGAAATTATTAAAGGTTGCCGGGTTTTACAAGGATCGCGCGTGTTATGGTCGTGACTGGATTTAATTCCAGAAAATAAATCGGGTTTATAAAAATGTTCCGGTAGGGAATCAGAGTGATGTTTTTTCTTGAATAAAATGGAATGGATGGCTGTCTCTTTTTTTTTCTGTGCCGCCGATTTCTGCTTCTTAGTATAAAGTGGTAAGGGTCTAACCCCTGCGCTTTCTACGGAAAGCGTGGACCTTAGGCTGGATTGACGAATATGACCGTACATTTTGGAAAGCTCCGTATAACTCTTGCCTGGTGCCAAAAAGGATGGTTTTTGCTTCTCCTCGAGCCAGAGCCTGCGGTGTGTGAAATGAAGTGGAGTTGTATACCCTGTGTCAGAGAGGACTATCTGAAGTTGTGCAGTCAAGCTTTCGTTTCATCGTACCACGTTTCTGCTTTCGAGGGAATGCTCCGTTCTAGCAGGCAAGCAGACAGGCACCAGTTTTAAGTTGAAGATGGATTAAAATCTATACATGCTAAATATGTGCGGTAGTTGCCGGGCTCCATAACAAATTTATCTTCTTTCAGTGAGAAATAGAAAAATTTACAGAAACAAAAAAGTGGCATTTCCCCACGGGTTCGAAGTGCTGCCATCTATTGTTCCTACCCATTTCTGTTCGTGATTTCAGCTGAGTTTATCGTTCCATTTTTTGCACTTCGGCTTGCGGTAGAGAAATGTTATCAGATATATGCCTCTTCAACTTTAAAAGTTCTCGCATTCCTAAAGAAATTAGAGCTTAACCTTTGCTCCTTTCTAAGCTAGAAAGCTGACCTTCCAAGAAGGTCAACTTTTGAACTAATACAGATAGATTTTGTTTTCTTCAACGGCAATCGATAGCCCGGGATGAGCCTATCAAAGAATATGTCATCCATTTTTGGTACAAACAATTCTTCATGAGATACACCATTTCGAAAGTTTGAGGGGTTGACAACTTCAGTAGTAAGGTACACAGTGACCAAAAATAAGCGATCCCCATTGTGAGACATGTGGGGCACTTGTAAGCAACAATTGGCTGTTGGATCATAATCATCTTCGGCGATGAGGGGTTTGCAACTTTTGCTAGTTTTTGTACATATTACTTGTTTCCGGTGTATTTGATGGTTAGAACAATTTGGTTCCCAATCCTAAGACACGTAAGAGACTTGTCAGTAACAAAACAGTTACGCAATACTCATGTTAGGCGATGAATGGCTTGCAACTTTTGCTAGTTTGTTGTACGTAGCCTACTATTTGTTTCTGGTGTACTTGATGGCTGTAACGGGTAGAGAGACTTGTAAGTAAGAACCGGTTGCTAGGGTGGGTTCATGCGGGGCTAGAAATTGTGCGAGTTGGTGCACATTTTACTTGATCGCTATAAATCTGAGGGTAAGAAAATTCGCCTCCATAGTCTATCACTGTAACCTAAAATTAACTGTTTACGCAATGGGTACAAATGATAATGTAAAACAATGGCATAGTTTCGTAATTCATAAGAGTGTCATCTATGGTATTTTGATCCTGAAAAGCTACGGATAGCTTTGTAATACCAACTAGCTTATATAAGATAATGTATATAAGGTTTGAAGCCAAGCTGACCATTCATTACGAAAGAAATAGAAAACCCCTTATTTATCCCTCGCACATCATCCTAGAGGGATAATTAGCTGATCAATAAAAACCCCTGAAAATCACGGTTTTCTATTTCTTTCATAAGATAATGTTCCAAATTTTCATCCGTCACAATGTCTACGATTGAAAAAGACAGCAAAGTATATTCAAATAATATATAAAATAATGTTTCAAAGTCAGCTTGGGCTCAAAGAATACTTAGCCTGCAAAGTCGATTTAGTCCCGTATTCCGATATTCTGTTGCTGTTTTTTCAACGCCTTTGGTCATGTGATTACTGACTGTTCTTCTTGGAACATACGGTTTGAAAGTTTCGATGGGTTGGCGACTTTGGCGAAGAAATAAAACTAAAGTGTTGATCCTTACTCTCAAGTTCATCTTGGTGTGCAGTGTACGCAGTCAGATGCTCAGCCCGTGTGCACCAGAGGCGAAAAATGTGTACCCCCTGGGATTGAAGCGTTTATTACTTTCATTCCTTCCTGCCCCCTGAGATACAAATTTCAAGAGAAAAGAAGCTAATCGAGAAAGAGCCGTTTGTATTTTTATCGAAGAAGGAAATCTACATTAAAGTCGAAGAACCTTCATGGTTTTGTCGGTTTCCCAGGGGGCTGTTGTTTTCTCCCCCTGAGGCAAATCCGCATTGACCGTCAGTTTGGCAACAAGACTACCTTGCAGATACTCTTGATGACTATCTCTCCCTTCCTATGCAGAATCTCCGGGTACCTGCGGAAGAACGGAAGAAACGGTGTCACAGCTGCGCTGGCTCAGGATTTGAGTCATTGAGTTTGAGTCGTTACGGACACGTTTAGTCCTTCTTCCTGAGAATCACTGGCGTGTTTTGGACTTAGTCATATAGAGTATTGACAGAAGGATCAGTTTGTTCCATTTCCTGGACGAAAACACACCCAGTCGCCGGGTACTATGAACCGACCATCAAAAATGTGGTTTGAGTATTCGTATCTCCGATTTGTTATTGAACAATACTTTATTTTCGCCCCTTCTTGCTTTCTTTTGATGAATGATAATAATATTGGTTCCTCTATAACGTTTTTTTTACGAAAAATCAGCTGTTGTTGTTGTAACTGTCAAGTCGGACAGTTACGCGTATTGATGTCTGATCACTTTGGTCTCTCTAGGGTCCTGAAATAAAGTTTCAAAACACGTGTCGGGTTTCCTCTAAAACCATTGCCAGATTGTGGGTGTTTCCAGACATTGTTTTGTTCATTTGACAGTGGCGTTGTGACAACGTTTTATCTCATTACTAAAGGTAAACAAACAATTTAAGGAATCGACTAGACAAAATATCTGATTCATTCGAACTAGCAACAGAATGAAGAAATATGTTCCCATGAAGTGCCATTTACAATTACAATTCGGTTTATTTATCCATAAATATCTTTTACAAACATAAAATAGTGCTGGACATGTCATTACAAAGAAAAAGATCAATCAAGGGATATATTTACAATAGTAACCTACGATATAATACAATTCACGGTTTAAAATACAATTCATCAAAATACGAACGCGAATTAAAATGACAAGTACAAAAATAATTCGTCGTAAGAGTTCCTACTATTATAAAATTCACGGTTCCGACCATTCCTTCCAACACCAATTCTGGGTTCTTCAACAGTTGTGAAGGGGTTGCTGACGCTCGATGCTGGTATGCACCAGGTTCCCGGTGCCGGCTGTTGCCCTTGTAGAGAGCTCCAACCTGTTGTCTGTCTTCCACCCGATCCTGTTGACCATTTTTATAGAGTTTCTTTCTTTCAGGGAGATATGGGAGAAAGTAAACATAAGTTGGCAAGACTCGGACAGTACTATTGCTTACGAGCAGAAGAAGACATTTATCTTCTCAAAAGAAGAATCTGTTGGCGATCTGATGGACAAGATAGTGCTGCTAAATATCCCTGTTGTTGTGAGTGACTCCTTTTTCCTTAGTGTTTTTTTTTGTTCGGTTCGAACCGCTGTACCGAATTACCGCGGATTGCCAATCGCTCCGGAAACCAGGATGTGCATCCATCTAGTTCGTAAAGTGAAACTGTCCCGTTTGGAAGTGAAACTTCGGTTGGAAAGTCGAAGGGAAAAGTTGTAAAAGGAAAAATACGCCTGCCTAAGAAAACCATTAGGGTCTCGATCTCGGTAAAACAAAGATCAGGCGAGGATAAGAACGGGACGGGCATTTAGGAAAGTCAGTACTTCAAATGCTGCATTTCCTTGAAAAGTCTACTAAATTTTGTTCAGCACACTATTTTGACAAGTCCAAGAGTAGTGCCACATCAAGAAGTGTATAATTACACAAGAAGTGCTCTTTGACAAAGTTCCCCTTTAAGACCAGGCACAAACTGCGGTTTATTTTATGCAGTAACATCTTCTTCGTTTCTCAGAAGAGAACATGGTCCATGTCGAAAACACGCCAGCGATCCTTAGGAAGAAGGTGTAAGCGTGTCCGTACGACTCAAACTCAACGACTCAAATCGTGTGTCGATCAATCGCCGCGATCTTTGGCAGCAGCTGTGACACCACTTCTGCCTTTCTTCCGCTAGCTACCCGGAGAGGCCGGAGATTTTGCGCCGGCAAGTAGAGATAGTCATCAAGAAGAGTATTAGTCGTTTTTGCAGTTACCGGGGTGCAAGGCCGTATCCAGGGGGGGGGGGGGTAGGGGGTTGATCCCCCCCCCCCCTCCGAAACATACACAAATAATCATTTGTATAGGCTTTTCCTTCTGATCTATGTGTTTTTGTACTTTTTTGTCCGACCAGCAGGCACCCCCCCCCCGAAAGGCAAACCCCCCCGAAATAAATTCCTGGACAGGGGCCTGCCGTGGTGTCTGATACGCGGTTGCTCTGCAAAAACAGCAATTGCCGAAATTGCGCTTTTCGAAGTCATCCCAAAAGAAAAACTGATATTTAGTCACATCACCAAGTGCCAAACTTCTTTCCCACGGATTTGACAAAAATTGATGAAAGCGAGATGACTTTTCAGATACCAAAATCAGTTAATACGGTCGGACCATGGTATCTGAATATCAGATACCACGATAACTGCAAAAACGGCTTTTGACCATGGTATCAGAAACCATGGTATCTGCAAAAACGCAACTATGGAAAACTGGAGCGGAAGAGGAACAAAATGGTGCTCGCGCGAAAGCGAGGGTTGCCTGTTGAGGGGAAATGAGTAAGAAGGACAAAGAAAAATTAATTTCGACTATAGTTGCATTTTTGTAGATACCATGGTATCTGATACCACGGTCTAAAGTCGTTTTCTCAGTTATCGTGGTATCTGATACCATGGTCAAAAGGAGTGTTTGCAGTTATCGTCGTATCTGGCCAGTTATCGGGGTATCTGATATTCAGATACCACGGCCCGACCGTGGTAACTAATCGTGGTATCTGGAAAGTGATCTCACTGTCATCAGATTTTGTCAAATTGGTGAGAAAGACGTTTAGCACTTAGTGATGTAACTGGATATCAGTTTTTCTTTTGGGATGACTTCGAAAAGTGAAATTTCGCCAATAGTCGTTTTTGCAGGCAACCGTGTATCAGATACCACGGTATTGCAAAAACGACTAATTGCAGATTTAGTTATTGTGGTAACAGATACCATGGTATCTGCAAAAACGCAAATTATGCTTTACATATTTAACATAATCTTTTCTTCCAGACTGCCGCCGCTCAGATGAGATATGCTACCAAACTGACCCGAAAAGCCACCAGCGCCCTTCTAAAAACCCTAAACCAAGGACCCTTCTCCACTCAAACGGTTCAAGAGTGGCTGTGGGGTTTCGATCACCCACTAGTCAAACTAGGACGAGAGCTAATGCCAGCGGAGAACGCCCCACCGTTTGAACAGTTCGGATTGTTGATAGGGGTAAGAGAGTTTATTGATAATAGAAATGCAAACATTGCTCGAGGAGTGTCCGTAGTAGGAGAACGCCCCACATTTTCAACAGTTCGGGTTGTTTGTAGATGTAACAGAGTATAACAAGTGTATTTTCAAGCTGTGTACAAAATATAACAGTAACACATCGAAAATACCAATACTTCCAAGCGGCTATTGAGCCTAACTAGGGAACTCAATCACTCTAACTTCAGTTCTGTTATTTTCAGTTAATTTGTATTAAATAAAACAAAAACGAGCTTCTTCAGCACCGAAACAAAACACAAATACCATTTCAATATTTTTGTTTTAATTTTTATTTAACGCTTCATCCAAATAATTCACATCCAGGTCCACACTGATGAACCACAGTTACTAAATTTCAACGAATACAAAAATAAATAAAAACTAACCACGTCTACATCCAGGGATTAGCTTGAGTGTTCAATCCACAGACTCGCAGGATATCGGGTAGAAGCATTTTCATTAATGATAATGAAAATGCAAAAACTACTTGAGGAATTCTCCCTAGTTGGTCTTGGTGAGGACGTACGCTAACGAGTGTAACCTCCTACCAAATAGTTGTATAATCGTCGTTCCAGCCGATATGTATGGATTATACATGTTGCAACCTGTTGGGTCACTACAGGTTGGAATACAGCCGAAGGGGGTGTTTTCGCTTGGGTGGCTCTGGTCCCGTCGAGCTCGACGGACATTTTCGCGTGGATGTCGTCGATCTTTTTGTCATTTTCGCGTGTAAAGATGAACAGGTGAACGGGCCATCCAACTCGATGGACGCCTCCCGTTCAAAACCGCTCCGAGGGCAGCGTTGAGCTGAACGGGGATATAGATTGGACCTTCCCACACATATGATCCCATCCAGATGAATGTGCATTTTCGCGTGGATGGAACCCATCATCCTCAGGTGTTCAACGCCCGATCGATTTTCTCATTTTCACCTGAACGGGATCACCCGTTCAACTCGACAGCCATCCACACGAAAACGTCTCCTAACTGTGGTTGAAGAATCTGGAAGACCAGTAAACGAATTGATCGAGTGAAACAAACCAGTATGATAAAATTAAATAAGATTTATTTTCGTAAAAGCTCGGAGGGCCATGGAAACAGCGAAACAACAACAAAACAAATCCACACCCTCAACAACTGTCTACACAAAACTTTCCCCGTGACTGGGACACCTTAAAGATGATGATGATGAAATTTTATTTACGCACTTAAGAAGAGGAAAAGTGCAGCATAGACAAATAAAACGAAAAAATACACTGAGCTTTGAATAATTTAGCAAATGCACGATATAAAAAATGAACATTTAAAAAAAAAAAGGGACTAATCGGGTCTAAAAAATCTTCTTCCTAGATGAAATGCGGAGAAATGGCCAAGGGCAGAAACGTGAAGGTCCTGGCAATTGAAGATAACTTTACACAAGGGTCAGGGGAAAATTTACAATATTTGAAATAATAAGTCCTGATGCCTCAGAATACCAAAAATTCCGGAGAAGTTACAGACAGAGGGAGAACAAAAATTATTATATAGAGTACCAAGGGCATTTCTGTCCTCTATTTGGAACTATTTTTCCATGTCCGACACGAATGGAATCGTGAACAGCCGAACCAGTGTTATCGCAGATTTGTTTTAGAGACTGTGCTATGATCATGCCAAGCCATTTTACGGTAGGGGAATTGGGGAGTTTTTCATTTTGAAAAGAAATACCGGAATCTTTTGGGCTGTTGAATTTAAGATACTGACATTTAGATATGTTAAAAGAAAGGTCAATTTTAGACTGTGACAAATCGTTTTTATGTTAGATTCTAACCCACTTTTAGTTCGACTTATTAATAGAATGTCGTCTGCATAAGCTATGTAATTAATACTTAGGTCTCCAAGGAAAAATGTTGGCAATAAACCTGGGAGGCATTCATAAATGGCACTTTTAAAAACAAAAGGAGAAATCTATCCTGTGGTACCCCCTTGCTCACAGGAATGGATTCCGAAACCACCCCTGACCATTTCGCCCGAACAATCTGGTTACGGTACCAAAACCTTAAAACAGAAACAATGAAAGCATTAACACCCTGACGCAACAAAGAAAGTAGAGCCTGTGAATGTACTACATTATCGAAAGCTCCAGAAATGTCGATTGCACAAAGATGAACGGCGAATTTTCCAAGAGTCGCCTCCTTGCGAATTGTAGACAGGACTCTATGAGCATGGCTGCAACTAAGTCTTTTTTGAAAACCAAACTGGAAGTCGCGAACTGGCACTTCGACGTAATTTCTGGCACTAAGAGATTTTCAAAAATTTTGCTAAAGATGCAAGACACTGCAATTGGCCGAAAAGAGCTGCACTGGTTTGGATCTTTTCCTTGTTTTTAGAATTGACGTAATAGTTCCAGAAAGAAAACTGTCTGGAATGGAACCATATACGTTGCCACAATCATGTGAAATAGCAGCTGAGTGTGGAAGATGAGTTCGGGAGAGCTGAACTTGAAGTGGCAGGAGCAGAGACAGTCGCTGTCAGCGGAGGTGCTTTTCAATCTGCGTATAGCTCTTATGACTCCGTCTTTGGTGACGGTGTATACTTTTGACATTATTGCTCGGAAGAAGTTTTGAAAGGCGCTCGCCAAAAAAACGTGGAAGTGGTGCAACCAGTCCTTCATCTGAAGTGGCGACGGAGGTGGAGGAGTGGTTTGTCAGAACTCAGTTCTGACAAAAGTGTGCTTCGTTTTTTGCGTTTCGTTTTTTGCTTGAGGTCAAAGACAGTCCCATGTATAGGGCGACCACAGGCATTCCATATTTGGTACCAAGTCCGCGCACGGCTTTTAACTTTTTTATCTCCGGGTCGATTTTCCAGAAAGGTTTCCTTGTACCTATCTTGACACGCTCAAGAGGGACAGCCATTTCTTCAGCTCGTTTTAAACACCATACAATCTGATTGTAATAAAAGTTGATGTCCAGACTGATGGGTTATCAAGGTCTGGAGCAAATGGAAGGGTATTGTTATCGTGGACAGAATTGTAGTTAGGCACTGCAAAAAATATCACTTTGTTGCACCTGTCCCAGTTGCGCTTTTCACACCATTTAGGCGGGGTGTTATTCTGTTGGAGAGCAACGAGTTTTGATCTGAAGCTGCACGAAATACACAAGTGGTCATCGTCAATATTTTCGGTATCCGCCCAAAATCTTCCCAAATTTCTAACATCTCTAAAACTTCTACTTTTCAATTTGTTGAATCTGTATCATTCATTTAACCGCACATCGAACTCCCAAGTAGCCTAAACTGATAATATGTGAGCTAACATTGCAGAAAACTTAAGGAGTTACATCTTAAGCATTCTAGCAGCTGCAACGTCTAGACCCCCCCCCCCCCCTCCCAAGACCCAAGGTGAAGCCACGACTCGATCCGACCGCTGGGTCATCTAGTGGCGCGGTTCTGAAGCACACGACGTGGGGAGGCTGGGATCATAGTTTGCTATGGATCTGACAAAACGTTTTTTTTTTTTTTTTAGCAGGATATGGAATATTTGTAGAAAAATCAACTAATTACTTGCTTTATCGATTTCTTTTAGTATTTGTTTTCTGTTTTTCTGTCCACTGTTCCCCACTTGTCCACTGTTCTCGAGTTACGGTACTTCCAGAAGGGCTAGGACGATGAAACTTGGCAGGCGTGTAGGGACCCGACCAAACTAACTTGAAAATAGTCACTTGCCCGATCCGACCATCGTGGGGGAGGGGGAGTTGGCAGAACCCGGAGAAAAGGGTCATGCATGACTTTTGAATGGGTGATCGGATCTTAATAAAAGTTGATATCTGGAAAGACCTCATGTCTCAGATGTCTCGTTTCAAGTCCGGACCAGATCCGATGTATCTGCGGGGGAGTCGGAGGGGGGAACCGGAAATCCTGTGAAACTCTCAGAATGGAGCGATCGGATTAAACTTGGTGGGAAGAACAAGCACAAGTTCTAGATACATAACTGACAGAGCTGGATCGGTTTCGGACACTGTGGGGGAGCTGGAGGGCGGTTCCGGAACTCTGGCGATCCGTAGTTAATGTACTTCCAGGTGGGTTAGAACGATAAAACTTGGCAGGCATATCAGGGACCCGACCAGATTAACTTGAAAAGAGTCACTCGCCTGATCCGACCATCGTGGGGGGAGCGGGAGACGGCGGAATTCGGAAATTAGTGGCATGCATAACTTTCGAACGGGTTATCGGATCTTAATGAAACTTGATATGTCGCATGTCTCAGATGTCCCATTTCGAGTCCGGGACGGATCCGATGAACTGGGGGGGGGGGGGGTCGGAGGGGAGAACCGGAAATCTTATGACACGCATAGAGTGGAGCGATCAGGATGAAACTTGGTGCGAAGTACAGGCACAAGTCCTAGGTGCATTAGTGACAGAATCGAATCGGATTCGGGTGTCAAGCTGGGAGCTGTAGGGGGGGTGTCCGGAATTCCGGTGATCGTTTGTTAAGGTACTTCCATATGAGCTTTCAGCTCTTATTTGTAACGCTGCCTTTCTTAAAATATGCCCCCATGTATCACAGGAACAATGTCTTGAAATCTTGTTCCGTCTTCAGAAAAAGACAAATTCAGATTAAAGAATAGCAAAACAATAATCTAGACCTAATTTATCAAATAAGTCGTTAATTAGAGTCTTTTTTTTTCCAGAAAAACGGGTCATCCAGTGGCGTTTACCGTGTTTTCACTGGTCAGACAGGAATGGAAAAGTACGCGACAATTGCCGATTGGAACGGCAAAGCTGCAAATAACTTCTTCGCAACTGACGCTTGTAATAAAATTAACGGAACTGACGGTACCGCTTTTCCGCCCGATGTCACACCGGAAACAACCCTCGAACTGTACAATCCAGAACTCTGTCGTAGCATCCCTCTAGTGTTTGAGAAGAACGTTGTACGCAAAGGAGTGGAAGGGATGAAGTTCACACCTCCTAAGAATATTTTCGACCCACCGTCGATGAACCCGGAAAACCAATGTTACTGTCCAGTAGACGGCTGCACGCTGCCCCGGGGAGTTTTCAACGTTAGTGTGTGTAATTATGGTAAGTGTAGCACCTTTGAAGTTGAGTTATAATTTAGTAACTTCAATGCACATGGCATTCTAGGTTCACACAGAGCGAATCGCGGCGATGAACGAGATTTTTCAGTCGGAGCGACAGACGATTTTTATCGTCTGGATGTTCACATTGTTCACACTGAATTTTCGTCGGCAACAGAATTTAACGCGAAAATCTTGCTGTTGCGTGCATAAAATCGTACTGTCGCCCGATTAAAGTTGAATTTTCCCAACATTGAAAATCGCCTGCGAAGCAACAGAAATCGCTGATTTTGGCGACAAAAATCTTGGCGATGGCCGTTCGCCTCAGTGTGAACGTCTGTGTGAACCTAGGGTAAGTCTACATGACGAGGAGATATTAACTGCGTTTTTAATCTGTAATTATCAGTTCTCGATTCTCTACAGATTACCGTTTTTGCTCTTTCTCCGTTCTCGCTTTTGACAAAAACACAAATTTAGTCACCCCTTGAAACCTGCCTATACGAGCTTAACATCCGCCCTTGTTGACCGACCAGGGAGGAGAGCGGAGACGGAGAATCGAAAATTGACTACCAAAGCAACTTCTCGATTCTGTAGAATAGCGGAGCTTTCCCGTTCTCGATTCTCACATCTTTAGGAAACATCTTTAGGGGGAATTGCAAAGACCATCTCCGTGTTTCCATGTGATTATGAGACGTGCAATCTTTTGCCAACCAAAACAGCTTTGTTTTTGTCAGGTTGCCAAGAATGCGCGAGTTAACAGCTTGCGGTTGTTTTCAGGCGAGTCATTTTGGATTCTATCGCTGGAGTTATTTTATGAAACAAAACTGGCGGTCATCAGATATTTTTGTTCACCCACATCATATTTGATGGTGCTAAACCGATAAATCGGCTGAGATTGATTCAGATTTAATTACGTCCCTTTCTAGCCAGGATCCCCTTCAGGTACGTGCTCGAAAACGAACCTGCAATCGCAACGGACCTTGGAAAGCCAATGGCCATCGAAACATAGTTTCCAAGAAGTTCTGATGTTTGGCAAGGGTCCTCATTTGGGCCTGTAGAGGACCCTTTCAGCCGAAACATCAGCTGACTTGAGCCACTTCCAACTTGAGCGGTTTTGAGCCTGAAGAGGACCCTTGCCAAGAAGGGCCGAAATATAGCTCCAATAAAATTCAGCTGACGTAGGCCTATCCGTTTTGCCCCATCAGATATCATCCAGCTGACAGTTTAGCTCAGTCATATATTCGCTGTCTTATTTCCTGGCACGGGAACAAGTTCTGCACTTTTACCCGAAAAGCTTTGAGGATTGAGCTGCATTCTATAGTGAAATGTACGATAATAAATTCATGAGGGTCTGAAGGTAATACAGTAATGGAAGATACTAGGCTATTACCTTAAATTACCTTAAATTGCAGCTTGGAGCAAAATAAGGATTTCTCGATGATTATAGTTTCTGGCCCTGACATCGGACCCAGGGAAAAGATAAAATACTACAAAATCGTATTTTTGATCGCTTTATAAGGCAAAAAATCAACATTTAAAACGACACTGGATACCCATTTTTAATCCCCATCACGTCAGGATCCACAGGCATTTTATTTTGCCGCCTTACCTCTCCCCCCCCCCCCCCACACACACACACATTTATAGTTATATGTTTTGAAGGATGAACAAACACCATTAGGGTTAAGCAATCTTTTCAGATTGAATTTGTCTGGTTGTGGCTAGTTTGGTTGGACTGGAGGACTTAGAAGCGCTTCTGGGGAGCACACTTCTAGGGGTGCTCCCCAGAAGATACTAGGCTTCGGTGATATTATAGCATTAAGCATATATCTTCTTTTGGGATCCCAAAACGTAAGTGGCGGGATACCTATTACATCCCAAAAATGTCCGTCTGTCCGTGAGCACGATAACTCTCGAAGGGAATTAGGTATTTTGATGAAACTTGGTGTGAGGATTAACTGGTTCAAGGGTAAGGTCAAGTTCGTAAATGGGCTATGTAGCCCTACATTTAAGGGTGGGGGAGGGGGGTTAAATTAAGGGGCAAATTAAATATTTTTAAACAGATAATGTGATGGTCGATAATGGGGTAAGAAGACATGCTGAACACGATTGTGAAAACAATTTTGTCATCGGACCGGTAGTTCGCTCGGAATCCGGCTAAAACCGGAAAGCTTTGTTAAAAGTAAAAGTTTTATTTGAAGTTGATTTAATGTTCGGTGTAGGGGTAAGAAGACATATGAACACGATAGTGAAAACCATATTTTCACGGGATAAGTAGTTAGCCCGGAATCCGGCCCAAACCGGAAAGTCTGTTAGAAGTAAAAGTTTTATTTGAAGTTGATTAGATGTTTGATGTAGAAGAAAGAAGACATGCTGAACACGTTAGCGAAAACCATTTTCTCGCCGGACAAGTTGTTCGCCAGGAATCCGGCCAAAGCCGGAAAGTTTGTTAAAAGTAAAAGTTTTATTTGCAGTTGATTAGATGTATGTTCAATTTAGGGTAAAACTTGCTGAACACTTATGTGAGAACAATTTTCTACCCGGACAAGTAGTTCGCCCGGAATCCGGCCGAAACCGGAAAATTTTAAAAGTTAAAGTTTTATTTGTAGCGGATTAGATATCCGATTTAGGCTTAAGAAGAGATGCTGAATCCTTGTATGACAATCATTTTTTACCCGAACAGATAGTTCGACCGGAATCCGGCTGGAGCCGGAAAATTTGTTATAAGTTAAATTTGTATTTGAAGTTGGTTAGCTGTTCAGTATTGGGGGAAGAAGATACACTGAGTTCGTTTTTGAGCTTTCTTTTTTCGCCGGACAAGTAGTTTCGGAATTCGGCCGAAACCGGGAAATTGGCAGGAAGTTTTCGTCAAAACATATGTGACTTATAGGGATAAACACACATGCTGAATCAATATCTGAACTTGGTTTTCTCAGATGATTGGCTATTTGGCCTTAATCTCTTTCTCAATTTTAATATTAAAAATGTCCAATAGTCTGCCGAAGACTGGATCTGGCGAAAACAAGACCCAATTGTCTGGATCAAATATTGAATTCTTGGGATCCCATCGAAACCTTTGATCTTGTTATATTTGCCATGACAAGGACTGGGAGAATTCAAGCCCAGGAGCCCTGGGTTTGAATACGGATAGGCAGCGGGAATATATACTCAAACAATGCATAAAACGGATACGTCAGCTACGATGCTTTGGTAGCGGTATTTCGTCACTTCTTGTCAAGGGTCCTCGCCAGGCTGTCGAACTCAAGAGAGTATGTTTGGGAAGGAAGGAACCTGCAGTAAATAAGTGAAGCTTCTACCGACTATAAATATCCATTCGAGAAATAATTTTTAAACACCACTGTAGGGAAAAACTAGTTCTGAGATTCAGTATTTGACAGGACTGCTGTTTTTGCTGCTCAAGTGGGGAATCAGTGGGAATCTGGTTCCAAGGGAGGAGTCAAGAAAGTCTAGTCTTCGGTGTAACTTGGACTTTTGCGTTTGGCAGGAAAACACCTCTTCATTTATTTGTTACCCGCATATTAGGCACAGATGTAATACAATACAAACAAGAAAAGTAAAAGGCACGAGTGTAAAAAAAAAAATAAACAGGAAAAATCATGCTTTTAGGGCAGCATATACTGAAAAGTGTTATCCATAAAATTATTTTCCTGAACATTTTTCGATTCAGTTTTCGAGGCTCCTAGGGGTATTTATTCAGAACCACGCGTTCCAATTTTTAAATCCCTTTGTACGGATTGGCACGACGTCGATAGCTTTTAGTATCCGTCGGTATGATCTCATGCCACATATTTTGAGCACAGCAGCTAGAATTCAATTCCTCTTGATTTTTTTCAGGTGCCCCGATAGCCGTTTCATTCCCTCATTTCTACGAAGCTGACAAGAGCCTGTTAGACGAGGTTATCGGTTTGTCGCCTGATCAAGAAAAACACGAGTTTTACATGGACATCCAGCCTGTAAGTATCTGTGTACCCCACATTCGTGAAAAAATTCAAAACTTCCATCTAGCGGTTGCCCTCTCTCTAGCAAATGTTACAATGGTTAATATTTATTTATTTCCCTCAAATCTGAGGAGTAGCGTAATACATAACAGTAGTAGCGTAATACGTAATAAATAACAGAGCTATACCTAAATCAGCATATTCATTCAGTGAGACTGTAAATACACTACACAAAATACATAAGGTTCGCACAACTAAATTAAGATTGTTTACGTCTTACATCTTCTGGATGAGGGTAGTTTGACCGATGTGTTATTGTTTAAAATCTATTTATATTTACCCTTCAATGGTCAACAAGTCAGATAAAAAAAACAAACAATTATATGTTTTGGGTTGGGAGGGTTTCCGAAGTTTTTTTGTAAAAATAATGTCGTCTTTTTCTTTCGGAATAAAACTGGATTAACTCAAGTACTGTTAAATCGGAAACTAATTGGGAATTACTAAAAGAAATGAGGAACCCCCCACTTAAGAAAGGCAAAGTTGTTTCAGCATGAGATAGTATGACTGGTCGTCAAATAATTCCAATCCATGCTGTAATTAAAACTGTCTACTGAAAGGGTCTCTTTGCGAGGTATCACCCGTTTTTCTGCCAGCCCCTCCTGGAATCTTGTGGGGCTCATCAGCGATTATTTCTCCCCTTACTCGTTGCCTTCATTATGCGAGAGCGGTCCTTGCTATTCTTTTCCTGAGCTCTTTGCGAGGCATCACCCGTTCTTCAGCAAGCCCTTACTGCAATCTTTTGGGATTATTTATCTCCCTGCCTTCTTTGTGCGAGAGCGGTCCATGCTATTCTTTTCATGAGTAATTTCCAAAACCCTTTGCAAGTTGATTAGAGATTGCGCCTGTTGAGCTTAACCAGTAAACACACAACAAGCGTTTAAGGCATCAGAAATGTCGACAGGTCGGACTCAGCTCAGCGAAGCGACTAAGCAGAGATTGACCCTCGCTGGACTGGCTCCGCTAGGGCGATTGAGCCTATCGCATGAATCAAAAGGCTGAGGCGACATTACCAGTGATAAATCCCACAATTCAGAAGCTTGAACAGCCTTCGCTGTCTTTAGTCGAATCTGCTCTGAGACATCCTATCACGAGTTACTTGGAGCCGATCACCTTCCCGGCACGACATACACGCTTGCAGCATTCAATCTTGTACTGCGCTATTTCCCTCTTCTGAAGTCCGTAAATAAAATTTCATCATCATCTAGGAAATTGCGGTTTTTTAGGGTAATTACTATTTTTTAATTAAACTGCTAACTCTTTGGTTTTCCAAAAAGATGGATTTTCTTCATGTGTTTGTCCACCTTGAAGGATGCCCCATTGATAATAATGATGTCTTTTCCAGAAAATGGGTCTTGGCATGTCTGCGAAGGGTCGGATTCAGATCAACTTGATGGTGCCGAAAAGCGAGGATATTCAGCAGATGGTGGGAGTTCCAAACATAGTCTTTCCACTCTTCTGGTTTGAAAGTGTAAGTAACCTATTTGTATCTTCGTTGCTAGAAGATAGTGAACATGTCTTTGATTTCGACAGGTCCTACGGTGAGCGCCCCGCGGAGACCTCTAGCCAAGCAGAAGGACGGTATCATTCTGTTCTTGCGGCAGGGGTGCCCTTGTAAAATGGTCACGCTTCTGACAGCTGCTGTCATCTTGAGACCAAAGAAGCGGCTAGCCTCTCTCTCTTTGCCGAGTCTGTAGGAGAACTAGTCAGTCACACCAAGTGCAAGGGGAGCTGTACTATAGAGGGGCAGAAGAGCAGCAGTGGAAGAAATGCGTCGTCCTGTAAAGTTAGAGATTCTGCGGCATAGCCGATTGTGGTGGTGAGGGAAATAGCCTGAAATACTCACTAGCCATTAATTATACCATAATTTCTGAACCAATCGAATTGAGGCAATTTTGCGTAGGTTTTCGACAAAAAGTTTCTTCCTGACAAGTCCTACAGTTCTATGCCTACCAGCAAAATTTAGACGTTTTGTTGTAAAATTTCAAGAAATGCGAGTTCAGAGAAACTTGAATACTCGGCAGTCTGATACTCTGAACTGACGTCTAAAAGCTGCATTCATGCGAAGAGAAAACAGAAAATGAGGTACTTCGTTGTTTGTGAATTCGTTTGAACAAACAAAAAAAAAAAAAACGGACCAACATTCTATCTGTAAAGAGTATTTGCGCCAAACCAGACAGTTCCCAGAGATGACACAAGTCGAAGGAGAAGAAGATAGCTTACTAAAAAGGTAGCGAAAGGCCCTTGTAACCAAATAGCTTACGAACAACTTACACTGACCCCTTAGCACTGCTCATTATCGAAAGGGAACTGAAATTCAGAAGGACACAAAACAATGGAAATTCTCTTTTTCAGGGTATCGACAGTCTTCCAGACGAGATCTCTGATGAACTGAAATTTGCCACTCAGGGAGTTGAGGTTCTTAAAAACGCCATGTCTTACGCATTTTTCGCGTTCGGCGGATTGTTCCTGCTCGCAGTTGCCATCGTTGCTTTCCGGCACGACCGCTCACAGAAATACGCTGCCGGGAACACAGAACTGGAAATTCGGAACAGTGATCGGACAGATTCATTCGTACGGATCGGCTCCGGGAAACGCGAATTCGCTCAAACATCTCCGTCTCAGGGGGAATTGTCACTAGAAATGAAACTGTGAGTCAAGTGCTCAGTTAATCCGCAGTGCTATTTCGTGTAAACAGGTGCGAGCGTTGTTTGCATGCCATCTGTGCGGAAGCCGTGCCAGTTTGCAACCGTTTCACTCATGACGCTATTTGGCGAATCATCAGGTGAGATCTCAGAAGCCAAGCTCAATGGAATGCTCATTGCCGACTAGCAGACCAAATATGAATGAAAACTTCGAGTGTACGAACGTTTGACTGTGATAAGTGACGATCCCCAACGCCGACTTGTAACATTATGGCGAAAGTCGTGCGTGTCTCTTGCAGGTTGCAAGAGTTTTGAAGTAGCCTCCGGGACATTCTTAAAATAGTGATCAGACCGCGATTCTAACGTACGGTCTTCCACCTTCTTTAACTGAGACTATGAGCACCGCGGCCGGTCCATGGAGATTTTTCTGGAGCGTATAACGCTAGATCTTTGTGAGGCAATCAGGCCAACATTCCCAACTCTCACACTGTTAATGCTGTGAAGATGGAATTATCCGAAGCTAAATGTAGGTATCAATCTACTCCATGTCGCTCCAGCTCGCTCACGTATATGCGTGGGGTATTCATCGACACAAGATATTTCGTAGCTTGATTTACACGGTTTTAATCCGTCGACTCAGTCGCTGTCACTGAGTCGAAAAGAATTATTACATTGTCGCTTGAAACTAGAAACGGTGGAACCACGGTTTCGACCAGACGTTACCGGATTGCGACTAATTAAAAGCCTAATGACGTATGCACTTGTTTACTGGCACCAGTTCTCTCTTTTTACGTGTTATTATGTATGGGCGAGATTTAACTCTGAATGGAATGTGTTTCTTTGATATTTTCATTCGTTGTTATTAACTGGTGTTGGCAGCAGTGCCCAGGAGAACAACAATTCCGTGTTAAGGATTTCTGCTTTGTGAGAAGGGTTGTTAATGATAAACATAGGAAAGTGGTACTTCACGCGTTAAACTCAGCGATCCATTCGGTCAAATTTTAGAAATTATTTTTATTCAAACAATGTTTACAACGGATACGTCAGGTACGATTCTTCATCAGCGATATTTCGGCCCTTCTTGGCAAGGGTCCTCGTCAGGCTGTCAATCCTCTGGTTCAACTTCGGGGATCATTACCTGTAATCATTACAGGTTTGTTTCGTTCCCCGAAGTTGAATCAGAGGATATGACAGCCTGACGAGGACCTTTGCCAAGAAGGGCCGAAATATCGCTGATGAAGAATCGTAGCTGACGTATCCGTTGTAAACATAGTTTGAATAAATGTTTCAAAGTCAGCTTGGGCTCAAAGAGTATTTATTTGAGAAATTATTTGATCAAAGACAATGAAAGGCTGAATCGATAGTTTTATGAGCAGATCCTAATAGTATCAGGAGTGATGATACGTTTCTTTGACTCCATATGTGACTCGCTTATACTTCGGTTCACCAGATTTCCTGACAGCCCTGAGAGCTTGTTTGTGCTGCTAAGTTTTTTTTTCCGCAGAAAGCGCCGTACCTGGCGCTCATATTTTCTAATCTGCCACTACAGCACCTTGTATGTTCCGGATGCTGCCTGCATGTAGCGGTTTTGGCAGGAACCATGTTTCGAAACGGCGATATCAGGTTTTAATTACTATTGATAAACGGGGGAAAACCACGCGCGGTTAATGAGAGGTCCAATTTTAGTGAGGAGTGCGGTTGCGTTAATTTATCACCCCGTTGTGTACCAGAAAATGTGTGTAAACGTAACTATACATAGTCGGAATTCGGAAGGTCAGTATCTACTCGGCATGTTGTTTGTTGCCTGTATTTTACAGGTTATTTGCATTTTGTACAAAATGTTTGTATTTTAATTGATTTATTTAGTAATTATATTTTTACCGAGTTTCGACGTATACATTTGTCCAGAAAGGCAATTCTAGTTGTATAGTGCATTTTTGTGACGCAGGAATGACGAAAAATTGCTCAGTTTTGTGAAGTAATTAAGACAACTGGCTTTAAAAAAAGATGAGCTTTCAAGAACGTTCGAGACTGAAAATGTTTCGAAGGCCCTGTTTCTACCGGAAGCATAGCTGGTACCCGACAACGGCAGCCCAGTTGTACTTGAATTAAAGTTAGGATCACACGTACAGAGATGCCCCTTGCCAATCGACCAGAGATGCTTTCATTTACATCGGTTCGAGCCAAGATAGATATTCCTTCTTCATCCGTTCGTAAAGGACCTGTTTTACCTATAACGCCAATTCAACCTACTTCCGTAATTTCATGTTACATTCTATAGCCGATGACGACATTTCAATAATCTTTGGACTTGCCATGATTCACTGTTCTCATATGTTACATTCTAAAGCCGATAACGACATTTCAATAATCTTTGGACTTACCATGATTCACTAGTCTCCATGCGCATTATGCTCCCGACTAGTGTTCGCGTATCACGGTATTGATGTGTAAAACCGGCTATCTGAATTTCGCCGAGTTTTGCTAGAATCCAATGGGTCTGGGAAAAGGCTTAAAACAGCCAAAGCCGTCGATAATCTGTTGAAAGCAGAGTCTCAGTATTCAAATAGTTTTGAGTATTGGAACATAAAAAAATAGTGCGAGGTGAGCTTTAAGTCTTACGGGAATGAGGGTTTCATGCTCGTTGTTTAAATAGATCCCTGGATCGACACGATTCGAGGATGCGGTACCAACCATGGCCATGTGCAAATAACAATAACTGGGCAACGTCAAGTGTGACAGCAACCTATGGTCGGCCTCAGATTTTACTTTTATCAGTTTGACCAGATTGCGGGCGAACTACTTCGGCGAGAAAATAAGTTTAATGCAAGGATTCACAATGTCTCCTTCCTTGCACCTAAATCGACTATAGTATTAATTTTTAAAATGGGTAGTACCAGCAGATGATTTCGGACCAACGATGGGCGACGGTCATGGAATGGAAGGATTCGAATCAGAGTCCAGGGCTGGGTATGAATCCGATCCCAAATCCATCATTCCGCGCTGAGGATTCGACTCCTTCCTTGACAAAAATCAAACCATGTCCAAAGGCTATAGTTTAAAAAATCAAAGGTGAAAAAAAGCACTGATGCCTAAAGGCGAATTAGTCGTTCAATTGGGCGATGTCCAGCGTGCGCTGCGCCTGGGGGTTAAGACCAAATTAAGATAAGTCAAGGTTCAAGGTTCAAGGTTTTATTATTTACAACAAAACAAAATAACTAAATATCAGGAAGTTACCCGGCAGAGAGGGACTCAACAAATGCTCGGGCAACATACAAAGAAGAAAAGAAAATTCAACCAATAACAGATTAAGAGCGCGCCTATATCATAACAGCGTCAACAACAAGAAGAAAGAAAAATATGAAAAACAATAAGAGATTATAAAGCAACTTACCACGTCAGATCGAAGACTCAATAACCATCAAAATATAAAAAATATATAACCATGGGCAAAGAATCAGAGAATCAGGACTGAACAAACCAGAGGCCAAACCACCTTCTCCAACACTCCTCATTAATACAAATCCAACAATTTAGTTTTAAACCCTTTTTTTAGTAAAGGAAGAGAAAGGCGAACAATATCTTTATCTTCTAATAAATTATAAAATTTAACTAAACAATTACGCAAACTAAATCTGGATCGTTCACATCTGATCAGAGGTTGACGAGGATCCGAACCAAAACGAGTAGCATAATGGTGGTCATAAGCGGTGGGGAGCAGCTCGCAGGAATACAAAATCGAAGGCAGTCTATTTTTGAAATAACACTCCAACATTATTATCGAAAAAAATTGCAGAAATAAAGAAACGGGTAAAATATTAAGCAACTTATAAGCACTCTTTGTGGGTGACGAGTTTGGTAGCGATGATGGAGATGGCATAAACTCCTTCAGGAGGCGGATCCCCTTATTTTGAAGTCTCTGAAGAGGAGCAAGATGACTGCTGAACGTGTTCAGATATACAAGGGGACAATAAGTGAGGTACGAGTGAATAAGGGAAAAATAAATAGATCGCATAGCGTGGTAAGGGAGTAGAAACTTAAGGCGATACATCATTCCAACATTACGACTTATCTTCAGTTTCACTTTATCAATATGGGACTTAAAAGAAAGGTTACTATCTAACTGAATACCAAGGTATCTAACACTATCAACCCTTGTAATGCTATCACGATCGTCCATATCTACTGACTGTAGGTTTGGCAGACGATAACCAACACGAGAAAAAATTAAAAAATTTGACTTCAAACAGTTTACCACGAGTTTGTTGTCATGAAACCATTGACGTAGGCGTGCTATAGCAATTCCCATTTTCGAGCGTAGTGACGATTCATCTTTAGCTTTAACACTGCAAGCGGTGTCATCAGCAAATAATATTGTTAATCCAAGGTCCTTCAAAGCACTTGAAATATCATTAACATAAATAAGAAATAAAAGTGGACCCAGAATCGAACCCTGGGGCACACCGACCTTATTAGACTGGGGCACTTCAGAAGAAATAGTATCACCATCACTCACGAACTGAGACCTGTCTGTTAGGTATGACATGATTAGATTATTCACTGGGCCTCTAATTCCACTATTATCAAGCTTAAACTGCAAAATAAAGTGTGAAATTGTGTCAAATGCCTTTTTAATATCAAGGAAAATAGTCGCAGGTATTTCATTGTTATCAAGGGCATCATGGATGAATTGAGTAATAACCAACACTGCGTGCTCAGTCGAGTGATTTTTCCGAAAACCGAACTGAGACGGAGAAAAAAAATCTTTCTCTAACAGATAAGACACAATCCTATTGTACAAACACCGCTCGATCAGCTTTGAGAATGCAGGAAGGATAGAAATAGGGCGATAGTTGGAGGGATCCAGTGGATCGCCACCCTTGTGTAGGGCGATAATTTTTGCCGACTTAAATATCTTGGGGAACGTTCCAGTTGTAAAACACAGGTTTGTCACATGCGCCAATGCATCAGCAACTTCGGGAATTATTGACTTCAGCAGGTTAGTTGACGACCCATCAGTTCCTTCGGAAGCTCCATTTTTCAGCAGCTTGGTTATGTTGATTAGTTCCTGCGCTGTCACCGGATACAGAAACATCGAGTCTTGACTGCGAGGAGGTAGGTAAGATGAAAATGTTTGTGAATCCGAACTAGAGGAAGGTGGAGCAGTTTTCTCACCAATAGTCGCGAAATGGTTGTTGAGCAAGCTGATGACCTCTTGTTTACCTGAGACCTTCTGATTACCGTCAGGAGACATCATCTCGTCTGGAATTGAATGATCCTTATTTTTCCCTAGGCATGAATTGATGAGATCCCACGTCTTCTTGGGACAACCTTGAGCATTATCAAAAGCTTTCGATAAGTAAATCTTTTTTGCAGATCGCAAGAGCTTAGTTAGCATATTTTTATAAGTTTTGAATATATGCTTATTATCATCAGTAGGGTACTGCAAAAAGCGCCTATATAGCTTATTTTTTTTCCTAGCCGATTTTAATATTCCGTGTGTAATCCATGGTTTAAATGGAACTTTATACCTCCGATAAGTCAACGACTTCAAGGGGCAAACTTCATCCAAAGCTGCTTTAAATTTTTGGACAAACGCTTGTCCTGCTTCGTCCACATTTGAACAAACATACACATCGGAAAATCCCCGTTCTTCTAATGTCGTTTTCAACTTTTTGACAGTCAAAATATCCAGTTTTCTTGATTTTTTCTTATTTGTCCGATTTTTTGAACTTCCGGTATCTACACTTGCCAAAAGAAGGAAATGATCAGAAGTATCATCAACTACAACACTGCTATTAATAATCCTGAAATCCGTAAAAATATTATCGATTAGAGACGCTGACGATCCTGTAACTCTCGTAGGAATGCTACACGAAGGAAGCAGATCAGCAGCTAATACAGTAGATAAAAATTGCACTGATTGTAGACCAGCAGACAGGCCTCCATCACGTTTAGGGTACAAATCAATATTAAAATCACCCATCAGCGTAAGATTCCTGTATTTTGATTTAAGTTGAGGCACTAATATCTCCAGTTTTTGCACGAATCCACCTATCGAAGAACTGGGTGGGCGGTAAATAACGCAGCATAGAGTTGATTTGCCACCAAGGTTCATCTCAGCGACTAAAAACTCGAAAACCATTTCTTCATAAAATGAATCGAAATCACTAATTACTCGAGCTGGTATACAACTATTAACTAATAAAGCCAAACCTCCACGTCTTCTACCAGCACGGACCTTACTAAAATAATTATATCCACTAATAGACACAAATGAACTAGACACATTATCAAGAAACGTTTCTGTGATACCTAACAAATCAATTTCCGCTGTAGGCAAAAACGAAGATAAATAATCCATACTACTAAGCAGACCCTGACAATTAAATGTTGCCAACCTCAGATCAGATGGATTTGATTTTTTAAGAATTTTATCAGGGGTAAAATAATATGATCGCGGTAGAAGATTCAACGTATCATCATAATTTTCAACATCTTTACCGTAATCAACCAAAAGATTCTTCAGATCAAGCGGAGAAGCCTCCAGTCCATCCAGCCGACCACTCCAATTCCCACCCAAATTAAAATTTTCATTCATAACTCACCAAACCAAAACATCTCTTGACGAGTCTTCGATCCGACATGTAATAGACAATAAATTCAGCAGGTGTTGCAGGAAATGAATGAATGGCACAACTGAAAGAGAAATGAAAACACAGCAAAAAGTGAACCTTTTTTGAAGCATACAAACAAGACGAAAAAAAAGGAAAGAGAAAGAAAAAAAAGAAAAGTAGAAAACAAGGAGAAACTTTTCTCAGTTTCATTTTACTTCTGCGGGGAAACAAAAAATAAAGAAAAATAACTCGAAACTACCATGATCAAATATAACATGGACTCGCGGCCGCACTGCAGAATCAGTCTTTATCACTTTCAGCCAGATATCGTGACCACCCTGCAGACTCAGTCGATGACGCTGCTTCAGTCTTTATCACTTCCAGCCAGACTTCAGTTCCCCGGTGTCTGACACGCGATCTTACAATAGTGCCGAGATCTTTCATACGTCTGGCTTGTGCCAAAAGATCATTTCGTAGAGAGTTTAAAGTAGGCGGTAAATCGGTACTAATACGAATGTCCGAACCTTTCAGTTTACCGACACTCTGCATGATCAACTGGGCATCATTTTCACTTGTAAACTTGACTAGAACAGGACCTAGGGTGCTACGGTTATTCCGGCTACGGCGGTCAGTTACGAATGAATTGGGCTTGGTGCCTGGCAGTCTGAAACACTTCGCTATCGACACAGCTGTCGTGATTTGGAGGGAGTTTGATAGCAATTTCTTAACAGTGGCTTCGACCGGTTGATTTGCCTCTGTAGGGAGATTATGAATCAGTACATTCGCACTACGCTCTTTGACGTCAAGTAAAAGCAATTGTTTTTCAAGTTTCTCCGATTTGTCTCTCTGAAGTGCCAGCGATCCCTCAAGGCTCGAGATCCTCGTTTCCCTTTCGACAGCTTCAGTCCTGAGAAGTTCAATATCCGTAGACAATGCAGTTAATGCTTCTGACTGTGACTTTTGTTCTGCAAGTATCGAGTCTAATTTCACTCCATTAGAAACTAGCAGCTGCTTCAGTTCCTTGTACTGTAGTTGAGTTATTTTATCCATGATAAATTCAGCAATAATTCCCGCAAAAAGGCGAAATCCTAGAGCATCTCAATGATGCACTTTCTCGATCGTCAATGAATAAAGCTCGTACCTTTTCGTGGGGCAGGCCCACGTAAGCTGTGGCAATCACCAGTGACAAGTGGCCCAGAGGAACGTAGGACCTGCTAATTTGTTTGACCTCCGTACTCTGACATCCAATTTTCCAATTCGTAAATATCCAGATTGCGAAAACAGGTTTCCACGTAATTCAAACTATCATTAGCCAGCTTCTTGCTCCGCGCGGTATGAATGCTGGCGCGCTACTGTCACTTTTGCTAGTTTAGCGTTTACAGTTCGGAAGTTAGTATATCAAATATTATCATCTTTGTCGAACTAGTATCTCAGTAGAAAGTATAATCTGGCAAAAATTCTGAAACCACAGGGAGAAAGCGCGGAAAAATATATTCTAGATGGTGCTCTTAACGAAATTTGTCAAAAAATACGAATTATCTCCATTGTGCGCTCATCTTCTTTGAATATCGGCTTATCTGTCCATGGTTTTTAGTGGAGTGTACATTAATGAAGAATCCACTCTTGTGTCCACTGTAACCAGTTTTCCGTTTTAGGTTTTCATCATTTTTTCTGGGTTTCATAGCTTGCGAGCCATCGCAGGTATCAAGTTGAAACTTGGTATACATATTGACATTTGGGTATAGTTGTGCCTTTCGGGGGTCCCAGTCCCCATACCCACCCAGTTCAGGGGAAATCAGGCCCAGATTGCCCAGTGAATAATGTTAACTTGACCAGAGCTAGATGCAATACAGGAACATGAAGTTCCCTTACTTTTAGATCCTAGGGTTGGAAAAATACTTTTAAAGTTGCACCTCCCCCATCCATACCGTTCATAGGATACTGGGCCCAGTTGCCTAAATTTCGTTGTCAGGTATCACGTTGAAACTAGATAGGCTTGTTTGTTGGAATTGGGGTCTCTTTTTGCTTTTTGGGGGTCCCAAACCCCACTCCCACTTGGTTCCGGGGCAATTGGGCCCAGATTGCCCAGTTTTTAATATTTTTAACTTGACAACAACTGGAGATAGGAGGATGAAATTCCTTATGCTTTTAGACCTTATGGTTGGGAATATATGTTTGGAGTTGCCCCCCCCCCCCACGTTCATGGGTAAGTGGGCCCACATTGCCCATGAGTTCGGTTTTTCACTCATGACTGGAACCAATTCTACGCTGGCATACCCCCCCCCCTCCGCCCCCCGTACGTGCAGGGGCAACTGGGCCAAGATTTCCCACTCTCAGCCGTATGTTTTGAGCTTGTCTGTATGACAGTCGGGTGTTTTGAGCTTTTCAAAATGAAATACAGGCAGTTACCAAACGTGAATTTCACCCACAAATCACATTTTTTAGTCGTATGGCTTAGAAATTTGTAGTCGAATGTTTTCATATTCATAGTTGGGTGCTCTGCTTTTTCCAGAATGACAGTCGTATCTTTGAGCTTGCCACAATGACATCAACCGCCAATTTCGCACGAAAAGACCCGGATTTCCTAGTCGTAAATTATAGACATTCGTAAGTTTTGAGTTTGCCAGATAAAGGCTAATCGTGTCGCCTTCAAATGACCTGTTTCTAGTCGTATTGTTACATACAGATTTTAGTACTATGTTTTAAGCTTGTCAGATTCACAGTTTGTGTTCCCAGTTTGTCAGAATCACGGCGTATGTCTGAACTTGCCAGAATGACATCAACTGTGAATTTTCCCTGAAAATTACCCATTTCTTGTCGAATTTTACGATGAGGTTTTCTAGTCGTATATTAGAGTCAGTCGTAAATTTTGAGTTTGTTAGAATGATAGTCGCAAGTTTCGAACTTGTCAGAGTGACATAATTGCGGTTACCAAATCGTGATTTTCACTCTCTGGCGCTGAAAACAGGCTGATTTTCGAAAATCTCGCCTGCGGCGCGACGTTTCAACATTATCCTATCTGAATTTGTGCAAAAATCTCCTTATCCTGTAAGAAACAGGTTTTTTTTTTTAATTGGCTTGCGTAGCAGGGTTTGCACATAAAAAGTCCTTATGAGCACATGACGGGCCTGACGATTGCACTATTTTTTTGTAGTCTAAATTCAAAGTGGAAACACTACCATTTAACAACTTCCGGGAAAATATCCCATTCGTTGGGGAGATATCGGGGCACGGACAGATATGTGATGTCGTAGGTAGCCCTTAAAACGTTTTGAAAACTTTACCTGTGCCGTCTTTCATAGTAACCTATACCCGCTATCTGGCTGAATGGCCCCGAATTTAGGTGAGGTCTTAGGCCTAAGATTTCAGCCACCTTAAAAACTAGAAATGCTAGTAAAAAGTCAGATGACAAAAAAATCGCCTGCGGCGCTCAGTATAAATTTGTCTCGGGTACAGACGGTAAAGTTGCTAATGGTAAAGTTTGTGTGGGAAGTAGTCGAATATTGCTGAACGAAGGCGGATGTAACGAATTTTGCCTGTGGCTCTTTCGTTGTCCTGCCCTATTTCTATTTAGTTGAACGGTGCATCATTTATGTACGGTTTTAAGCTTCAGATTTGGGGTCTAAGCTACATTAACAGGTAGAAGTTGTAAAGGAGTAGTTGAGTTTTGCTCGTTATTTGTCTTGAGTAAATATGTCTGAGGCAGGTACCGAGGCTTGTCTCTCTACAGCGAAATTTGATATGAACGGCATCGCCTAATTCCTGTCACTTATTTGTTTATTATTTTATTACTACAATGGCATTTTCCATAAAGTTTTAAAACTATAATATTATATTTCTTGAGCCTGTGGTGCTATGTTGTAGCCAGTCGTATATTTTAAAGTCCCCCCCCCCCCCCCATGCCCAAGCCCTTCGAACCGCCCCTGTCTAGATGTTGATTTTGCTGTAAGAACAACAAATACGACCACTCGACGTAGGCTGAAAGAAAGTTGGAAACTGGATGGTTTGTCATTTGATCAATGGATACTATGCCGTTCTTAATGAAGTTAAGATTTGGTTTATTGCACTTGTTATTACCTTGCTAGTTGACAAGAAGTTTGAAGGGTCTGACTGGCTGGCAAGACATTCAGTATTGAAACTGAAACTTCTGGATTTCTACATGTGGTTTGTTTACCTTAAAAGCTTTTAAAATACCTGAAATACTTCTTCGTCACCTTTCATTACGCAGGATGATTTCAAATAAGGTTAGTTCAACACTTGTTTGGTTATCGGGGATGGAAAAGTCTTGGTTCTAACGCTGTTCGAATGTAAGATGTGATTAAACATTTTACTTCCACACTCCACAGCTGAGCGCTTGTGCACTTCTTACGAATAAATACACTAGCTAAATAGGGCTAGGCGAGAAGCTCATCGGAATGGCGTCGTTAGGGGATGTAGTACTAGCAGAGGTGATATTAAGGGATGTCTAGGATTACTAGCTGAGAAGTAGAAGGTTGAAGTAGAGCTTCCATGTGAAATAACATACTAGTAAGGAAAGCGTTTAAATTGACATTGCATGGCCTATTGAGGTAAAGTCGATTCTAGACAGACGCGATATTTCGTCGCTATAGAATGGAGGGGGGACTCAGGGGGGTCAGATAGGTTCCATAGCGCAAATGAAATGAAAGTTTATTATACAAACCGACTTTCGTGGAAAACAAGAAAAACAAGTTTGCCATGCCGAAATGGCGCCTGCGCAATCCCAAGAGCTCGACTAAAAGTCAAAGACGGTTTGCGGGTGGGGGGGGGGGGGAGACGGTTTGTAAGGAAGATCCAGCTTCATATCACTTGGTCAAAGAAGATAATATCTAGGTAAAGTTAAGGTAGCGGATGTTTGTTTTTTTCTTGCCTGATGTCGTACAGGCACTAGAAAACTAAAAATGCAGATACAGCTACAGTGGTATCAGATATGGTATCTGCGAAATCGCAACTAGTAATTTAAACAAGAGAAATTCAAATTAAAGCCACACACTCTAACATTTATCAGTTTTGCTTTTGGGATCTAAAAACGCAAATTCGGGAATTTTTGGTTATATTTCAGTCAACTTACTCGGATCCTGACCCCAAGTTATACTTAGTCAAATTTCAGTCAACGAACTTACCCCTGTCAAATTTCGGTAAAGTCCGCGCCTCGCAACTAATTCAAGCCTGAGAGCTGTCCTAGCATCACTTTTTCGTGATTTGGCTACTCTGACAGGGCTCGATGTACCGTTAAGTAGCCTACTTACCATGGGCGTAGGACTTTAGTATAAATAAACTTCTATTACTATGGATTCGCAAGATTGAGTGTTTCGAATTCGAGTCCAAATCCAGCATGACAAGCAGATGATTCGAATCCGGATACGCACATCTCGTTTCGGATCTGTGGGAAATGCTCTTTTTTTGTTTCTGTACACCTTTCATACTTGTTATGTATTATTCCAAGAAAATATTTAGGCTACGGGACTAGGGCACTGTAGCAAACCTTCAGCTCTTATAGATTTAAGTCTCCCTTCAGTTTAAAACTAGTGCTTGCCTGCTAGAACGGAGCTTTCCACAATGAAGCAGAAAAACGGAATGAAGAAAAGAAAGCTTGGCTGCATAGCTTGGGACAGTCTCTGACATTGACCATAAAACTCCACTCCACTATATACAATGTAGGCTCTGGCAGGCACAAGCACAAGCAACAAACATTGTCCCCAGGCAAGACAGACTTTTCCAAAATGTAATCTTATGTTCATCAGTCAAACCTGAGGTGAGGTCCACACATTCCGTAAAAAAAAAAAGACCCTTTAGTAACAAGACCAAAGGTTTCGATGGGATCCCAAAAATTCAGTATATGATCCAGAAAATTGGGTCTTGTCTTCGCCAGACTCCTTGAACATTTTTACTACTAAAATTCAGAAACAGATTAAAGGCCGAATAGCTGATCATCTGAGAAAACCAAGCTCAGATATGGATTCAGTACGTGTCTTTACCCCTATAATTCATGTGTGTTTAGACAAAAACTTCCTTCCTTACTTCTGCCAATTTCCCGGTTTCGACCGAATTCGGAACTACTTGTCCGGCGAAAAAAGAAAGCTAAAAAACGAACTCAGAGTATCTTCTTTCCCCTACATCGAACAATTAATCAACTTCAAACACAAATTTAACTTATAACAAATTTTCCGGTTCCAGCCGGATTCCTGGCGAACTATGTACTTTATTAATTTCATCCAAATAGAGATAAGATTAATTCCAGTAGCAAATACTGCATCCTCATTCGGAAAAACTTTGTACAGTGTATGTTCGGGTAAAAAAAATTATTGTCATACACGGATTCAGCATCTCCTCTTCTCCCTAAATCGGATATCTAATCAACTACAAATCAAACTTTAACTTTTAACAATTTTCCGGTTTTGGCCGGATTCCGGGCGAACTACCTGTCCGGCGAGAAATTGATTTTCATATGTGTTCAGAATTTCTTCTTACCCCTTAATCTCAAATCTCATTAGCTGTTTAAAAATATGTTGTGTGTCCCTTAATTTGAACCCCATCCCCATCCCTAAATGTAGGGCCAGGGGCGTCCCGAGCCTTTCTTCATTGGGGGGGGGGGGGCGAACCTAGTAAAAATTGATTGAAATTGAAGAAATTCTAGCTTTTAACGTGGTTCAAGCACCCCAAAATTCCAAGCCTGAAACGCCAACTAAATAACGTACCCTTCTTCTAAATAGTGAAGAGTGCTAAATGTGCCGCAGGTGAAATATTTTGGAAACACTCATGGTCAAAGTGCCTTTTTGCGATCCCACGGCTACCTATTAAACCACAGAGCTGCCTGGCGAAAAAAGGGTCCATCCAGGGTGAAGTAGATGTAAAGTACATTTATTCTGAATTTACAGCAAACAAAAATAGGTTAGTTTTCACGTCAGGAGACGTGCTTATTCCTGAAGTTCTGCAATCAATCAGAAGTATAAGTTAAGTAAGGAATGGAAACCGGTTGAAGCTACCGTTAAATGGTAAAGCACAAGAGCTAAATAAATGTCACTTAAATTACCAGGGGTGAACCAAATAATGAATTAGTCCGGTGATCACGAGTTAGGGTACTACCAGATGTGGTAGGACGATGAAACTTGGCAGGCATATTAGGGACCCGACCAAACTAACTTGGAAATAGATTTCGCCGATCCAACTACCGTGGGGGTAGTGGAGGGAGGGGGAATCCGGAATATTGACGTGCTTATAACTTTTGAACGGGGAATCAGATCTTAATGAAACTTGATTTTTAGAAAGACCCCGTGTCTCAGATGATGCACTTCAAGTCCGGAACGGATCCGATGACTATAGGGGGAACCGGAAATCGTGTGACATGTTCAGAGTGGACGGATCGGGATGAACTTGGTCGGAAGAACAAGCACAAGCACTAGAAACATAGTTGACAAGACCGGACCGGATCCGTGAACTGTGGGGGAGTTCCGAAATTCTGGTGATCTCGAGTTAAGATGTTTCCACACGTGCTAGGACGATGAAACTTAGCAGGCCTGAGCCATCGACCAAAGCTCCTCCATCGAAGACCTCGCCAGCTTCACCTCCTTCTCTAACGCCCTGCCAATGGTCATTTTGGGTGTCCCTGACTTGAGGAGGCCAGGGGGTGTCCCTGACTTGAGGAGGCCAGGGGGTGTCCAACACCATGTGTCGTGTGGCAGCCTTCCATCACCTATTCTCACCATTTGCCCCCAATACATCCATCAGCGCTTTCTAATGACATCGAGGATGCGGGTATGATTTGTCGTACGACAAATCTCGTCGTTTCATTCTCGCGGTCCAATACGGGTGATCGGATCTTAATGAAACTTGATATTCGGAAAGATCTTGTGTCTCAGATGTCCCATTTCAAGTGCGATCATCGGATCAATGTGGGGGGAGTTGGGATGGGGGGGGGGGGGTAACCGGAAATTTTGTGACACTCATAGCGTGTAGCGATTGGGATGACACTTGTTTGGAAGAACAAGCATAACCCTAGATGCATCAGTGGCAGAACCGGACCGGATTCGGGAACTCTGGGAGAGTAAGAGGGTGGGGGGGGGGGGGGGGGGGGGGTCGGGAATACCGCTGACAGCGATAATCATCCCAGGGATACTCGCGGGATCGCCGGAATCCTCTCACCAGTTGGAAAGTTATACATATTTCAAGTCCCCCCCCCCATATGGTCGGATAGGGGAAGTGACTTTTTTCCAAGTTAATCTGATCGGGTCCTTGATACGTCTGCCAAGTTTAAGCGTCCTAGCTTATGTAGAAGTGCTCGAACTAGGAACACCCGGACAGACAGAAACTGCAATCGCTATATGGCACTTGTCCGAAGGGCAAGTGCCATAAAGATGGACTTAGCATGTCTCTCTACCCTAATATCAAGCATCTTATCAACTTGGGATGAGACTGTAACACTTTTCCAGTTTCGACCGGATTCCGGGCAAACAATTTGTCTGGCGAGAAAATAAGTTTGAGATTCAGCATGTCTCCTTACCCATCAATCGAGTATTTCATTAGCTTTTTTTTTTTTTAAATCACCCTTTGATTTGAATCCTTCCCCCCACCCCTGAATATAGTGCTACAAAGCCGATCTTTGATTCGGAGAATCCTAATAACAAGCTTGAACAAAATATCTCATCTCCTTCGAGAGCTATTGTGTTAGCAGACGGACATTACGTCATTGGTATCCCGTCACTAACGTTCTGGGATCCAAAATAATGACAAAACCGGTGTTGCCGAGCAACACAATATTACCACGGACTATTGGTAATATTCTGACCCGGGAGAAACTCGAGGTCAGGTCCAGTCAATTCTTGAGATGCATGGACGAAAACGGATGTACGAAGATTGGGCGAAGAGTCTTGCCAGGTAAATGTCGGGTAGGAAGGAAATATATGACGGAAGGTCGGTGATAAATGGTAGGAGGGACTGGAAGGGGTTCTCACGGGGTTCCTTCTCCCCGTAAACACCTCGACCAAGTTGGTCTCGGGCCGGAATATGTTACAAAGCTTGGTGCCCACAGAACGCGTATTCTCATGCAAATTCTGCTTCGCTAGCGGACAAAATTCGCGCCACGCCATTGCGTCGCGTGAAAGGTTCACGTTCTGTGGGCCCCAAGCTTAAAGGACACCTGAACAATGAAACCATACTTGAACACACCAATGAGAATGCATTTACAGACATGGCTTCTTATCCTGAGCGTGACGTTTTCAAAATAGGGATGTTCCTTTCTGGAAGTTTGCACATGCAGACTCCAAGACAAAAAGCGCAATTCATTCAAATCGTGTATAGCGCTGGCCGGATCCTATTGGAATTTCTTCTAGATATATGTTTGGGTTTAACTGGTTAAAAAATATTCCAGAAAAAGGGTTGATTGGAGACATGTTCATTTCTAAAACTGTTCGGTACTGAAATAAGGACAGATGCAAAATGGAGCAAAAATTATAGCTTGGAAACACTATTTCGTATTTGGATTGGGTTTTCTGCAGTCAATGTTAACGGAAGTCATACAGATAGGGATGGTACTTGGTACTTCAGGTGTCCTTTAACAAATGAGGTCTGGTTTCAGCAGAAACCAACCTCTCCGTTACGATTCAACGGCATACTGTTACTCTTAAAACTCCCAACTCCAGGAGAACTAGAACGAGCCTTCCAAGGCCTGGAACGATAGTACGAATAACAAGTCGAGTGAAGCTTTAATATAGAAAATCGATCACAATTTGATGCTACAAATTCTGCAAAAACTGAACTGATTTATGCTCTCACCCAGACAGTGAATTCGATGACTCACTGGGAAGAAGGACACCGTTTTAGACCTGGAACTCAAAATGTACACAGACTTCTCTTTCCCAGAGAGTCGGTGGTCTTGCAACTAAATCTCAAGCTCAACGCCGACGACTAGAGAATAGCGATACAACTAACTTCTTGTAGTAAGAAAAAGAACGCAACAGCTACTCTCTACAGTGGCGGGACTTTTCAATTACGGAGATCAATCTTTCTCTCTTACACCAAACCGCCATTCAAACGACCGTATTTGCCCTTCCTTGCGATTGTCGTAACAGCGTTTGTCAAGAAGGCAACGAACCCTGGTCTTTCCGATGATATTCTTTTTCAAATCAAAAATGTTCATCAATCTGTCTCACAGTCTCACCTCACCAATTTGGTTTGGTCCTGATCTGTCAAGCAACTGTTTCCGAAACGGAGAAATCAGACCACTTCATACCTTCCACAACTAAGGTTATGACAAAGTGTCCATCCAGGGACCAATCACAACTTAAAGCCCAAACCTACTGTGACAACAGTCTTCCTGCTAATACATTTCCCAGTTTTCTTTGCTGAAATAGCTCACCTACTTGTTCCAACTATTTTAGGGCACACAACCAATACAGGAAATTCCGAAACTTCCAACTGCAAATTCTGGGACATGGGCCTTGTGGGGAAAAGATGGGTATAACAAGGCCCAGGCAGTGTAAAAAAAAAAAAGGCAAACGGGCAAATCTATGGTTAGAATTTACCGTCACGGGACTTTTTTTTTATTTGTCTGTTTTATATCTTATATTAGTGTAATTCCGAAACTTAGGTACCCACTGAACCAGCTCCGAAAGAAAGAGATGTTTTACGACACGGTAGCAGATGGCGTATGAGAGAAACAAATGGCCCGCTAACTGGGAACTTCAGGGTGGGTCTAACCAAAACGAACTAAGACCGGGGAGGGCAGAAAATAAGTTACTGAACACAGAGATGGAACTAGTAGTATGACAACTTCAAATAGCGCACAAACACAACACAGGCATCCATCTGGTATAAAATCGCAAAGCTCTAGAAGTCGAGGTTTCAGACTACTGAACAATCTAAATCATCCCCTATACTCCACCAATCCAGTCCCCGGGAATATGAGAACCGAATCAAGAACACAGGAGCAAAGTTTTGGGGGTGTTTGCACGTACTGTGTTACTTAACGCAGGCAAAATGCGGCAGCTGCCGCTTTTTCACAGAAATTTTCGCTTGGGACACATTAATGGTACGCTGTGGTTTCCAGTTTCGACGTGAGTGCCTCAGCACACCAATATTACAACTTGAAAAATATAGTCAATGCAGCACTAAAGGCCAACGGCTACAAAAGAGAGGAGTAATCCAAACGTTCCAGATATTGCTTAGTCTTAATCCCCACTGCATGGGCACATCAGTAAGTACAAAAAGCCTGTATACACTACTCTGCATCGACTTCAAAAGCTTTGCATCTCGCGACTGAGTTACTTGAGAATTTGAATCGCCTAACACTAGCATCTCGGTCAGCGCCTTTGGCCACCGTATCCACCTCGCTCTGCTCCACGCCCACCCTGTGGCCGTCCTCCACCGCGATCGTCACGGCGGGGCCCCCTCTCCTCATCTCTACGTGGCCCCCTATCGTCCCCATCTCTTCGTGGGCCTCTATCGTCACGGGGGCCCCTGTCGTCGCGTGGTCCCCTGTCGTCACGCGGCCCCCTGTCATCGCGCGGCGGGCCACGCTCATCGTCACGACGCGGACCCCTGTTCTCTCCATCCCTTGGGCGGCCACCGTAAGAAGGTCCACCGCTGCCGGAGCGAGGACCGGATCCACCGCGTGGTCCGGTTCCACGGTCGTCTCGACGGTCTCGATCGGACCTGGAACCGTAGAAGTTTCCACGATCGCGAGCGGTCTTCTCTTCAACATTGAATGGATGGGTTTTGTGGTGGATGGGCTGAAAACGATACTCACTTAGTATAGCTTAAACAGCACAAAGAACAAGAGTGGTGGGACACTATGCCAATTGCATCGGACTCGAAAGGAAGTGTGGGGGGTTGGGGTGACTGAACAGAGGTTACCGGGAGTGCCAATCACTCACTGAGTGTCTGGCTCCTCTGTTTTGTACCGTGTCCAGAAACAGCAGAAGTCGCGAAGAATTTGTTCATAGTTAAAGACCTAATCCAAACATTCTGTTTACATGATTTACCGATCGGAAGCCACCAGTTCATTTAGATTTGAACTTGATTGCCAGGTCGCTGTTTTGACTCGAGAAAAAACCTACGCAGAACGTCATCTCAAGACTTAACTGATTAATTTTTGTATGACTTCAGGAGTACCACACTGGTCTTGTTTTTTAATTTATTTGTATTTGTAATAAACAGTTGTGAGGATTAGACGGAAATTTATTATTGGTCTCAGTTTGTAATTGTCGATTTTTTGTGTTTCCTACGAAAGTCTTACGTTTTGCTTTTGTTTTTCTTCTCTTTTTTGTACTCCCGTCCTTTTTCAGCTTGAAATGACAGCTGATAAATAAATAAATAAAAATTATGTTGTCTCCCGACGTGCTTAGTGGCTGTCCCGGATAATCGGCTGAGATTTAGTCCAGACCGAATTATTTCAAACCTAGGAGATTTTTTTTTTTTTTTTAATTTGCTAATTGCTTGACTGTGTTTTGGTTTTTTTTTGAAAATTCATAATGGCAGTACGGCTGTCCTCCGACAAAACCTAGTATCTGCACCTGAGTAGCTTCAGAGAAAAACGCGAAAACGTTGTTTTTTAAAGCTGATTCTTTTTTCGTATACATTCAGCAAACTAATGTAGTTTTGTAAACAATAAAGTGATGATGCTGGTGATTTTGTTGGTGGTGGAGCGTAGGTTTGTCAGATACTAGGTTTTGGAGAAAAAGCAAATTTATAGTACGTACATGCTAGGTAAATCCAGAAAATGAAGTTAAGACCTTCTATAGGTACTAGGTGAGATCTAAGAAACTAAACCTATTTGGTGTCACCATTGAATTCCTCTGGGCTGATTAGGTGGGATCCACTCCTAACTAGAATTCGATTTTTTTGTAGATACTAGGTTTTGTCGGAAGACAGCCGAGTAGGGATGGTTATCATTGTTTGTGTGATAGAAAGTCCATTTCTTGTGGTCCGCTTTAAACTGGATGGGTATTTATTTGCTGACTTCCAGCGATTTTACATTTTCCAAATTGCCTTCTTTTTTACTGACGTTAACCGCAAGTCAGCAGCACGCATGAGAGCCCACTTCACCAGCCGTGATGAACATTGCAAGTCACAATCTCGTCGGTTTCCACAACTATCCTTCTCAAATAAGGCTATTCGGCCTCTTAATCTAGAACAAACCAAGTTCGCTACAAATATAAGACCGAGACTTTCAAAAAAGCAGAGAGAAAGATACCCAGGCAAGTCGCTGAGTTGAGTTGTGGGATGAGATGTTTATTTGAGGGAAATAACAGACGGCAGCAATAACTTCGCAAATTGATTCCATATCTATATCGTTCCGAAAAAGGTCACTTCTTGATTACAGTGGAAACACTCGGAGCTTTCCCTGCATATGGACCTCCAGGACAAATAAAACGCAAGTACTCCGCTATGGGGGGCCAAGGGAACGGTGAAAGTACGCGTAATTACCCATATACTGTGTCCTAAAAGACTGTTGTACTGGTTTCATATAAAGTTCGTCGGAATACGGGACACTAAACTTCATGAAAGATCAATAGCTAAGATGCGGATATTTACTTTAATAAATAAGTATTATTTATATGGACAAAATAACAGACGAGAATAAAAAAGTCCCTGTTCCCAATCCTCAATAACGTTTACCAAACGAGGAATGCAGTCCAATATTTCGACGAACTTTAGTCGATCTCAAGGTCGTTTTATACAAGAAGTCATAACAACTGAACACATGCAGATAAGCGCATTCCGATTTGATGTGGTCAGGATAATCACGAGCCTTGAAAGTACAATACATACTCGGTATGCGAAGGCTTTCAAGACGAAAGGCGGAGGCGCTTGCCTTGCTCTTATCTAAACTCGCTCAATCGCGATAGACACCGTTTTTAAGAAACGGCCTTTTGTTGCATGGCCGTATTAAGTGAAAGTCTTAAACAAAATAGGAAACGGGATCATAAATGATTTTCTCCGTAACACCGACTATTTTCAAGACTTTCTTGACGACAGTATCGGAAAACCTCCGTTTTCCAGCAGTCATTCATCATTCGAGCAGCATACATCTATGAGCGGGTCCGCCATGTTACGAAACAACGAAAAATGAAGAAGAAAGTGCTTGACGTTATGTTGAGAATTGGCTTACCCTTTTCTTCAGGATCAGCTGGACGACTTCGGCTGATTCGAACGCGACGAAGCCGTAGTTGACGGCACTTCTCATGCTTGAGTTGATTTTGACTCCGACCACCTTTGCGAAGGTTCCGAAACACTCCTGCAAGGCAAAAGGAAATATTATTGAATAAGCTCCATCTATGAACAGGCTCATCTCACTCCCCTTAAAGCACAACTCTTACTAGAAATTACCTTTTCACATCGAAACGGCTCAGAAATATCGTTTATCGAAAACACCATTCCTTTCCACGTATACTTAGCAATTTTCTTGTTAGCGCTTGCCGACTCAATCAAGCCTTCCCGCTCTCGGACCGAGTGGCTGGAAAATATCTGAAAACTGAACTCGCCGCGGTTAAAAAGGGGAACGACCAAGCAAAATAAAAGAAAACCCAAACAGAAGGTATGGTCTGTTGGTCTACCATGTCATCAAAAATCAAAAACAACACTTTGACGCTTCGCATGTCCTTATGTGTGAAGAGTTGTCGAACCTTCTGGCAAAGATGGGTGGCGTGACGACAGAGCTCGCTCGGACGAAAAAACACTAAAAAGTTGTAGGTACAAAAATGAAACAATGTCGAAAGGCGAGGATTTAAGAATATTATAATTCTATAAGTGAGCTAGGGATAATATTTAAGGCGGAATAAGCAAGAAAGGTCCTTTAAGATTTTGCTTTCGTAGCTACAGCCACCAACTCCAACAAAAGTACTGAATAGCACTATTTTGACTGAACCGCTCGACAAAAAAAAAAAATCAGAAAAATCAGTAAGTATGTAGTGTAAGAAAAAAAAAAGACAACTCGATTATCAAAAATGTTTGACCCAGGTGGGTAAAATGGTCGACTGAAGTCATTCACTGACTAGGTATAGCGGCCGAACAGCTAAAGTCTAGCATAATCGTCTAATGTCGAAGGTCCAATAATCGAAGGACTAGGACAAATGGTCGATAAAAACCACTCTATTATACTCGGAACAGGGATCGTGACCAAAACAGGGATCCTGACTTTCACGTTCGCAGTGATAAATGGACGTTCGGAGAACAAATGCAGCTCCACCCAACGAGTAAAAACATCGCGCAATCACCGAGCGCTCTAGCCGGCCCATAGTGATTATGCAAATTATTTTACAATACGTTTATTGGGCCCAATGAGTATTTATACAACAGGTTAGCGAAAGTATAAAAATCTGGGAGAAATTTTTTTTGTGGGTATGCAGCATTTGGTTATTTGGTAACACAAAGCGGGTACTTTCTCTAGGTTTCATCCCGTTTTGCTTTCTGTTCCTGATCTTTTCCTCCTGTCGATTTCTTTTATGGTTCCCCATGGCCGACAAGGCGTTTGTGTATATCAACTTAATAACTTATTCACAAGACACTGTGAGAGGAAGAACATAAAGTTCAACCGAATGGGCCTGAGACTAGACAGTCTAGTTACACTTCACTTCTTTACTTAAATAGGCCTGAAAACCCGACAAAAATGCGTTACTTCTTTTCTCCGCTATCCACAGATATTCGACTTCGTCGAAAGAACTTATTCTTTCGGATTTGTCGTGCCTCTATGTGCCTGTCCCTCGATGCTTGAAATATTCAGCAACTACAAAGGTAATCCATTGCCGAAAAATAACCCATATAACAAACAGACGTATCTTATCATTACATTCCTACTCCCTTCAGAGGAGTTACTTCTTTCAATTTCCGAGTTTAGCATCCGTAATACATGGAAATGCAGGCTTTTGTTGAAATTCAAATTCTCCGCGTCTGGATGAATTTTGGATTGGCTTGGCTTTAATGAGTCAAAATAATTCAGTGTATTCAAAACTTAGTTTGTAAAAATAAGCTGCCTTTTCAGTTAAACTTTAATTTTCCGGAAGTCTTGCATATAAACCATTTATAACTCGATTCATAGATGCTGCGATCCTTCGTTCCTACTGGAAGTAGATTTTGGGTCGCAGAAAACAGGTGTGGACGATTTTACGAGTCACACACAACTCTGGTTGTTATTACCATGACTCTTGTTAAAAATCTATAGCCAACAGTATACATACTCTAAGGTCCGCTTCTGTCAACGTGCTGGGGATGTTTCCAACAAAGATCTGCTGAGAGTCGGGGTAGGGCCAATCTCTTGGGCCAGCGGATCCTCTGTATGGGGCGGGGCCACGCTTTTCCCTCTCATCCAATCTGCTGTTTGCTGCAAGAAGAAACACAAACGTTGTATTGCCACACACCGGCTAAATATCACTTCCATTCTTACATTGTACTACGCCCTAAGGTAGCACGATCCTTTTCGCCTTCCTGTTGCCGCTCTTGTTCTTCCTGAGTCTGTGACAACGACCCGGACGGATCAATAGCCAGTGCCATATAGCGACCGCAATTTCTGTCCGTCGGTCGGTCGGTCCGTCCGGGTTTTGCTAGTTCGGGCACTTCACATAAGCTTGGACGATAAAACTTGGCAGGCATATCAGGGACCCCAAAATATTACGTTGGAAATAGTCACTTCCCCGATCCGAGCATCGTGGGGGGAATGAAGGGGAGGGAATCCGGAATTTTGATATATTTTTAACTGTTGAACGGGTGATCGGATCTTAATGAAACTTGATATTTGGAAAGACCTCGTGTCTCAGACGACCCAGTTAAAATCCGGATCGGATCCCATGACTTTTGAGGGAGGAACCGGAAATCTTGGAAAACGCTTCAAGTGGAGGGATCGGGATGAAACTTGGTGGGAAGAGCAAGTACAAGTTCTAGATACATCATTGACATAATGATGATTTTGGCGGGGGGGGGGGGGGGGGGGGGGGGTCTGGAATTCTGGTGATCCCGCGAGGTCGGTACTTCCTCATGTATTAGAACGATTAAATTTTGGCTGGCATATCAGGGACTCAAATAAACCAACTTGAGAACAGCCAACGTCCAGGGGACCAGATTGAGACTGGAAAACACTCAATAAAGACATGAAGTAAAACTTCCATACGCATGTGTCATAGCAACTGCTGGGTCTGAAAACCAATACTGCGGAGTCGGAAACAGGCATAAGACTGTGAATGCGTCAACACTTACAGCCATTCATGTTCTTGTACTCGTTCTCTTCATTCGAGGCTCTGCTTGAAGGACGATCCCACGACTCTCTATCTCCTCTGGTCTCCTTATCTCTGAAAGATCGCGGGGGGCGGGGTCCTCTCGCCCTCTGAGGTTGAGGGGGCAGGGAGGCGTCTGAGTGCTGAGCTTGATCAGAGGGCGACTGCGCTGTCACCTGATTGGCGGAGGTGAAGGGGGGAGGGGCTGTTGGAGGTATTCCCTGGTGGCTGCTGCTCTTGAACAAGTTGGCGAAGGTCTTGGGCTCGTTGCTCTGAGGGACTTCTGAATCACAAAATACGAAAATGTTTTTATATCGATCGAATGAGCTCGTGATTGATGCAGGAAGGTTCAATAAGCTAGGGGTGGCTTGCAAGTACGCACAACACACCCCTAATCCTATAAGACGAATGCAAGCTAAACGTAGATTCTTTGCGATCAGAGCCTGTAGATGCGTTCCTACAAAACAAATGATAAGGGGACGTCTGCGTCACATTCATCTTCAAATAAGCCTACTTAATCTGTACCGCTGACGGCTGTTTAAAAGGTGTGCAGCTCAAGACATAGTGTCTTTCCGAATGTTTAAGAGTGCTGTTTACTGAGATATATAAAGAAGTACCAATGGCTACAGAGGTGAACTGAAGCAGGAGACCTAAGCCTCTTGAGAAAAGTCCATAGTAGTGTAGGCAAAAAAGTGGTACTGCCGGGTAGTCTGATTCACGGACGAGAAACCCAAACTCAGCAGATAAGAAATCAAGCGATCAATTAAGTAAGAAGAGAGTGGATGATTCTTAAATTAGTCTGGGGGCAGACTAACGAAGCCGATTTTTTCGCAATTCGATCGGCAAGAGAATTGCGGATTCCAGATTGCGGTTTGCAGTCGACTACACCCCAAGAGTTATTCCAGAAAACAAATGCAGACTGGAGGAACTCGGGGCGGTCTGAGGTTGCCTGAACTCTGTAACGTTTATGCGCCCCCCCCCAAAAAAAAGGTAAAATAATAGGAAAAGACTCATACCTTCAGGCTGGGGTTCTGATGCTGCTTGATTGGGTGCTGATTCGGCGGCCCAGCTCTCAATCGGCTCAGGACCAGTTTCTGCTTCAGGGGTCGAAAATTGCTGCTCGGTTGGTGAGGGCTGTGGGGGGAGAACCTGGGGAGAGGCGGCCGGGGTTGATGCTTCCTGGGGGACGACGTCAGGGGAGGGCTGTCTTTGGTAGGTAATAGGGGCGGGTTCGGGGCTCTTTGTGTATATTTCCGATGGATGACCGTTGAAGGTGGGTAGGGTTGCGGCTGCTTCGGGTGGTACTGGACTTACTTGTTTGGGCTAAGAAACAAATGCTTAAAATTACAAATGACTTATCAGGTTGACCAGTAATATTTTCATTGTGATATGAAGCCTGAGGGGATGTTTCGACTTTTCCAGAATACTGATAGTAAGACCATTTTAAAAGAACACCAATTTTTCGAATCACTCAACGTATGGCGTATGCAGGCCGTCCTTTCTCTCATCAGCCGTGAACTCCGTACCCTTTATAGGTTCTGATAGCTTATTTACTAAAAATCAAGTTTAATTATGTGTACCCCTGCTGTGATCCTGGTAGTCGAACGCCCAATTCTTTAATCAAACGGTGTTCCTTACCTGCATACTGAAGATGTTGGGTGTTGGCTGCTCTTCCGGTGTATTTCTTTCTTCCTCGTCTTCACGGCCGGCGTCACTATTCTCCTCGTCGCTGAAGACCTCATCCTGAAAAATGGGAGAGGATGCAATATGTACCTAATTGTCCATTACTCCTGGTTTATACAGCCGTTGTCGACTGTACAGCATTTGCGACCGTCACTAGCTATAAGAGAGGAAATGCAGATAGACAGATTTATTACTAAGCAGCCAGCGGGACATGGAAACAGTCAATCACAAAAACGAAATACAAAAACTTATACCCAAAATATTGATCACGACTGGACGACTTGTATGGTAAAAGTTATAATGTGCACTTTGTAAGTAGGGGTCGGCACCGTTTCTGTTTCTGTTTTTTTACTACCGTTTTCTGTTCTGTTTTTTTTTTAAGTAACAGAAAAACAGAAAACAGGTAGCCGTTTTTTTAATGCCGTTTCTGTTTCTGTTCCGTTTTTTATATGACCGTTTTAGCCGTTTCTGTTTTTATTTTTCCTGTTTTTTCCAAATTTCCGTTTTTTGTTCCGACTTATACGCGTGGCGTCATGGCATAATCTAGCGGGTTTTATTCTCCCGGCGGATTATGCCATCTACCGATATTTTTCGCTTTTCGGAAGGAAAGATTTTTGAGTCAAAATAGAGAGATTGCACCCTACCTGACGAAACGGATATTTTTACACCATCATTAAAGGAAGCATATAACAACAAAATTAACATTAGGAGGTATAGGACTTTCGACTTACAGACTAAATTATCGGCCTTTGATAACCATTCTGAACTAATTGCTGAAAACGTTAATCTTGCTATTTCTTGTTGGTATAATAATACTTCTGCAGGAAACGTTAATCTGGCTATTTCTTTTTGGTATAATGCTATTTCTTTTTGTACTGAAAGCTTGAAGCCTTCAAGCTCCCATTTCTGATGAGACTTTTCTACAAAGCTCTAATTATACAACTAAGAAAGAGCCACCGAACTTTTCCAATGTTCAAAAGTTGTTTTTTTTCACTTTTCGGTAAAGATGTGCACTGTCAGGGTGCTAGGAATTAATTTTTAAGCAAAACCATTGTGGCGCAATGATCATGACCCCTCGCGTAATCATGAAATGTAAAGTTTGTCAGAATTAATTTTTCACTTTACTGTTAAGGTGCGCACTTCAAGGGAGCTGGCAGTTCACTTTGTACTTAAAGGGATGGTCGGATCTGGAAAGTGACAATTCGTCAACCAGGTCTTATCGAGACTCTAATGTTCCAGCCAAGTTTCGTCCTTCTAGCACAACTGGAAGTACCTTAACTCGCGATCATCGGAATTCCGGACCCCTCCAACCTCCCCCACAGTGCACGAATCCGGACCGTTCTCACTCGGGTTTACCTAGTTCTTCTGCTTGTTCTTCCAACCAAGTTTCTTCCCGATCAGTCCACCCTAAGCTTGGCACAAGATTTCCAGTACTCCCGCCCCCCCCCCCACATTCATGGGATCCGGTCCGTACTTAAATGGGACATCCGAGAAACAAGGTCTATCCAAATATCAAGGTTCATTAAGATCCGATCACCCGTTCGAAAGTTACAATACCTCAAGATTCCGGATTCCTCCTCCCTGCACTCCCCCACGATGCCCGGATCGGGGAACTGACTATTTCCAAGTTAATTTGGTCGGGTCTTTGATTCCTGCCAAGTTTCATCGTCCTAGCCCACCTAGGAGTACCTTAACTCCGGATCGAACCCCCTCCAACTTCCCCCGAAGTGCCCAAATCCGGTCCAGTTCTGTCTATGATGTACCAAGGGCTTGTGCTTGTTCTTCCCACCAAGTTTCATCGTAATCGCTAAATTTTAAGCATGTCACAAGATTTCCGCCCCCCCCCCCCCACATTCATCGTATCCGAACCGGACTTGAAATGGAACGTCTGAGACACGACATCGTTCGAAATATCAAGTTTCATTAAGATCCGATCACCCGTTCCAAAGTTATATTCGGATTCCGTCAATATTTCGGATTCCCCCTCACACCACTCCCCCCACGTTGGTCGGATCTTCGAAGTGACTACAAGTCAGTTTGGTCAGATCCCTCATATGCCTGCCAAGTTTCATCGTCCTAGCACATCTGGAAGTATCCTAACTCGGGAACAGTGGACCGACCGACCGAAAAGTGATCGGTATAGTATATGGCACTTGAATGAAGCCCATGCAAAACGCTGGGGCATGCTGACAGGGGTGACCATGGTTCTCACACGTAATTGTACCCCTTATTCCGCACAGGGGTATCAGTATACAGTAGGCTACTTTGGGAACTAAAACAACCTGGTATTAATTTTTTACCTTAAAATATTGTGCTATTAAAGGTTCTTGGTACCCTTCTGGGGAAAAAGGGGTATACATACGTATGACTTCCATACTCACCCCTGCCAGCATACCCCAGCATTTGACCATGGGTATAAAAAGGGCTTAGTTTACTAGACAGGTGCACTCTTTTTTTTTCCACCTTACACAATTATACTCGACCTTCTCTCACAACCTTCTCCTGTCACGCTGTCCCCTCCTCACTCTATTCACTTTTCAACAGCCGCCTTACCGTTCCAAATAGTCGCCTTACTATTATCTTATAAACCCAAAGAAGTAGAAAAAAAAACAGAAATACCTGTTAAAACGGCCGTTTTTTTTGTAAAAACGGTCCGTTTCTGTTTTTCCGAAAAAAACGGAAAAACAGAAACGGTTTTCCGTTTTTTTTATCACCGTTTCTGTTTCTGTTCCGTTTTTTATTTGCCGTTTTTTACCGTTTCTGTTTTAGCCAAAAACAGAAACGGTGCCGACCCCTATTTGTAAGTTATCCTCTTTCGTGTTTTCCTTTTTTTCCTCTTTTTTCCTTACTATTTACTCCGTCTTTCTGCCTTGTGTTTATTTTGACGGGTCATAAATAAAATCATCATCATCATAATTACAAACATAACACGAGCTGTAAGCTAATATGGCACTTGCAAGCATACGTAGAGGGGGAGGGTAACAGCTAAGATTTGTTCCGGTCCCACCGCTCTAAGCTTGTTCCGAGATTTTCGATCCCCCTCCGATCCTCCCCCCCCCCCCCCCAGAGTTATCGTATCCGGTCTGGGACACCAAATGGTAAATCCGCGACACGAGCTCTTTCCAACTGTCAAGTTTTGTTTGTGTCTGATGTCCCGTTCGAAAGTTATGCTTGCCTCAAGATCCCAGATTTCCCATCCCTGCACCCCCTCCCCTCCCAATGCTCAGACCGGGGAAATGACTTTTCTAAAGTCAACCTTATCGGGTCCCTGAAAAGCCTCAAGATCCCGGATTTCCCATCCCTGCCCACCCCCTCCCGATGCTCGGATCGGGGAAATGAATTTTCTAAAGTCAACCTTATCGGGTCCCTGGAAAGTCTGCCAAGTTTCATCGTCCTAGCACATCTGAAAGTACCTTAGCCTGTGATAACCCAGCCTCCCCCCCCCCCCACAGTGCAGGGATCTGATCCGGTTATGTCAACAAGTATCAAGGATATGTGCCTGTTCTTCCCACCAAGTTTCATCCCGATCCTTCCACTCTAAGCGTGTCACGATATTTCCGGTACCCCACTCTAACTCCCCCACAGCTGGCAATTCCGTTCCGGAAGTAAAACGGGACATGCTAGGCATGTGTTCTTCTCACATATCAAGTTTCATTCAGATCCGATCACCCATTCGAAAGTTACGCATGCCTCAATATTCCAGATTCCCCCTCCCTTCACTCCCCCCATGATGGTCAAATCGGTGAAGTGACTATTGCCAAGTCAGTTTGGTCGGACCCTTCCTATGCCTACCAAGTTTCGTCATCCTAGCACATCTGGAAGTACCTTAACTCGTGACAACTGGAAATCCGTTTCCAGCCTATATCCCCATCCCACAGTGCCCGGATCCAATCCGGTCATGTCAACGATGTATCAAGGATATGTGCTTGTTCTTCCCACCAAGTTTCATCCCGATCCCTCCACTCTAACCGTATCACCACATTTCCGGTACCCCCCCCCCCCCCCAACTCCGCCCACAATTGTCGGATCCGGTTCGGACGTAAAACGAGACATGTGAGGAATGTTTTCTTCCCACATATCAAGTTTCATTCAGATCCGATCACCCGCTCGAAAGTTACGCATGCCTCAATATTCCGGATTCCCCCTCCTCCACTCCCCCCACGATGGTCGAATCGGGGAAGTGACTATTCCCAAGTCAGTTTGTTCGGGTCCCTGATACGCCTGCCAAGTTTCATCATCCTAGCACATCTGGAAGTACCCTAACTCGCGATCACCGGGCCGACCGACCGACGGAAAAGTGATCGATATATGGCACTTGGCCGGAAGGCAGGTGACATAAAAACAACATATACATAATAACATAACCTACATGATATATCTCTAATTAGATGACATGCATTTAAATTTCCATTTCCTTTCATATTTACATACTCCAAAATCAATTTCTGTGTTGGCTAGCCTAAAGAAGAGCCCAATTTCTCTTTTATACTCGTTAGACACTCTTCCTTAACAGCTCTTTTCGACCACGTCAAATTCACACATCCATGTGAGATACTTCACTTTCTACGGAGTGAATATCCGTTTAATGAATTCCGCGGACGACCCCCCACTTACCTTGTCGGTATCCTTAGGCTTAGTTGCAGCACTTAAAGGCTGCAGACGTTTTCGTACTGAAGATGCCAATGACGTTTCCGTATTTAGAGCTACTGTGTATATTTATTTTTCTTGTTGTTCTTCTTTTGATTCCCGATTTGTTTCCTTTTCTAACTCGGCAGAAACATAAGTATGTTTAAGACGGGTTTCTTACCTGGTACCGGAAGATATCGTTCCTGACATAGTACTTCCGGGCAGCCTGTGTTGCCAGTACAAAGGTCTGCATGAAACGCCGCATTTGGCATTCCATTGTTGGAAAGCTCACCAATGACCTATGAAGACAGCCATCAATAATCAAGTCGAATAGCAACAAACGGAATATCACTTCATTTGATTCTATATTTCGGACACCATAAGCCACTTTGAAGTCGAAAAGCTCCTAACCCCGTTTAACAAAGGGTGTTCTAGTCCCCGGCATAACGCAAGCCCATGCCTTGGCCCATAACGGACAAATTGTGTGGAGTTTACTTCACTCTAACTTTGGTAAGAAATTATTTTGGTCAAAAACAGATTGGCTTTTCTTAGCTCAAATAGAGGCTCGTCGGGAGGAAGAATACCGAATACGTATAAACTCTATCTCGTCAGAAGTAGCCCAGAGCAGAACCGACAATCTCATCTGAGCTAAGAAACTTGCATCAACAGAATACAGAGTAAACACAAAAATATTGTCCTTTCCCTTTCAAGAGACGCACATGTTAGTGTTCCTTTATTTATTTTTGTTCTCATGACCTTCTGGGTTTTTGTGCACTATATTCTTTATTTCCAGGAGGTCACTTCCGGAAGCTGTTCCGAAAGTCTTGCTAGTCTCGAGTGTGCCAACAGTTCTTCACTAACCGGGCTGTTCCTCTGTGAGTCGGCCCGTCTGGAACAACCGTGACCAGCGAGATACCCCAGGGGTTCAAAAACGGCTTGCCAAGGACTGGCGCTCGCAACCGTGGACAACATAGATAGGAGCGCCTCTGAAGCTATAACCAAATAACCACCATCATCAACTTCAAGCTACTCCAAGCGCAATTAAAGGAAATAAGGGATAGTATACGATCCTGACAGAAGATAAGGGAGACCAACCTGGATGACCACTCCTTTGTTTAATGTCTCACAAGCATCAACAAGCAGGATCTTCGTCTTACAGTCTCTGAAGTTAAGCGAGACAATTCGCCTGTGAATTTCCTGCTGACCCTGGGCAGGCTCGACATTCATGTCTCTTGGGTTGAGCCCACCATGGATAAACGAAGAATCATTACTGTAGAATCTATAAAGGACACTATTAATACTAATTACGACTCTAGAATAATCCTAGCACAATTCCAACATTTGCTGTTGTAGAGGGGGGCAGAGGGAGAAGAAAGCTTTCATCTTCACCATTCAGTGCTCAGGTCAAATATAGCATGCAAATCTAAATGCAGACAAGGGAATTTTTACACAAACTCTTGGTGTCCATATTAGCAGAGGATAACATGTCTCTACGTTCTGGTACTTCTCGACGAAAGTAACATGCAGTTACTGTTTAAAATCTTGCTGACTTAACAGTAGGAGTTAGTGAAATCCTTACCGATTTAGATATGGTGAAATGATGGTGTTACTATACTAGTTCTTCGACAGGAAAATTTTCAGCTAAATCGAAAATTCTTCAAAAACTCACGTGAATTCCTGGGTATGAAACTTCTCAAGCAAATACTCTTACAACAATTTCTAGAACGATTATACAATGCTTTTTTTTTTCAGTAGTAAACACTAACAGATCCCTTGTCCATCTATGCATTTTATCTGGATAGATTATCCATCAACCAACCTACAGATAACAACTAAACAGAAAAAAAAACATTGGTGGCTCACCTGTGAAGGTATAAAGGTTCCTTGTTGAGCAAAGTATAATACTGACGAACAAATTCACGACCAATATGTTGAGGACTAGGATTATCTTCCATCACCATTATCTACTAGAAAAAAGAAAAAGTGTAAAGTTTGGAACAAGTGTCTTTTAATATGAACTGGGACTTGATATAATTTAATAACAGTTCAGAAAATCCTATGTTAAATGCCGCCTGTTAGCTTATCCCAAATGCTGGGGACCCACCCTAACACACATGAAAAGCTGAATTTCAGGTCATTGATACAGGACGGGTACCTGAACTAATTTTTACACTACCTTGAATGTTTAATGAACTTTACATGCTGTCCTGACATTCAATAGGCAAAATATGACTTTTTTCAACAGTCATGTGTCCAAAATATTCAAACACTGCACCTTTTCTTTGTTTTGAAGCTACTTTGAAAAGGAAATTTTCTGGCTATTGACTTTGGTAACTCTGGACATTGGGCCCCTTGTAAGGGGGCCCAAAATCCGAGGCTTTTACCAAATTGTATATTTTACAATGCATTGAACAGTTTCTAATTTGGTTTTGAACCAAAAGATTTTAGCAGAAAAAGGTTTTTTTCTTTTCTTTTACTTGCGGCACTCAGTTTCAAAATAATTTGGTGTTTGTGGGATTTTTAAGATTGAGGTAAAACAGATCAAATGGATGTGAAGTCATGCTCGTATGGAATTACGATACAACTTAGTTTAGACCAATTATTCTGTCATAAGGGTAGGCCTCAAACTCTAGACCATAGCTTGCTCCAATGAACGTTTTTATTTGTGAAGGATCTTTGAACAATGAGTGACTATTGCATATGCTCATTATGGTATACTCAAAAACTGCTTTAATTTCACCCTAAAAATGCAATTAAATTTGCGTCTGAGCGAGAAAAATCTAGGATGGGGGCCCAGAATGGATGTTTGCCCCCCCCCCCCCTGAGGCTTACTGAATCGGCGGTCTCCCAGAATAGAGGTTTGGCAGTTCTAGGAGATGATGTGACTACAAAATTTAGGCAAACTTGCTCAGGAGAGCACCAGAGCAGCCAGATTAGCAGAAGCCCACAGATAGCAAGTTATGTACATACTGGAACAAACCTCAGATTGAGGCGATTATTTTACAGCCAGATCAGAGGAGACCTCCTAGGTAGGAGACTACACTAGTGGCAAGATTAGGAGAAACCTACAAGATAGGAGACTGCAACAGTGCTATAGACTGCACCAGCTTGAAGTTTTTTCCCACCGCCCAGCCACCCTGAAACCCCCAATACTAACAGGGCGATAATGATGGCAGTGCCTGAAACCCCGAAGATCATGCCAATTTCAGTGCAAAAACCCTGAACTATGTCCTGCATACTGCTGGATGAGTTAAGTTGGATGATATCATGCCAGTTTCAGTGCAAAAACCCTGAGCTATGTCCTGCATACTGCTGGATGAGTTATGTATGGACATTGGCCAGTAGGGGCAACAGGACTTGAAACTCCCAGTCGAGAAATGGAGGAATGCCCACCAAATCACTGCCTGCATTAAACCTTCCGAAAATTCAAATGAGCTAACTATGTTGGGCGTTGGGTGGCATTGCTTGATTTGCTCAAGCAGTAAATGGAGAAACGATCACACGCCACCTGTAGCAAAATTAGCAAAAATTTGGACGAGCTAACTATGTCCAGGGGCTGGGAGGTAAGTGACGGTTTCAGTGCTTAAAAATGCCCCAGCGAAAAATTAATAAATGTCCGCCAAATTACCTGCCATGTTAAAAACTGTAAAAATAAAAAAATACCTATCAAATCACTACCCGTGTTAAAATTTGCAAAAAGACAAATGAGCTAAGTATATCCAGTCATACATAAAATCCTCAATTTTTGGGCATGGTACCCCTGTGAAAGTTGGTTTAACTGAGACTGGTAACATACCTAAATAGGGTCTTCTTTCTGTCCCAGATCAAAAGATACCTGATTTTACTTTCTATCCAACGTCATTTTCCAATTTACAAAATGTTAGAGCACTTCCAAGATACATAGAGGTTTTTGGAGGCCACTTCTCTTCTAGTGGGTTTATCCTATCCTTTTTCACAAAATTGCTGCTAGGTAGCATGGATGAGGCAAGCTTTTCAATCTGTTCACTGGAGCAAATATTTCCTTTAGATTGTTTGCCTTTTATTGTATTTACTTTGAGTGATTTTTTTACTTTTTTTTTAACTCTGACTTTTGACCTTTTGACAACATGGAAAAGGATTGAGTAACCTAGTGGCAACTACATGGAAAAGGATAGAGTAAACCCACTGGGAAAGAAGTGGCCTCCACAAAACTCTCTATATCTTGGAAGTGCAATAACTTTTTGAAAACTGGAGAATGAGGGTTGGATAGAAAGTGAAATCAGGTATCTTCTGGTCTAGGACAGGGAGAAGACCCTATTTAGGTGTGTAGCCAGTGTCAGTTTAACCGAATTTCACAGGGGTACCATGCCCATGCTCCAGGGCATGCATGCCCAGACGTGGGGCACCATGCCCGAACATTGAGGAGTTGTGTTTGACTGAGTATATCCGGGCATTGGGTAGTAAGGCAGCAGTGCTTAAAATGCCCAAGCGAAAATAGAGAAACACCTACCAAATCAACACCCGCATCAAACTTTGGATGAGCTTACTGTGTCCAGGCTTTGGGCGGTAAAGGTGTCGGTGCTTGAAAGCAGTGCCACTGCCACTCTTAGTATCTTACTGATCATCGCCTAGGCTTAGTATAGCTTAACCAAAGATAGAATTATCCAGAGATTTTGGTGGTGTTGCTTTAGCCTCTGGCTTTGTCTGACTTAGGTCTGGATATTTTTTATTTTTCAGAAGGAAATCTATAAGAACAACTGATCACCAATCTCATATAGAGATCAGTTTTAAATTTCGGGAATGCACACATTTTAATTGGTGAAGACTGGTGGGAATTTCTTTATTTTTTGCTTGAGCAATTCAAGCCTCAAGCCCTCAAGGACTGCAGACCTTACCACCCGAAGTCCCAAATATAACTTAGCCTAGTAAGTTCATGAGAAATATGTGAATATGAGGCAGTGATTTTGATGGCAATTCTCCATTTAAGGCTTGGTCATTTCAAGCACTGCCACCCTTCTTGGCCTTACCAACCAACCCCCAGACATAGCCTAGGCTAACTCCTCCAGCTTTCAGAAGGAAATAGTTCATCAAGCTTTTGGCAGGACACAACTCATCTAGCTTTTAGCATTAAAACTGACATTGTGTCAACCCAACTTAGGCTATGGATGATTCTTAAATGCAGGGCCATAGCAGTCTACCACAAATCCCTGATTTTTGGATACCCTATGCCAAACGCTGGGTATATCTAGCATTTAGCATAGCCTATGCCTAACGCTGGATACCCTATGCCAAACGCTGGATACCTGTTGGTAACCTAACCCTGACCTACCTCAATAGAAAGGAGTTCTGATTGGTTGATTTTTCAGCTTCACTCAAATCATCAATATTTTACTGGGTTACAGTATCCAGCACCTGGCATAGTGTATCCAGCGTTAGGCATAGGGTATGCCAAACACTAGCCATATCTGGTGTTTGGCATAGGGTATCCAAAAATCAGGGGTTTGTGGTTGACTGGGCCATAGGGGATGCGATTTGGTTTGCATTTCCCCATTTTACTCCTGAGCATTTTAAGCACTGCCACCCTTACCACCCCATGTGTTGATACTCGGCCTTTTCAGGTGGCTGCACGAAAACTTCAAGCTGGTTAGACTGCCTGTAGATTCATTCATTCACTGAAGTTGACTGAGGTTGGTCAGTGGTCAAACTGAAGTCTGAAACATCAGGTTTTTCCCAGCGTCTTACTCTATCGAATTTCAGTGAGAATCCACCCACATAGAAATGCTAACCATACAAATAGGCAAATTATACAAAAATAAACATAATCTCACGTTTGCAACTGCAACCACATGTACATGCACCTTTTTCTTTGCCAAATGCAACTGGCGTAAAATAACGCAGCGTTGCCAAGTGCAATGAAGCCATTTTGTTTGATTTATTGCCACTAGAGAGCAGCCGACGTGCGAATTGCCGAATGAGTTAGTTGTCAGTTGGCTTCCTAGGTCCTAGATGGCAGAAGCAGTGAGCAGATACTGAAAGAAGGTAAAGGAAAAGTCCTCTGATCAAATTGATTTCAAGACGACAGCCTATGGAAAAAGAGATGTAAAAGGACAGCTAGCTCCCGACCGGCAATTAGGCCCGAATCCTATCCTGACGGGATATATGCTAACGAAACTAGTTGGCAGAAGGTTGTTAGACCTAGAGGCAGGGGCGTCGCTAGCCAAAATTCTAGGGTGATGGGGGGGGGGGGGTGGCAGGGCCCTGACAGGAAAACCTGTGGTACCTTCAGAAAGCCTGAGACACCTGCAAGCGTTAAAGTCGTATCTCAAAGCTGAGGGGCGGTTCGAAAGGCCTGAGCTCTGGCGTGGGAAGTGGTTTCCTCAAAATATATGACTGGCATACGACTGGCAGTTAGAAGCATAGCCAAGAAACTCATCACCCCATGCGAGAAACTGTACGAGTTTAAAGAAACTTAAGGTGAACGTCATTCGTATACCAGGAATTCGCTTCCGCAGTTGCCCGCCCCGCAGCAGTTTCTAATGACTGCATCTCAGACAGAATCGAAATGAGCGCCACAGGCAAAATTTTGGAAATACGTGACGACTTTAGCAAAACACTACTTCCCCCAACAAATTCTAGCTTTTAATGTGACCCAAGCCCCGAAGTTCCAAGCCTAAAACCCGAATGAAATGACGCGACCTTTCCAGGAAATAGAGCCTCCTACGAAAGGTGCCACGCAAATTTTCTGGAATCATGTATGATCAGAACGTCTTCTTAGATCCCAAATGAAAGTAACGGCCACTTAGCACAGATTTGCCCGCCTGTCTTAGTTCACAACGAATCTAGAAAATATGAGACATTTACCTGGAAGTTGGTAGTGTGGTACTGTGCCTGGTTCTGTTAGCTAGAAGTCGCTAGTGTATCATTCAAACCTTTCCGAAAAAGAAGTACTGATGACCCAGAAAAAAAAACAACTTGAAACAGAGCAGTATGGTTCTGAATTTACAGTTATAGACAAAATCGAATGACGCATTGAATAATCATGCCTTTATCTTCTGTCATTGCTCACGACGCGAATTTTGTTTCTAAACGTCGCACTGGAGGAAAAGGCACTGTCTAGGGAACCGGGAGTCGTACTTTATGTCCTACGGGCTACGGAACCGGTAGTTGTCACGGAAACCAAACCATATGAGCTGCGATTCCGGGATCTGACGTCATTAACTAACGGAAACTTGTATGTGCTGGCTCCCGTTCCGGTAGTAAGTGGAAATAGCTCACGGAAACTTCATCGCACCAGCTTCTCGTCCGGTAGCCTCACAGAATTGTGTACTCAGAAGCTAGGGAGCCGGTAGTTGATACCGGAAACTGTATAATTGGAGCTTCTGTTCTGGTAGTGTCTACGTGGAATATAGAACTCACGGAATAGTTTGGATGAGAGCTAGGATGCCGAGATTTTCACCGACTTAGAGAAAATAACATGGGAAAAAATCCACTACCGGCACCCAAACATTGAGAGCTAAGGTACCGGTAGCAGCTACTATTTGGTTGAAAATGACCAGCTCACGGACACGGACAGCTATGGGCTAGGGTTCCGGAGTGGCAAAAAACAAAAAAATTGAACTCACGGATCCATGTCAGTGCAGACTAGGAAACCGGAAATTAATATTTGTAACTCACGGAACCCAACTTCCGCGGGCTGGGGTTCCGGTAGGGCCAAAAAATTCAAACTTTTGAAATGGATTCCGTGACCTGTACCGGACTCAAAGTCCGTATTGACATGTGTCCGTGAGTTTGTAATTTGAATTTTTGGCACTACCGGAACCCCAGGCCGCAGGATTTGGGTTCCGTGAGTGAAAAATACTCACTTCCGGTTTTCTAGTCTGCAATCACATGCGTCCGTGAGTTCAATTTTTTTTTTTTGGCACTACCGGAACCCTAGCCCATAGTCATCTGTGTCCGTGAGCTGGTCATTTTCAACCAAATAGTAGTTGCTACCGGTACCTTAGCTCTCAATATATGGGTTCCGGTAGTGGATTTTTCCCATGTTATTCTCTATAAGTCAGTGAAAATCCCGGCATCCTAGCTCTCATCCAAACTATTCCGTGAGTTTTATATTCCACGTAGACACTACCGGAACAGAAGCTCCAATTATACAGTTTCCGGTACGAACTAACGGCTCCCTAGCTTCTGAGTACACAATTCCGTGAGGCTACCGGACGAGAAGCTGGTGCGATGAAGTTTCCGTGAGCTATTTCCACTTACTACCGGAACGGGAGCCAGCACGTACAAGTTTCCGTTAGTTAATGACGTCAGATCCCGGAATCGCAGCCCATATGGTTTGGTACGGCTCCCGGTTCCCTAGACAGTGCCGGAGGAAAATCCTTACTATGAATTTCTTTTCTGTTAAAATACAAAGAATCTTTGATTGAAACTGACAAATTCGTGAAAATAAACGCAATACGCAAAATTAGCCTTTTTTTTACTTGAATCGAGAGATGTTGGTACAGAACTGATTGTGCTAAAACTTGGGTGAAAACTGTTCCCTTCAGGGTGAAATTCATGATTTGACAACTGTCTTTTGCGGATCATCTTGTAAGCTCAAATCTGAAAATCATAACTTCTCATTGTGACAAAATGTTATTTAAACATTCGAAAAAAAATCCGAACGACTAGAAATAGTAGAAATAGCCCGCCGCTTCGTCATGTCAATCTGGCAAGCTCGAAACATGCGACTTAGAATGCAATTACTCAAGTCTCAAACGTTCCAGAACCCAGAACTGCCTTTGTCCAAGCTGGATGTCAACTCCCCGATGAAAAATTTTTAGCCTGCGTAATAGTACGAAAACGTTGCATGTAATACTATGTAATAGCAAAGAATACTATCATTTAATGTGCCTCAGGCTGGTCCAATCTTCTGTAGTAGTATCCAGTAGCATCCTGTCTTGCCATAGTAGCATCCGGTCTTGCTAATAGTAGCATATAGTACTATGCAGTAACACGGTAGCCTTGTAGAAGCATGTAGTAGCATCGTTAGTACTGCATGCTACTCTTTCGTACTACTTCATAGTACTATTTTGAGATAAATTTTTCATCGGGACAGTTTCTTCGTAACCCTGAACTAGCCTTAGCCTACTTACGTTTCTGGTGGTGCTGCCATCTCCCCCCCCCCCCATTTAGCTGTCGTAAGTGAGGGCCCACTGCCCAGTTTAGTCGTGGCACTTCCAGTATTCGGAAAAAATGCAATGTAGCCCCGCTGTCTTTCAGTTGGATGATCAGGAGTAGCCTGCTTCTAAGTTCGTCTATAATGATGAAACTTACCACGCATCGGGGACCCAACGAAATTCGCATTGCCAATTCCCGGATCCGACATTCCAGGGGAGGTGGAGGAAGGAAGAATCAGAGCCTCGTGGTTCACTGATCTCCCGAACAGATAATCCGTGTTGATGAAACTTGATAGGCGGAAAAAGCAAATGTCAAATTCCGACCTTATTCGGACACTGTTGGGGAGCTGGAGGCCGGTACTGCTAACCTTCTGGCACGCGGAGTATCAAACACGATCTTAGTCAGAACGTCATAGTCCTGCAAGTACCAATTTTGGATTCCAACCAGATTTTACTCCTGAGCGACCAGACGCAGAAAGCCCTTCCAAGATTCAAGAAAACCTACTTTCACAGATGCTAGGAGATAAAACATGGCAGGTGTGTTGGGGACATGAACAGATTTAACATAAATTCCTTTTTTCACTCGTATCCGAAAATCCGTGGGTGGAGTGTTGAGAAGTGGAAAACTTATTGATATGTTTAACTCTGAATGGATGATCCGTTTCGACCATTGTGGCAGGATACGAAAGGGTTGCAACTAGGGGGGGGGGGGGGCTGGACTAAAATCAGCTGGCATAAGGTCGTCTTCAGAAGCACAATGTCAGAATTTTTAGTCTGCAGTTCCGGATTACAAGACATAACATATCTCAAATAACAAAAACAAAAGTGATTTCCGGGATAAGACCCTACACCAAAACAAGCTATTCTTTAAATCTGATAGGTTGCACACGTATCACTTGAATCTCGAAATGTTATTCTCCAATATAAGAGAGAGAGAGAGAGAGAGAGAGAGAGAGAGAGAGAGAGAGAGAGAGAGAGAGAGAGAGAGAGAGAGAGAGAGAGAGAGATAATATATACTGGAATTTTACAAAAAGAAAAAAACAATATCATAACAGACCTGCCACGTGAAAATCTATACAGATTTGTTTGTGGCAGGAGTCAATAATTTAATCACTTAGCATAATTCTATTTGGGAACAAAAAAGGGAAAAAAATAAATGCAATACTAAACGTAAACAATTATATAAAAAAATATTCAATATTCTAGATAAACAGATGACAATTAAACCTCGTGACATCCAACCGATCCATACCCAAGGTAACCCTCTCTCCTCAGTCCGAGACCAACTCGGCCGAGGTTATAAGTATTTGGGGAGAAGGAAGCCCGTAGAAACCACTTCGTATCACATCTCCTGCCCCTTCGTCATCCATTTCCTACCAGTTTCACCCTTTTAATCACTTAGCATAATTCTATTTGGGAACAAAAAAAGGGAAAAAAAATAAAAAGCAATACTAGACGTAAACAATTATATAAAAATATATTCAATATTCTAGATAAACAGATGACAATTAAACCTCGTGACATCCAACCGATCCATACCCAAGGTAACCCTCTCTCCTCAGTCCGAGACCAACTCGGCCGAGGTTATAAGTATTTGGGGAGAAGGAAGCCCGTAGAAACCACTTCGTATCACATCTCCTGCCCCTTCGTCATCCATTTCCTACCAGTTTCACCCTTTTAATCACTTAGCATAATTCTATTTGGAACAAAAAAAGGGAAAAAAAATAAAAAGCAATACTAGACGTAAACAATTATATAAAAATATATTCAATATTCTAGATAAACAGATGACAATTAAACCTCGTGACATCCAACCGATCCATACCCAAGGTAACCCTCTCTCCTCAGTCCGAGACCAACTCGGCCGAGGTTATAAGTATTTGGGGAGAAGGAAGCCCGTAGAAACCACTTCGTATCACATCTCCTGCCCCTTCGTCATCCATTTCCTACCAGTTTCACCCTTTTAATCACTTAGCATAATTCTATTTGGGAACAAAAAAAGGGAAAAAAAATAAAAAGCAATACTAGACGTAAACAATTATATAAAAATATATTCAATATTCTAGATAAACAGATGACAATTAAACCTCGTGACATCCAACCGATCCATACCCAAGGTAACCCTCTCTCCTCAGTCCGAGACCAACTCGGCCGAGGTTATAAGTATTTGGGGAGAAGGAAGCCCGTAGAAACCACTTCGTATCACATCTCCTGCCCCTTCGTCATCCATTTCCTACCAGTTTCACCCTTTTAATCACTTAGCATAATTCTATTTGGGAACAAAAAAAGGGAAAAAAAATAAAAGCAATACTAGACGTAAACAATTATATAAAAATATATTCAATATTCTAGATAAACAGATGACAATTAAACCTCGTGACATCCAACCGATCCATACCCAAGGTAACCCTCTCTCCTCAGTCCGAGACCAACTCGGCCGAGGTTATAAGTATTTGGGGAGAAGGAAGCCCGTAGAAACCACTTCGATCACATCTCCTGCCCCTTCGTCATCCATTTCCTACCAGTTTCACCCTTTTAATCACTTAGCATAATTCTATTTGGGAACAAAAAAAGGGAAAAAAAATAAAAGCAATACTAGACGTAAACAATTATATAAAAATATATTCAATATTCTAGATAAACAGATGACAATTAAACCTCGTGACATCCAACCGATCCATACCCAAGGTAACCCTCTCTCCTCAGTCCGAGACCAACTCGGCCGAGGTTATAAGTATTTGGGGAGAAGGAAGCCCGTAGAAACCACTTCGTATCACATCTCCTGCCCCTTCGTCATCCATTTCCTACCAGTTTCACCCTTTTAATCACTTAGCATAATTCTATTTGGGAACAAAAAAAGGGAAAAAAAATAAAAGCAATACTAGACGTAAACAATTATATAAAAATATATTCAATATTCTAGATAAACAGATGACAATTAAACCTCGTGACATCCAACCGATCCATACCCAAGGTAACCCTCTCTCCTCAGTCCGAAACCAACTCGGCCGAGGTTATAAGTATTTGGGGAGAAGGAAGCCCGTAGAAACCACTTCGTATCACATCTCCTGCCCCTTCGTCATCCATTTCCTACCAGTTTCACCCTTTTAATCACTTAGCATAATTCTATTTGGGAACAAAAAAAGGGAAAAAAAATAAAAGCAATACTAGACGTAAACAATTATATAAAAATATATTCAATATTCTAGATAAACAGATGACAATTAAACCTCGTGACATCCAACCGATCCATACCCAAGGTAACCCTCTCTCCTCAGTCCGAGACCAACTCGGCCGAGGTTATAAGTATTTGGGGAGAAGGAAGCCCGTAGAAACCACTTCGTATCACATCTCCTGCCCCTTCGTCATCCATTTCCTACCAGTTTCACCCTTTTAATCACTTAGCATAATTCTATTTGGGAACAAAAAAAGGGAAAAAAAATAAAAGCAATACTAGACGTAAACAATTATATAAAAATATATTCAATATTCTAGATAAACAGATGACAATTAAACCTCGTGACATCCAACCGATCCATACCCAAGGTAACCCTCTCTCCTCAGTCCGAGACCAACTCGGCCGAGGTTATAAGTATTTGGGGAGAAGGAAGCCCGTAGAAACCACTTCGTATCACATCTCCTGCCCCTTCGTCATCCATTTCCTACCAGTTTCACCCTTTTAATCACTTAGCATAATTCTATTTGGGAACAAAAAAAGGGAAAAAAAATAAAAAGCAATACTAGACGTAAACAATTATATAAAAATATATTCAATATTCTAGATAAACAGATGACAATTAAACCTCGTGACATCCAACCGATCCATACCCAAGGTAACCCTCTCTCCTCAGTCCGAGACCAACTCGGCCGAGGTTATAAGTATTTGGGGAGAAGGAAGCCCGTAGAAACCACTTCGTATCACATCTCCTGCCCCTTCGTCATCCATTTCCTACCAGTTTCACCCTTTTAATCACTTAGCATAATTCTATTTGGGAACAAAAAAAGGGAAAAAAAATAAAAGCAATACTAGACGTAAACAATTATATAAAAATATATTCAATATTCTAGATAAACAGATGACAATTAAACCTCGTGACATCCAACCGATCCATACCCAAGGTAACCCTCTCTCCTCAGTCCGAGACCAACTCGGCCGAGGTTATAAGTATTTGGGGAGAAGGAAGCCCGTAGAAACCACTTCGTATCACATCTCCTGCCCCTTCGTCATCCATTTCCTACCAGTTTCACCCTTTTAATCACTTAGCATAATTCTATTTGGGAACAAAAAAAGGGAAAAAAAATAAAAGCAATACTAGACGTAAACAATTATATAAAAATATATTCAATATTCTAGATAAACAGATGACAATTAAATCTCATGACATCCAACCGATCCATACCCAAGGTAACCCTCTCTCCTCAGTCATTAAAAAACTTTTCATCTTATTTTTTAAATAAATTTAAACAACTTAACGAAGAGAAATTTAAAAATCTTGCTTCGGTTTGGCAATGTTTCACTGCCTGGAATCGAGCGTGACAAAATTAGCTAAATGAAGTTCGGCCACCAGTACCTGACACCGCGAGTCCTCTAGGGATAAAAAGATACGTACCACTCTTGGTACCACCCAAGGATAGAAATCGTTGAGTTTGATCGTATCACTGGACGTTGTAGAACATGAACAAATTTACTTTATTCCTATGCATGAATATATTTGAGTCCATTGTATATAGAGCTGAGTGGCCAGCGAGGCACTCATCGCGTTTACATGTATTAACCGTCCTAGGGACAATCAAATCTTATGATAGATAGATAGATAGATTTATTAATTGCCAAGCAGCCCGAGGGTCATGGCAACACAAAATCACAAAAAAGTATCACATACTAGAATAAAACGCACAAAACAAAACAACCCAAAAGAGAGAAGCTCCTCCTTAATCTTTCCTCCTCCTCATATGGTCCTCATCATATGGACTTTCCATCGATATTCCAACATAATTTGTACGACACCGCATATTCTTGAACTTTTAGCTTATTTCAGATTAGCATAGCACAAATTTTGTGAAACACCTCACAAAACAAACAGATGTGCTAGAGGGATTGCTATGAGACTTGGAACATCCAACATTCATGGTCCATAGGAAGTGCTCAGATTCGAGTGAAACTTGCACAAGGTGTCACACTTTTCCACATCCCGGAATCGACGGTGGGATATGTAGAGAAGTCCCGGAAATTTGTGACACGCGAAGGGACTGAACTGATGGTGTGATTGGGATGAAATTTAGAAGGTACACAGTCCATGAGCCCTAGATATGTAGTTTGAGACTCCAACGTTGGTTGGAAGGGGGGGGGGGGGCGACAAATTATTCCGACATAATTTGTACGACACTGCATATTCTCGAACTTTTAGCTTATTAGCATAGCTCAGTTTAGCTAAATCTAGCTCAGCATAAGCCAAGCTAAAGGCCTAGTCGCTGACGTCATACAAGATACAAAGATACGTATCACTGGAGGTATTTTATCCTCAGATATCCTCCTTTTGAGATCTTCTATCCTCAGATTTGTGCCAGTACACGCGCTCTTTTGCGCCTGAATTTCTAACACTGAAGCAAAATTTTCAGAATTTCTCTTCGTTGCATAATTTTAATTTCTAGACACAAGTGATTATCATGCGTCGATACGGGATTCAACGGTGCACAAATAACATAGAAACAAAGACCGCAACCTTAAAGGACCCCTCGCACTATTTACTCTTCAACTTACAGTATTTTAAAATATTCGAATACTTTAAAACTAGGCTGTGCTTTCAGCAAATAACCCACAGTTTGGGTTGTTTTAAGCCTTTTCCGAGACCCGTTGACTTATAGCAAAAATAGGGAAGCAATTTACATAACCGGTTTTTCTGATGGAAGAACTTCTCGCAGACAACCGTCGACACCGTGATGCACATCGAAGGTATCAAACACGGCAAGTGAGAAAATCAGCGTTGTTTTGCTAGAGGGGTTAGAATGTACCATACGAAACTGGGGTCTCCGGGTTTAGAAATATATGGAGCGATTATGGAAGTAGGTGCGTTAGTACTATAGGTCAGATCCTTTAAGCGCAATTTAGGCTCACACCTACTTAATCTGTCACAGATATGACCATACTTGAAAATGGCTCTAACCTCTTTTCTCGAATCTCAGGGCCACCTGCCTGTCCACTATTTAGATTTTTCTCGCAGGATCCAGGACCCGATCCAGGATCAGAAGTCATGGCCATTGAAAATATGCAGAATTTTTGCAATTTATATCTGGAGTTTGTGAACACATTAAGTAGCGTGAAAACAGTTTGGTGGAGACAATGAAGTTACTCCAATGAAATTTGCAACTGTTGTACAATTAGGGAGAAACAAAGCTCAGGGTTGGTACCTTCCCCTCCCCCACTAAATGACGGATCTACCGGCTGGCGACACTGTCTATTTACGAAAATACTGAGACTACCATTATAAGTTCGACTTGGCGCCACCGGTTTCAACTGACTTCATCGTGAACTCACTAGTCTAAAACGCAAAAACATTACGAGCATATTCTACCCTTCTAACAATAGTAACTATTAGTTACTATTTCCGTTCCGACCTTGTGAAGTTACTACGCTGACAGTTCCAACCTTCTCGAAATAGACGCTAATAGATACTATTCGCTTACCACGCTCGGAAGCATGGCAACTACAATCGTGGCACGATATTTTGCCGAAAACAGGAAAATTCGTTCCAGCCTTGACACCAAGAAGCTAAATTGCGACGTCATGTGTATTAACTACAGTAAGTAGGGTGGAACACGCTCTATGAGCGTGTTCCACCTTTCTAACAATAGTTCCTATTAGTTACTATTCCCGTTCCATCCTCACGAAAAGTTACTACGCTGACCGTTCCAACCTTGTCGGAATAGTAACTAATAGTTACTATTTGCTTACCATGCTCGGGCGCGTAGTAAGCGTAGTAACTACGCATCTCTGTAACGTGATTGGTCGGATTCGCGCTTGGCGTGAGATCCTGCTGGAAAATAGAAAAATCGTTCCAGCCTTGACGCCAAAAACCCAGAATTCGTGAAGTCATGCGTAGTAACTACGGTAAGTAGGGTGGAACACGCTCTATATCTCCGAACAAAGGCTCGGACGGTAGTCGAGCTTCAGGTGGACTTTCTTGTACCCTAGAGCGTAAGGGGTTGCACAAAGGGGATCAAGTCTCCACACAGGGAGTTCCAAAAATATTTAAAAGCTTATTAATATGCGTAACGTGACTTTGCTGATAGCGAGCAAGAAATTTTTCTTTTTACTGAACTATTACTGTAGCAAAGTAGACACAAAATCTACTGTCCACAAGAACAACTGTGTCAATCACCAACTAAAAACATCGCTGCGACAGAAAAGAAAACAAATACAATAGTTGCATTTTTGATCCAAATTCTCCGTTCCGAATTCTCGCTTCTGAATTCTCGATTCTTGTACAAATTACCGTTTTTGCTCCTCTGACTTCTCCATTCACGCTTCTGACAAAAACACTAATTTTGCAGCTCGTCCCAACCCGGTACACGTGTATATGTATATTGAACACCCGAACTCTGTTGACCAGTCAGGGAGGAGAACGGAGAGAGGAGAATCGACAATTCACCATCGGAGCAAATTCTCGATTCTGCAGAATCGCGAAATCGCGAGGCTTTCCCCGTTCCCGATTCTGACAAAAACGCAAGAAAAGGAGAATTCGGAGGAGAACCGCGAGGAGAATTCAGATCAAAAACGCAACTAATGAACGAGGTGTCAGTCTAGTTCGTCCAGCATACGCATGCGCTTTCGAGGATTTTCGTCATCACTGCTGCTGGAGTCAAACAATCTGCTAGGATCGTCGGAAACACCTTTGACGATTTGAGATGCAGCTTTCCTAAGAGAAGGTAAAAGGAAACTAATAAGTAAGTCAGTAATTTATCTATTTTATATTACTATTACTAATGTATTTTGTGACTGGTTATCTTACACAGAGCGAGGTGGGTAAAAAGAAGCTGTACCCTACAGCGCGAAAAAGGTTTATGGCTACACTAGTAAATGAGAGAAATACTTCTTTCAGCATCCTAAATTTCTGACCACCTCGACCTTCTTTTCCCCCCTAAAACAGTAATATGCCAATAATAAATTCAAACCCAATAACTTTTCAATTTTCTTTTTACATAAAACGTTGAACGAAACATTGTTTTGTGTTATCCGTTGGACACCTGGCGGGACAGTCTAGCCCATTTTCGTGTGTGTGTGTGTGGGGGGGGGGGGGGCAAGAGTTTACCGACAGGACTTGACAATTTACCGACAAAATGACGCACATTTCCCGCGAACGCACCATAGTACTATTGTAATAATAAAGTAAAATATCACTTGAGATGACTTTGTAATGAAAATCCGTGAATCTGTTATTTACTACCTGGCATCAATGGTTACACACAAATGCCCAACAACACACGATGCAGTCACATAAATATATCGACCATACTATCTGTCTGTAGCGATCGTTGGTCCGCCCAACTTTTCTGGTTCGCAAGCTACGACTACCTGATCACATGAGGTAGGACGATGAAACTTGGCAGACCGATAAATGAACAACCCAATACTCTAGAAAATTGGCCTTTCCGATCATCGTTGGGGGTAGAGTGAGGAGTAATCCGGAGTTTTGCGACATACACAAGTTGAGAATGGGTGATCCAGTTTGACAGATAACTGGTAGGACTAGATGTCCCAAATGTGCTACTCATGTATCCGAACAATATTATACCATATAAGACAAAGGTGAAGGGAGTTTGGAGGAAGGGGGGGGGGGGGGGGCACCGGAAATTTTGCGATACAAAACAACCACCTCACAAAACAAACAGATATGCTAGAGGGATTGGTATGACACTTGGAACATCCAAAGTTCATGGTCCATAGGAAGTGCTCAGATTCGAGTGAAACTTGCACAAGGTGTCTCACTAGATATGTAGCTTGAGACTCGAACGTCGGTGGGACTGGGGGGGGGGGGGGGGGTACCAGAAATTTTCGTAAGTGCTCCGATTCGCGTGATACTTGATGGGTGTTAGGAGCAGATGACACAGGTGCGCCATGTATCTGTCCGAACCACCAGGGGCGTCGTAAGTACATTTTCATTGGGGGGGGGGGGGGATGCAGAAGCCAAAAACTTTTACCGAATCTCTAATTTTTTTAGTTTTTTTTTTATACCAAATCTTGAAACTGAGAATTCGAGCTTTAAATTAGAACAGAAAGAACTACGTAGGAAGAGTAACATGAAAGGGCCAGCACGAAAGACGATAGGCCAACTATTAAGCGGCGTTTTGGTGAAGCCCCACTTGCAGAATATATTGCCGGGCACCGAATGCAGTAAAAGTTGTTACCAAGAGAAAAATTAAATCGAGCGCCGGCAAGCGAAAATTTTGAAAATCCATTTTTGTTCCTATCGGCTATAAGATTTAACTGCTTCTCTTACAGATTCTATCATTTATAGTGAATTAAATACCGAGGAATCTATGAAGTTCCAGAAACCACATGGAGCGACGTTCCAGCAGCTACTGTAGTCTAGTTTTAATACTGCCCCACGATCACATAAAGTGGAGCGCCATAGGCGAGAAGATTTTAAAGTTAGCTTTTTCCTGCCAAATTTAACTACTTTCATCCAGATTCTAGCTGTTAATGTTTTAAAATCCCAATCCTAAAAAACTGGCTTAAAACCCCAGTCAAATGACGAGGCCCTTCCAAAAAACAGAGAATGTTAGAAAAAGCGCCACAGGCGGAATTTTCGAAGCATATTAACTAATACTATATATATAACTAACTATAACTAACAAATCCCAGTGATTTTACCGAATAAGTTTAGACCGATAGCATGTTCGGGATCCTGTACAACTACCATATCCCGACTATTATAACGAACTGTTTCGGTATCCGAAAGACTACAGATTAATATTCATATTCGGTATAATTTCATATAAAACTGGAATAAAAGTAGGGATTCGTGGTAACTACCGAATCCTGAAAATTATAACGAATCCGCAGATTCATTATCTATCTAGCTTATCTACCACGTCGAAAGGAGACGAACAAAACGATTCAACGATCCCGGTTTACCGACAAAGGTTTTTTTTCATCATCTACACGGTGAGCAGTCAGAGCAACCGAAAAGCGTAACTTCTGGGTGTGAACAGAACAAACGACCCAAGACCAAAATAAGGAGAACAGTCAAATCAGGTTTGCGGGTTTGGTAAGTTTACCGACAAGATACGGATCGGAAAGAAAAAGTGTCTGTCGATCCATTTACCTCGAACAAGCTTTTATGAACGAGACTTTTCAAGGTCACCGCATCAAAAAAGCCTTCGCATTTCGGCAAACAATTTCACAATTGCTATATTTACCGACAGGGTTCTTATCGATTCGAACCGAAAAGGAGAGTTTCGTGCCGGTGCTTTTTTCGGATTAAGCGGAGGTGCAACAGGATCACCTCAAATGTGGGGTCGTCTGCGGGAGCTAGCTGACAACGATCAAAAGAGGTAACAAAGAAAACTGTTTTTCCCGGTGCTCTACACCGACAGACACTGCCGATTTTCCGACAAAGCTCTGGTAGGTACCAGACACGGAATCCACACGGGGCATTCCGCACCGACAGAGACTGACGGTTTCCCGACAAGACTTTTCTTGATTTACCCCAAAGAGCTCTTAATGGTTAGCCTACCAGAAGCGGAATCCGCATTGACAGACACTGCCCATTTCCTGCAAGGGCTTTTTTCCTTTCTCTTATCGACAGAGCTCTTGTCGGTAACCAGAAACGGAATCCGCACCCGACCGACAAACACTGCTGATTTTGCGAAAAGAAGTTTCACTGGTTTACCCGAAAGAGCCTTTGTCAGTGTCGGAAAACGGAACGAGGAAAGGTGCTCCGACAAACACCGCCGATTTACACCGAAAAGATTTTTTGTGGGGAGGCAGCATCCCCCCCCCCCCCCTTCCCCCCCCCCCGCTGTTTCGCCTACTGCTTATACTTAAAACTGTCGCGCAAGAAACCACCATATCCGTTGCAATTCTTGGGATACCGCAATCGGGGTCAAAGACGCAGTATGCAGAAGAACCGGGTGCAAGAATCCCTTTAGATCACTTTTCGGCTTCATTGTGCCTGCATTAACCCCCCCATTTGCAACTCGTTACAACGGCATCACATTTGCTAGAATCTGTGTCTATAAATCTTTTTTAATAATGTTCCACGTTAGGGTGATTTCCCAAGGATTACAGGAGAATTCGCTAGCTGAATGGGCTTTAAAGGGGCCCCTCGCACTGTTTACCTCTTCAACTTACAGTATTTTAAAAATTATTTTAATACTTTAAAAACTTAGGCTGTGCTTTCGTCGACCAAATAACCCACGGTTTTGGCTGTTTTAAGCGACTTCCAAGACCCGTTGACTTATAGCAACAAGACCAAAGGTTTCGATGGGATCCCAAAAATTCAATATCTGATCCAGACAACTGGGTCTTGTCTTAGCCAGATCCAGTCTTCGCCAGACTCCTTGAACATTTTTACAATTAAAATTCAGAAACAGATTAAGGCCAAATAGCTAATCACCTGAGAAAACCAAGTTCAGATTTGGATTCAGCATGTGTGTTTTACCCCTTATAAGTCATATCTGTTTTGACGAAAACTTCCTGCCAACCTTCTCGCCAATTTCCCGGTTCCGACCGAACTCCAGAACTACTTGTCCGGCGGCGAAAAAAAGAAAGCTCAAAGACGAAATCAGGGTATGTTCTTTCCCCCAGTAATGAACATCTAAA
>JAKZAP010000001.1:16958718-17135762 GCA_023053575.1 Branchinecta lynchi
GAGAAAGGTGGGGACAAGGAGCTTATAATCCCATAAGGGAGCTAGATATATTATAAAAGACAGAAAAAAATAGGGGTCCTTTAAGGAACAGACGACATACGTTGGGGGAGAGGGGTTGTAATCTTGATATCACGTAAATACAACTAACCATAAGTAAAGAAAACCATGTCGACGCTCAGAGTAGGTACATCTGAATGCCCACTCTAAATCGTACAGCAAGGTCCAACTGCCGGCTGACACCAGTCGCTAGGTGTTAATAAATTACTATCGTATCAGGAAGCGGGAACCACCGATATGGCTGGCACCGCCACTAGTTCCGCTCAGTGCCGTCAAAGGGTGTACAGTAGGTGGCGGGGAGTCGATAGCCCTTCGATTCAAAAATACTCATTAGGTACCTTCAAATGCACCCTATGTACGTCTTCGGTGCTTATCAAAATCTGAACTGCTTTGGAAGAGGTTGTGTTGTGTATACTATACTAGTTAGTTACGATAAAAAAAAATGTAATGCAACAAGAAAAATAACAAGACCAAAGGTTTCGATGGGATCCCAAAAATTCAATCTCTGATCCAGACAACTGGGTCTTGTCTGTCAGATCCAGTCATCTCCAGACTCCTTGAACATTTTACAATTAAAATTCAGAAACAGATTAAGGCCAAATAGCGAAAATCTGAGAAAAACTTCTTGCCACTACCGCCAATTTCCCGATTTCGGCCAAACTCCAGAACTAATTGTCCGGCGAAAAAAAGAAAGCTAAAAAATGAACACAGGGTATCTTCTTTCCCCAATAATGAACATCTAATCTACTTCAAATAAAAATTTTACTTATAACAAATTTTCCGACTCCAGCCCGATTCCGGTCGAACTATATGTCCGGGTAAAATATGATTGCCAAACACGGATTCAGCATCTCTTCTTACCCCTAAATCGGTTATCTAATCAACTACAAATAAAACTTTAACTTCTACCAATTTCCGGTTTTGGCCGGATTCCGGGCGAACTATTTGTTCGATGACAAAATGGTTTTCACCATCGTGTTCAGCATGTCTTCTTACCCCATAATCGACTATCACATTAGCTGTTTCAAAATATTTTGTTTGCCCCTTAGTTTGAAACCCCTCCCCCACCCCTAAATGTAGGGCTACAAAGCCTATTTACGAACTTGACTGGTCCGACGACCCAACGAATCCTCACACCAAGTTTCATCAAAATATCTCATTCCCTTCGAGAGTTATCGTGCTTACAGACGGACGGACGGACAGATGGACAACTGTTGCGATGTCATAGGTATCCCTCGACTTACGTTTTGGGATCCCAAAAACTCTTACTGAAACCTATTTGTTCTTGTGGGATAATATTTTTAATGCTGGGCAGAAATACCTTTTCTTCTTTCGGAATGATGTTCGGATCCAAATTTGAAGCTTTATATGCAATAAAGCTCAGACCAGGCATTGTTTGAAATGAGTACTGAGGTTGCAAAACACTATTACTGATACTGTTACTGATACTTTATTGTAAAACGAGACTTTCACAGCATTGGATTGCCGAACTACACAAACATAATTATGAGTACCGAGCTCACCCTTGCCAGCATGCCCTTGGGTTTCAAGCATGGGTATCAAACACAGACCAATGTGAGTAGCCTATCTTTCTAACCTTATTGCATTGCTTTGAATCCTTCTTGTCTCCGTCTTTTATTTTTGTGACCTGCCTTTGTCATGGTTTAGAGCTATCTAATTAGCGTTGAGAGTGAAATGACTCCACAGGTAATTGCCACAAATAAAAATATCTTCAAAAGTTAATTTTAGGTGGTTCCCAAAATCACCACAATCTTTTAGCCCACTCTCAAGATGCCCAGGGTTAACAATACCCACAATCAAAATGCTCATAGTTCAAGTTGAAGAGAGCTCAGTCAGATCATCAATATTTTACTGGGCTTCAGTATTCAACATTTGGCATAGCCTATCCAGCTTTTGACATAGGGCAAGAATGCTGCTTTTAATCCAAAACAGACAACTGTGAACACACAACGAGAACCAGAGACAAAAAATTATACTATTGTCAGCCAACAGGGGATTAGGAAGAGAATAAACTAAGCAGAATGGCATTTCGTTAACACGACCAAGTCAAGGTTATCACAATCATTAAACCAACTCCTAGTTTTTGGATACCCCATGCTAAATGCTGGATATATCTAGCGTTTTGCATCGCCTATGCCTAACACTGGATACCCTATGCCAAATGCTAGGTATTTGTTGTTACCCTAACCCTGACCTACCCCATTATAGGTGAATTCTGATTGGTTGATTTCTGAGCTTAACTCAGATCATCAATATTTTATTGAGTTACAGTATCTCGCTTTAGGCAGTGTTGCCAGATGGGCTTGATTTTGTTGGCTGGGCGGGCGATTTTAGCAGCGGGCTTGAAAGTAGGCTTTTTTTTTTAAATGTGGGTTGTTTTGGCCATTTTCTTTGGACCCTAAGCTTTACCTTACTCAAAACCAAAACTTTTCTATATACCTACACAACTGTTGCATAGTACTGAATATAGAGGCTGGCAACCACATCGTTTGCACCATTCATTCAGGTTCTCTTACGTTTTTAGGTATAAAGCTGGAGGTTTCCTACGGTTGTTTTTTCCAAGCTGGAATCGTGTTGGACATATTTCTTTGGGTCTAAAGTGGGTTCTTACGACCCTCGGCTAGTTTAATCACAGCAGTCTTGAGGTTGATATCAAGTTGTATCTACTAAATAACTGTTTGGCGATTATCATAATGTAAACAGCATGTGATCCAACTGTTTTAGTTCTATTTGAAAAGTAATGAAGCTAACATGTCTACATCTCGGATGATATCAGAATAATAAGCTTGATGGCCTCAAATGAGTAGAGCAATTCAGATGAAACTTCCGAGGGTAAAAGCTTCATATTTCTATTATTATCTGGTTCTTACTGTTACCTCCACTACCCCTAAGTATAGGGCTTGGACAAGCAACATGTGAAAATATAGGTTGCCCTTAATCTTATTTCCGATCCCAAAAAGATGCTCTGATGATTAATGTTTTTAACAAAAATTGCCTTTCGGCACCTTTCATACTTTCTACTCGGGTTTAAGCTTTGGAATGTTAAATAATGAGCCACACAAAGCCAGCATAAAGCTAAAACTGTATGGGAGCAGTCTACCACAAATCCCTGATTTTTGGATACCCTGTACCAAATGCTGGTTATACCTAGCATTTGGTATACCCTATGCCTAATGCTGGATACTCTAGTCTATGCCAAACGCTGGGTACCTGTTGGTAACCTAACATTGACCTACCTCAATAATAGGGTATGCCAAACGCTAGACATATCCAACGTTTGGCATAGGGTATCCACAAATCAGGGGTTTGTGGTTGACTGTATGGGAGAGGTTTTAACCCCGAATCTGAAAATATTATGAATTCACGTATATTTCTCATATCGATGATAGCTTGAAATGCCACAGCTCTTTAGACTATTGAATGTTTGGATGTTTTCAACAGGTTTTCAAAAGCATCAAAGGGTTGAAAGAATGAAACAGCTTAGAAAAAGATGTCTACCTTTAACAAAATGTCAGTTTTGCTTCTCATGGTGAATTTAAAATTTAAACCAAGGTGAGCAATTCAGTTTTGGGGCTAAGTAACAAACCTGGGATTGAACTAAATTGAAACTGATCTCCCACCCCCCTACAGTCTAGTACACTAGCCCTTTTTTAGTCACGGTGCTCAAACGTCTAGCACCATGCCTGAGTGCTAGAGGTTTGAGCACTGTACCTTGAAATTCATGCATGGTGCATGAATTTCAAGCATACAGTGCACACATGAAAAAGCACAATTTCGACATTACACACTAAATACCGGCTCGAAAGGCCTGTAATACTACCATCAATTAGAGAAATCAAAGACAAACCTCTGGGTATTTTTCTAAACAGAAACAAAGCGGCATGGCGAGCTAATGATCGAGATGAAAACAACAACGGCAGAGTGCTCTATCTTTACCTATGCGAGAGCCAATATCCCGCAAGGCTGCTAGGTAGCGCGATAGCTGGCACAGTGTCAGGATTTTTGTCTGCTACCTTGCGAGTGTCTCCGCAGGGAGTGACAAAGTTCGAGGCAAAGTTAACTCGCGGCGCTCGCGTAGGAAAAAGATAGTGCTCTGGCGTTGTTGTTTTCATTTCGAGCTAGCCACGCCGCCTTTTTGGTGTTTAGAAAAATACCCAAAGAATTGTCTTTGATTTCTCTAATTGACTGTAGTATTTCAGGCTTGTCGGGCCTGTATTTAGTGTGTAACGATAGAAATTGTGCTTTTTCATATGTGCACTGTAGGCTGAAAGCCATGCACCATGCATGAATTTTAAGATACAGTGCTCGACGTTTGAGCACCGCAGTCTAGTACACTGGCCCCATTTCAGGCACGGTGCTCAAAGGTCTAGCACTATGCTGGGTACTAGACGTTCAAGCACTGTACCTTGGATTTCATGTATGGTGCATGGATTTCAGTATACAGTGCATACAGAAAAAACACAGTTTCTGTCATCACAACTGAGCACCAGCTCGGACAGGGCTGAAGTTACTACTATGAATTAGAGAAATCAAAGACAATCCTTTACATATTTTTCACAACAAAAACAAAAGGGCTCTAATGATGATGGAGATGAAAAACCTAACAGCACCCTGTCTATTTTCCATGTATTTTCCCTATCTATTCCTCAAGAGCCAATAGTCTGGTTGGCTGCTAGGTAGAAAAAGCTGAGGCACAGGACACTTTGCATGCAAAACCCTTAACTATGTCGAAAAGGGAATGAGGTTTTTCACATCTGTCATCAGCCAAGCCCTTTTGTTTTTGTTGTGAAAAATATATAAGGATTGTCTTCGGTTTCTCTAATCCATGGTAGTAATTTCAGCCCTGTCCGAGCTGGTGCTCAGTTGTCATGACAGAAACTGTGTTTTTGATGTGTGCACTGTATTCTGAAATCCATGCACTATACATGAAATCAAAGGTACAGTGCTTGAACGTCTAGCACCCAGGCATGGTGCTAGATGTTTGAGCACCATGCCTGAAAAGGGGCTAGTGTACTAGACTGGAGCACTGTGACTGAAAAAGGGCTAGTTCATTAGACTTGATTAGACTGCCCCCCTGAGTTCGAAACAGCACCACTGACTTGGACAGAAATTTTGGGAAAAATAAGCCAGGTTTGTTTTCAAAGTCCGTGGCCTTGTTTCTCCAAAAACACAATCTTATAACACTGGTTAGGCACAGGGTGTGCCAGGCCTTACGACATATCCGGCCTCTGGTATCCAAAAATCAGGGAATTCTGAGACTGTCACAAATAAAGCTCTAAACTTTAAAAAGGACTCGCTACATTTTATGTATAATGAAGGAAGAATGCGGTAAAATATTTCCCTACTTACTTGGCTTTGCTCACTTCCAGGAAGTTAGGTCGGAAGAATTGATTACGGATGTTCACTCATGGTCAGCGGCGATGCAACCTTTGGACTTCTGTTTTTTTCAAAAATCCTGAATTTGAATAGAAAATCCCTTTTGCCTTTACAATAATCCTGAAATAACCCCTAGATATCTCCTCTGCCCCTACCATACTCGTTTTGCCTTCCATTCCCTGTGCAGGGAGATTGACAACCTCAGAAAGTCAGACATCGAATATAAAGGACTCCCGTCCATTTTCGGTGGGGAATAAATTTTGGCGTTGATGTTGTTGTCGTTTTCGGAACCTGTTTGGAACACAAGTATTAGGCATGGCTACAAAGACTTTCTGAGACAAATACTGGGTTTCTTTATGATTCACCTTCCAGATTCCTAGATATCCGGGGCATAGTCTATCCAGTCCTTACAGATTCTCATGACACACATGATTGATGACAGCCAGTTGGCCACTCTTCAACATTTCCTTGATGCTCCCGCTGTTTTTCAAATACATCTCGCCGCCCAAACCTGTCAATCACTTTCGCTTTACTTGCTGCATTTGGACATTTATTGTGCCTCTATGCCACCTTCACAACATCCGTACTATGGCGTATCCAACATGGAAACAACATTTCCAACCCTTTTCGGCCTGGGTTCATTTACCGGAGCCGCCACGACAAAAACGTCTTTCTTGAATGCGGAAGAAAAATCTCGAAGGAGCAATCTATCTATATCTATCTATATCTATCTATCGATGTATTGTGAATCCGAACTTCATCGTGTTTGGTACCTTGCGAAGCTGGTCACACGACGTAATTTAGATTCTAGACATTTTCGTCATGTTATACGATCGAGATATTTAACTCGCTAGAGCTGATAGAGGATTGAATGAAACTGCTTGGTGGGATGCGTCTGACAACGAAATCGATGTATATGCAAGGAATCCGGACAATGCAGCCATTACAGGCAGAGGGAAACTTGAGTAGTCCAGTGTGACAGAATTCTTTTCACAGACAGACGGAAAAAATGCCAAAAACTGAATTCAGAGCCAAATTAGTATCTTTCAAATTCAGCAACCAGCGACAAGCGAAGCCTTCAGTTCACTTTCATCATCATAGAGCGTGTTCCATCCTACTTACCGTAGTTACTACGCATGACGTCACGAATTCTGGCTTTTTGCCGTCAAGGCTGGAACGATCTTTCTATTTTCCAGCAGGATCTCACGCCAGGGGCGAATCCGACCAATCACGTTCCAGAGATGCGTAGTTACTACGCTTACCACGCTCCCGAGCATGGTAAGCAAATAGTAACCATTAGTTACTACTCCGACAAGGTTGGAACGGTCAGCGTAGTAACTTTTCGTGAGGATGGAACGGAAATAGTAACTAATAGTAACTATTGTTACAAGGGTGGAACACGCTCATAATGTTCAGCGACCGCCATGTTGGAAATCCTAGCACGGCAGTTTTAAATTTGTTGGGCGATATTTGGATTTTTCGATATATCGATATATCGATATTTTCACTTTCGATATTGGATAATCAATATCGATATTTCTTTAGTCTGTTTCGCTATGGGATGCGTCTCGTTTCGGCAAAATTTCCTATCGAAATTATCGTTAAATAGCATCTTGCATCATCCCAAGCTCCAAATAAATTAGAACTGATTTACGGAAAACATTTTGCTCCATTTTCGGATATATGAATGTAGGTTATGTTGGATTATTTACAATAATTATGAACGAAAAAATATCGTTTTCGATATCGATATTTATGTTTCGATATTCGATATCGATATTTGGTCCGATATATCGATATATCGTTATCGATATCGAATATCGCCCAACACTTACATTAAGCTGTGTAAAATCTGATAGTTTTAACAAGTGAGTGGCAAATTTTTCAGTGTGGTCCAGTTGTTATTTAGTTCAAGCCAAGGTTTTTAGTACGCTCCGAAAATACAGGATCATGAGGAAGTTGTTTGTTTTTTACATTAGAAAGCCAGGCAGGGATGGTGTTCAACAGAGGTTTGAACACTCTTCTTAACACTAAAGGTGTTTTCCGCGACATAGTTGTGGGCACGCAATTCTGTCTGTCATAGCAACACAATTGTGCACCACACAGTGGCCACATGCCACACAGCATTTTAAAAGAGTGGAAGATTTCAAATCTTCCGCTAATAAACTGAACCACCAGTGGTCTCCCTTTTTGGGTAATCTGTAGTTATGTTAGTGCTGGGTTTAGTTTAAAGTTTTACTACATACGTTGTGTTTTAGTGTTGAAAGTATTTTTGGCTTTTGCTTTTGGTTTAAAAACTCTTCGGAAAGAAGAGAGGAATCTAGTCTATAGTATACTAACTTAGCCTGGTTCTCCGGGTTTGGGATCTGGGCCTTGATCTTGCAGGGTTGCTGGAGTTCAATTTGCACAGCAAACATTAAAAATATATTCTATATCATGACGACACAGAACACCAGCAAGACAGGGCCAAAAATAAAACCATCAAATAGAGTTTGTGGACATTTACTAAGTCATTTTCCACAACTAAGACGGGATGACATGGTAGATGATAACAACGATTAATGAGATCAATTTTCATGGCAAGCACTCAACGTGCTGGGTAGCCCAAAGCTAAAAGAATGTTATGCTTTCAATGCAGAATGTTATGGTTTTTCTGGGTTTTAAATATCTTACATCAGCTTATGTACAGGAGGGGTATACAACCTCGGAATTGCATAACCTCGACCGTGGCCTGAAAACCTTACAAGGAAATTTGTCTGCAGTCATAAACAGGTCCTGGGTCACTCACAGTTTTCTTCTTGACAGTTAGGACTGGATTGAAATTTCTTTCCAACCTTTCTAGGCCTGGTTCGAGGTTGGATACCCCTTCTATAGGTTTGTGTCTACTTTGAAAAATGTGTAACAAATTGCCTCAGAATTCTCTGTGTAATGTCAGCATTAGTAGAATGAAAGAAACTGTACATTTCAAATAGTAAAGTAGAGGTATTGTGAACTTCCCCTGACAAACATTAGTCATCAGAAAAAATAAGAACCAAACCAGGTATTTTTGCTATAAAATACTTGCTACAAACATTCTTTTTTACTCCTTTTTAAGACATTTTGCTGATGGGTCATCTGGTAGTGACTCAACTGCCACCTGGTTTTTCTTTCACAACATACTTTGCCAGAAGGAACACACCTTCAGCTAATACATTAGAGATTGCACCCTACCCAATGAAAATGGGTTTTGCTACACCATCATCATTAGAGCTTAAAACAAAATATGTATAACAATAGGAGGTATAGGACTTTTCTACTTTATCAATAATCTTAGCAGGCAAAACCAGATGGAATTTCTGCACCAAACAAGAATTACTGGTCCAAGGGGGCAAATGCAGCAGATACTTGGCAAACTTAAAGTAGATCGGGTGAACATTTTTCTTATTAGAAGCAATTAGTGGCTTTTGGAGGCTTTTGGAGGCTTTTGGGCTTTTGGAGGCTATTAGTGGCTTTTGGAGTTCAATGCTGCGAAGTGTAAAGTACTTCACCTTGGACCTAAGAACCCTCAACATACGTACACCATGTCGAATGGATCCAAAAACCACATTGACCTAGAAAGTGTGGAGGAGGAAAGGGACCTGGGTGTCACAATTGACAACCAGTTTAAATTTCATCCCCACACTCGCCACCAAGTTGCTAAAGGAAACAGAGCACTTGGACTTGTCAAAAGGACCATCACCTCTAGGAAGCCTGTGATCATTAAGAAGCTTTATACTGCGCTTGTGAGACCCCACCTTGAGTACGGCATGATTGTTGCATCACCCCACCACAAAATGGATGCCAAAGCCCTAGAGGGAGTGCAAAGAAGAGCCACTAAGATGTCACCACAATTTAAAGGCTTGAATACCACGAACGGTTGAGGGTACTGAAGCTTCCCAGCCTCTCGTATCGACGTAAACGCGGCGACGTCCTGATGGTAAAAAAGCTGTTAGACTCCGACATTATTCCTGGGGTATTCGAGAGCTCCCAATCAAAGTCGACGAGAGGCCATTCCAAGAAGCTCCAACTGACCAGCTGTAAACGACGCGAGCGGCACAGTTTTTTCTCTGTACGGAGTGTTCCACTCTGGAACAGCCTTTCCGAAAAAACTATCAACGCTGCTACCCTGGATGGCTTCAAGAAAGGCGTGGACGAGGACTGGCGAAATGCTGAATGTCGGCTGCACTGGGATTCCAGTGAGCCGATGTGACAACAAGATTTATCAACCAATCAATGCCGGCTACACTGGAGTGCCAGTGAGCCGATGTGACAACAACGATCTGACAATCAAGCCGCCAACCAGCGAGAGACTCTACAGGAGGCTAACACCACCTTATCTCGCTGGAAGTGCGATTTAAGGTAATTTAAGGTAAAGAAAATTGCCAAATGGGGGACATAGCAAGAAGATGGGGCACATGTTTGATATTAGAAGCAAATGAAGCATAGGGGATCCGATCCAACTAAATGCCAAGTATTGGTTATTCATCATGGTATAGGTCTAGAGCTTTGGCATAATAGTGTCTTAGCCAACATCTGTATTTAGAACTTGCTGTAAAGCTGTCATAGGAAACAGGAGGCAAATTTTTTACAGTGTGGTCTTATAATATTTTAATCATAATAATCATAAAAGCTCTACATCAAATGTAATAATAAATAAGTGAATTACTCTATAATAGTCATGACTTGCTTCAACAAAATTGAATATTCTTTCTGATGGACTGCAAGCAGAGTTACTTTTCTTTGTTAGGCTGATTTCAACATCCTTTAATCCCGAAAGCATGAGTCATTTTTGACTGATTGTGATCAGCAGTGACAGACTGCCTTCCTATCGTATCGCCATGTGTCTGAAAATATGCTAACAGCCAATTTTCTTCTAGCTTCTATCACTGGACAATGTGGTGCTGTTTTAGCAAGAAAATCGAGATTCATTGGGTTACAGAGGACTTTTGATGAAAATGATATTCTTTATGCCCTGTGAAAAGCTTATACCGATGATTATCCCACATTGGATTTGTTGGAAATGTAGAGGTCAGTAATAGAACAATTTTCAGTATCAGGTGGTTTAAGAGAAGGCAAGACTTCAGATTTGTGTTATCATGCTTTCCAGAATTCGGATTTCTGACTAAACATCGGCTAGGAGATGAAAATCTGGATTGGGCTTTAATTTCAATTTAACTAAACCTAAGAATATGTTAATGAAGATCACGGTATTTCTTCTTAGACACAAATTGTGATTCCAATGCTAGTATGGTCAGAAAACCATTATTTCAAGAATTTAGAGGGGGTTCAACCCCTAAACAGGCCACTAGTAGTGGTTGAAAAGTTTCAGACTGTCTTTAAAAATCTGTTATAACCCGAGCCACAAAATAAACATGTAATATATTAAATTATAGGCACAATTCAGTTACGTAAGCTAACGTGGGCAGGAGAAAGCTTGATCATGTTGCTGTTGTTTTTGGGATCCCAAAACGGTAAGTGGAGGGATACCTATGACATCGTAAAAGTTGTCCGTCCGTCTGTTAGCATGATAACTCTCGAAGGGAACGAGATATTCTGATGAAACTTGGTGTGAGGACTCTTTGGGTCAAGGGTAAGGTCAAGTTCGTAGATGGGCTCTGTAGCCCTACATTTGGAGGTGGGGGAGGGGGTTCAGATTAAGGGGCAAACAAATCAAAGGGAACGAGATATTTTGATGAAACTTGGTGTGATGACTCTTTGGGTCAAGGGGAAGGTCAAGTTTGTAGATTGGCTCTGTAGCCCTACATTTAGGGTTGGGGGAGGGGGTTCAAATTAAGGACAAACAAAATATTTAAACAGTTAATTTAATGTCGATTATGGGGTAAGAAGATATGCTGAACACGAATATGCAAAATATTTTCTCGTCCCACAAGTAGTTCGCCCGGAATCCGGCAAAAACCAGAAAGTTGGTTAAAAAGTAAAAGTTTCATTTGAAATTGATGAGATGACAGATTTATGGGTAAGAAGAGACGCTGAGTCTGTATATAACAATCATTTTTTAACCGGACATATAATTTGTCCGGAATCCGGTTGTAACCGTTTTTTTTTGAAGCTAAAGCTTTATTTGAAATGGATTAGATGTTCTTTATAGGGATAAGGAGATACCGTACACTGAATTTGATTCTGAATTTTCTTTTTTTGCTGGGCAAGTAGTTTGCTTGGAATTCGGCCGAAACCGGAAATTTGGCAGAAGTAAAGCAGGAAGTTTCGGTCAATATCATCAAAAAAGTTAAGGCTTCTAGAGGTATATCTGAACATGGTTTTCTCTAATGATTAGCCTGGTGAAGACTAGATCTGGCGAAGAAAAGACCCAGTTGTCTGGATCAAATATTAGATGTTTGGGATCCCATCGAAGCCTTTGGTCTTGTTCTAAAAGGCTGTGGGTATGTCAGACTGTGCAAGAACGGTGAAAAATCGTCCACATTTAAGTCAGTAAGGGTCTATAATAGTAACGTTTACAACCAAAGGTTGCCCACTCTCTGTTTGAGCGAGGGTTTCCCACTCTCAATTTTACTGTACAATCAGTGCCTAGTGCCGGCATCGGCTGACATCAACTGGCCACGTGTTAGAACGGTAAAATTAGCATGTTTAGAAGCAAAATACCCACTTCACGGACGCCACCGCTGGCAGGGAGTCGGTAACCCCAACACCTTTTGGGAAAACGCCGTCGATATATGGGTTCGTGTTTCCGGGAACTGGCTTACATACATCCACCCTCGGTACCTGCTGTAAACCCTGCTGGGATCCAGCGGAACTGGTCGGTGCTCGCCATGTTAGGCGGCTCCTGCTTCTTAAAATAGTTGCGTTTTTGATTGCCGGTGTAAGCTCCCCTGTGAGTTCGCTTTTGCAGCTTAATTTCCATTTCTACACTCAGCTCGCCTGACGCTTTCGCCTGTTTCAAGACGAAGCTGAATAAAAATGGAAAAAAATCATCCCGGCAAATCATTCATAGAATTTCCTAAATAAGTAAGTAAAAGATAGTTATATTTGGCAGTGAAAAGAACATTCTAGTAGGCAAAACATATAAGTTGTAATCATCCATTTCCTAACACACTTGCGGGGACTAATTTTGTGGGTTAATTTAATCACGACAGGCGAATTCGGACCAGGAACTGCGTCGGCGTCACAGCTCGCCGTTTCAGTCGCAGAACCGACACCTTACACAGTCTCCGTTTCAACAAAAATGACAATTAAGCAAACTGCGAACTCGGAAGGTGATCGAAAACGAGAAATAAGAAGAACAGAAATCAGGAACGGCAATCAAAAACGCAACTAATGCAGATTAAGATTTTAACTTTCTAATATGTGCACACCTGTGCCGACTGGTTTCACCCGACCCCGGGCACTTGCGGGGCAACCCCTCATTTCGAACAGACAAATGCCTACCGAACACATCCTCTGAAAGTCGACATTTACCCCCGCTCAACGAGATTACGATCCCCCACGTATGGCGTCTGTTTCTGTAAAACATTTCATACAGGGTTCGTGCGGCTCTGGAAATCAGGGAAAAGTCAGGGAATTTTTTTTGTCAGGGAAATCAGGGAAAATCGTGAAAAGACGCAGGTCAGGGAAATTAATGAAGAAGTTCAGTCTATACTTATGCATCGAGTCTTTTTTACTGGAAGTTTCTCTTTCGTCGGTTCCTTGGCCAAAGTTTTATCAGTTGATAACTCCCTTGAGCCATTCCAGTCTGTGCTTCAACGTATACGACGGCTTGTTTGTTCAGGAAGAAGTTGAATAAATCCTTGCTATTTCATGAGTCATATCATAGATTTTGGCGGCATTTTTCACTGAGGTAATTGAAATGTGTTGGAAGACTGCTGGCAAAGTCAGAGAAAAACGTTGAAGAGCAAGCGCACGAACCCTGTTCATAGATGCTCAGTTTAATTACATATTCAGTACTTCATATAAAAGCTGCCAAAAAAAGAAATTTCGAACAGGGAACCCTCGGACGGACATACCGACTTTGTGATCTAGTTTGGTCGTAGCTTCGTAATGCTAGGGAAAAGATTTAACTAGGACGTCCAGTAAATCACCTTGGTAACCTTTCTTTACTTTTCAGGTTTAATGATGGAATCTGCTTTGGACTCGCTATGAAAAATATATTCTGGCATCGTTGACAAGATCGCTTCTGGGAAGAAGTCAACGACGACGACGATGGATTCTTACTCGCAATACATCCAATCTTCTGTGGATTTCTAGTTATTATATCTTTATTGTCTTGCCGTTAAGTAGAACTGAAATTAAATACTGTCACATGTTGGCGACAGAGTCTTTGAGCGTGTATACCACCCTACTTTCCCTAGTTACTATACATAACGTTTCGGATTCTGGCTTCTTGGTGCCAAGGCTGGAACGAACTTTTAATTTTTGGGAAAATTATCGTGCCACGGGGTAATCGGGCCAATCAGGTCACAGAGATCGTAGTTACTAAGCTCCCGAGCGGTGGCCAATGGTTACCGTTAGTTAAAACTTCGAGGAGGTCGGAATATGCGGAACGGTCAGCGTTGTAACTTAGTAGAACGAAATTAGTAGCTTATAGTTACAATCGAAGGGTGGAGCACGTTCCTTGGAGTATTAAGAAAGATTTAAGAACTATGCACGGCAGAGATCCAGAACCGTAAGAGAGTCTGGAAACAGGAGAGACATCGCGGTGCAAAACATGCATGTGCTCGATTCATTCACGGAGAAAGTTATAAACTGTGCACGGCAGAGATTTTCAGAACCTGAGAGGCATTATGGTACACGACACAAAGTTTCAAAACAAAGACATCGCGTTGCGCGACAGACAGAGGTTTCGTTTCTCAGAGAGATCGTTGTGCGCGACAGACAGTTGCAAAACCGAAGAGAGAATTTTTTCTCGGCCAGAGACACTTGCGGAGCACGACAGAGATTTTTCGTGCCTGAGAGAGATCGTTGTGCGCGACCGGAGAGATAAATTTTTCTCGGCCAGAGACACTTTTCGTGCCGAGAGAGAAATTTTTCTTTCCGAAACCGGAGAGAGACTTCTCTCGGCCAGAGACACTTTTCGTGCCGAGAGAGAAATTTTTCTTTCCAAAACCGGAGAGAGGAATTTTTCTCGGCCAGAGACACTTTTCGTGCCGAGAGAGAAATTTTTCTCGGCCAGAGACACTTTTCGTGCCGAGAGAGAAATTTTTCTCGGCCAGAGACACTTTTCATGCCTGAGAGAGAAATTTTGTGGTCCATTTGGCCCAAACGGCGTTCCATAGTGCAAAGGGTAACCCCCACGGGATATTTCTTCGTACAGATCGGTTTTTGCATTTCTGCACACGAAAATCTTACAGTATTCCTTACTATTCCCGAAAGCGCTACAATTTGGTCATGTAAGACAAAAAGTGCTACATTCAATGTAGCACGTGCTACAGTGCTACACATGATGAAATAGTGCTACATTTAGCACTTTCGTGCTACAGGTGGCAACCCTGGCTGCAGCCCCTGACTATACTGAACGCGAATTACTAGCCCGGAATAAACTGAAACCTGTTTTGGCGAGAGCCAGAGAGGAAGGACATAGCGACGTCAGACTGAGGGGTGTGAAGCTCTACATAGGTCAACGGGTATTTGTGTTTGATAATGCGAATGGAAAAGTGATCGAGGAGGAACCTGATAGAGGGCAGCGGAATAGAGAGGACGTGAGGGTGAGAGAGCGGAGTAGTGATCTAGTTTCTGTGAGTGAGTCGCATGAAAATGATGCATCTGACGTGTCGGAGGCTAGCGTAAGCACCGTGGTAGACAGGAGCGAAAACCAGATGTTTACCCCAGTTAACGGGGCAAGGGCAGCGGAGAAGGTGGTTGGGTTCCAGCAGAATAAACGGAACAGGGATGAAACATTTAGCCCAAGCCCTAGTGATGTGCAACCAAGTATCCGCGATCGCCCTCAAAGGGGAAACTACAATGGCCCAAGGTTTAATCGTGATTACAATCGAGGTGTTAATGACAGGTCTAGAGGTATCGGTCAACCAAGTCGGGGGCGAGGTAGGTCATGGCCCAATGCGGAGCCGAGACAGATTTTTCGGAACGAAAGTGATTTCACCCTTGATTCATTATCCGAGTTTGCCCCGGATGGTGAACGGGACGTAGCGTAGGAAAGTGAGGGCCATGAGCGTAGCTTGAGGTTTGTGCATTGGAACGTCCAAGGTTTGAATGAACAGAAAATAAAGTCGCTTTGTGAGGTTGAGAAGTGGGATCTAATAAGTTTAGTAGAGACTTGGAAAGAATCTTCAATTTTGAGTGTTGAGTTTGATTGTTTTGATGTTTGTAGAAAAAAAAGTAGGAACGGCCGTACATATGGTGGAGTAGCACTTTTAGTAAGAAAAGGTATATTTAGTCAGTGTATAAAATTACATAGTGCGTCAGAAAATGTTGTTTGGATTAGATGTGAAGCACCGCATATGCAGATATTAGTTTGTAGTGTGTATGTTCCTCCAGAAACAAGCAGCTACAGTGGCAACGAAGATACTTGGGAAATTTTGTTTTCGGAGACATTCAAATACCGGAAAAGGTTTAGTAATCATAGTTTTGTTGTTTTAGGAGACTTTAATGCGTACGTTCGAGACCAATTTGAAAATTGGGCAGCCGAGTCACAGCTTGAGGATGAAGCCCACCAGAAGGAGATGTATGAGGAGTTATTTGGGAAGAGGAGGAGTAAGGACCAGGGAAGAAAGAAAAATAAGTGGGGAAATATGCTTTTGGATTATGGAGGTAACGAAAATTTGGTTATTTTAAATGGTAGGCTGGGAAATGATAAGAATGTGGGAAATTACACGTGTTATTCATCGGGAGCTCCAAGCGTGGTAGATTATATTTTGGTAAGCATGTCTCTTTGGCCTCTGTGTGAGGGGTTTGAGGTGTTGGATGTTGTTGGGTCGGACCATGTCCCAATTTCGCTAGATTTAAAGATGGTGTTAGGACCTAGGATAAGTAATGGTAGGGATATTTTAGAAGAGGAGTTGGATAGTGTTCAAGTAAGAATAAATAGACCTTTAAAGGTAGATGGTATGTCAGAAGAAGTAATAGTAAGTAGCCTAGGGGTAGGAAAGATAGAAGGACACATAGATAGTTGGCACGAGAAGGTAAGGAACGGAGAAATAGAAGAGGTTGTGTCTCAGGTTAGTTCGGTTATGTATAGGATAGCTGAGAGTAGTGTTAAAAAAGTGAAGAAAGATAAAAGATTTAGGAAGGATTTTTTCGATGAAGAATGTGTGTGGAAAAGAGAACAGGTGGTTGAGTCATTGATGAAGTTAAAAGAGATAGGAGGAGATGGTAGTTTAAGTGAATATCGTAAACGTAGGAAAGAATATAAATATATGTTGAAGGATAAGAAACATAAGCTAGAAGTTGAACGTAATAATGAAATAGTAAAGTGTTATAAAGCTAAGGATAGCAAAGAATTTTGGAAAGGGATCAGGGCTGCTACGGAAGCGAAACAAGAAGACCTTACCCCGCGGGCTGAGTCATGGCCCGATTATCTTGAACGAAAGGAACATGATGTGGAAACTTTAAGAGGTGAGATCTCGACCAGGGTTGCCACTTGACTCAAATAAAATGCACTATCCAAGTACCAAAAAGGTACTACCAGGGGAGAAAATGTACTACCCAAAAAAAAATTTTTTTGCGTGTTGCGCTTCGCGCAACACGCGCGTTGTCTTCCCCTGCCGCTACTGTAAATGCCTTTAGCACGACCTTATAAATATGGCCTGAATCGAACCTTCGTCAAAACTAGGGTTTTTCCTACTTGAAAAAATTCCGGTTAGGTAAAATGTATAGAAATATTATATCGTTTCTTACAACAGAAAACAAAATCATCCTCTTTTCTCCTCTTCTTGTCTGTTCTGCAGATAGGCCTATTGCAATTAGAAGACAAGGGCAGGGGCGTCACGACTGGGGGGACGCCCCCACCCCAGTGTTGTCGGGCAGTCGATAAAAAGTAACCGAGTATGCGCGAAGCGCCGCGATTTTTCCTCAAAACAGTTGATTTTTTTTCATGAAAACAGTCGGTTATTCTGAAGATAAGTCTATTTTTTGTCAAAACAGTCTGTTTTTCCAAAAATTGGTTGAATTTTTTCAAAACCATATTTTTTTTCTTCTTGAAAACAGCCGGTAAAAGTAGATAAGTCAGTAAACGCCTTGTCCCCCCCCAAAAAAAAAAAACATTTTGGCTAGTAACGCCTCTGGGCAAGGGATCAAAAATGTATCTAATAATGTGCACAAATGCGTAATGTAGTATTTCATGACAGTTCTAAGACTCGGAGATGCGGTTTGGAGAAAAGCGCTAACAGTTTCAAGAACTTATGACACCAGGACCCTTGCCGATAAGGATCGAAATATAGCTATAATAAAATTCTTGCTGACGTATCCATTTTGCACTGTCAAATATTGACTTACTAGCTCACAAAGATTAGATTAAAGTAATCAGATCCAATGACCAAATGTTTCAGATAAAATGAGTGAAATGCAACTAGCTCCACATCATCTTAGACAGAAATTTGTAAAAAAAAAAAGAAATTAAGTAGTAGCTTTCTTAAAATGTACTACAAAAGTACTACTTTTTTCAAATGTACTACCAACTCACTACTTTGAAAAAAATGTACTAAAAAGAGTACAATTGTACTACCGGTGGCAACCCTGATCTCGACTTCTTTAAGGAAACCGGTATCGTACCCGCTGAAGGAGATGGATTATCAATTAATAAGTAAAATAGAGGAGGAAGAGATATGGAAGTCTATGAAGAAAATGAAAGGTAGGTCAGCCCCTGGAGTAGATGGAATCCCTGCAGTGATTTGGAAATGGGGAAGAGCGTATCTTCTCCCAGTTTTGGCGTTAATTTTTTCGTTTATATTAGAGAATGCTCGTTGGCCACAAGCGTGGAGTACTTCAATTATGATACCAATATTTAAGAAAGGGGACAGGAGCGACCATAAAAACTACCGAGGAATACATCTAGGAAATGTGGTAAGTAAGATTTTTTGTAAAGTGATAGATTTTCGGTTAAAAAATTGGCTAGAAAAAAGTGAAATTTTAAATCCAGCGCAGGCTGGTTTTAGGGAAGGGTTCAGTACGCTTGACCAGATTTTTATATTAAATGTATTAATTAGAAAGTACACGAGAAGCAAGGGTGGTAAGCTGTACGTAGCTTTTGTAGACTTGAAGGGAGCATTTGGTAATGTGAACAGGAAGTTGTTGATTGAAGTATTGCTAGAACTGGGCCTTCCAAATTTGTTCGTAGTTTTGATTGTAGAAATGTACATGAGTATTAAGGTGGTGGTGCGAGTGGCGAAGAAGTTTTCAAGAAGTGTGAAATCTAAGATCGGTGTGAAACAAGGTTGCACTCTTTCTCCGAAGTTATTCGCATTGTTTATAAATGATGTAGTACAGTTCATGATTGATAATTCGGCCCCAACGGTGACGGTAGATATCATGTCCCTGTGTACCTTGTTATTTGCTGACGATTTAACACTGGTGGCGGATTCTAGTAGCAACCTCCAGAAACTTTTAAATTTACTAGAGATTTACTTAAAAAAGAAAGAGCTAACATTGAATGTTAGTAAAACAGCTGTGATGGTGTTTAGAAAAGGTGGTAGATTGAAAGAAGGTGAGAAGTTTGAATACGGTGGGAAGTACTTAGAAGTAAAGGAAGAATGGGTTTATTTGGGGTGTAAATTGCGAGCAAAAGGAGGGGTATTTGGAAAGCATGTGGAACAGGCGGAGATAAAGGGGAAAAGATGTGTTAATCTAGTTCTAAGAAGCCATTTGAAAGATATTAATAACATTAAGATTCATAAAGAGGTATTTAATACGAAGGTACTGCCGGTTATGCATTACGCCTCCGAAGTGTGGGGGTTCCATAAGGCAGGTAAGTTGGAGCAGATACAGTTGAATTATTTTAAAACATCACTAGGACTGAGTAGTACGACAAATAGCTTAGTAGTTAGGGGGGACATAGGCTTAGGAAGTGTAAGATGTAGGCGTTTAGTGAGTATGGTTAGTTTTTGGGAAAAGATAATTAGTCTTCCACGTGTTAGAATGTTGAAAGCGGCGTATCTGGAGTCCCTTAGAGATATAAGTAAGGAGTCATGGGCTTACCAAGTGAAGAAAATTTTAGATGAGTGTGGTGTTGGTGATAAGTGGAATGAGGGTATGGGTCATGAGTTGGAGTTAGGGACAGTAGCTAAAGAAGTAAAAAATATACTTAGGGACCAGGAAATCCAGAGGTGGCAGGTCGACAGAGATAGTTCAAAATCTCTGAGGTTTTATACAGAGGCGAAAGAGACATGGGGTGAATGTGTTTATTTTAAAGCGGGTTTAGATAGGGAGGAACTGAAATTAATAATCAGTATGCGAGCTGATATTTTACCTCTGGGGGATAGGAGGAGGTACACGGGTAAGCCGATTGGGAGGATTGGTCCTTACTTCTGCCCCATGTGTGGAGATATGAATGAGTGCGTGCGACATATTATGTGTGAATGTAGGGAATTGAATGATTTAAGAAGAGAAATATTTGGAGTAAATGAGTGTGATCAGGAATGGATGGAGCGAATGCTGAAGAGTGAATGTTTTGTCACTATAAGGAAAGTGGGCAGATTCCTCAAGTTGGCTATGAATCACAGAGAATTTTTCTTGTAGATTTAAGTGTTTGTTATAGTTATGTTGTAGGTTATGTATTTTTCTTTTGTATTGCCATGGCCCTTGGGCTCTTAGTGTAATAAATATCATATCATATCATAGTAGCATCCGGTCTTGCTAATAGTAGCATATAGTACTATGCAGTAACACGGTAGCCTTGTAGAAGCATGTAGTAGCATCGTTAGTACTGCATGCTACTTTTTCGTACTACTTCATAGTACTATTTTGAGATAAATTTTTCATCGGGACAGTTTCTTCGTAACCCTGAACTAGCCTTAGCCTACTTACGTTTCTGGTGGTGCTGCCATCTCCCCCCCCCCCCATTTAGCTGTCGTAAGTGAGTGCCCACTGCCCAGTTTAGTCGTGGCACTTCCAGTATTCGGAAAAAATGCCATGTACCCCGGCTGTCTTTCCAGGGGCGGATCCAGCCTTTCGTTCTAGGGGGGGCGATTCTTACCGAAAAAAGTGGGGGCAGTGGCCTTTTTGTCGACCACAAGGCTGATTTTTTTCGTGTCTAAGTGTCCCTGTCGGTCTCTTATTTAACGAAAATGTGGTATTATATATTTCAATAATGCTTCCAAAAACTGTACTTGATCAACTTACAACTGTTTACAAGAACAATTCAAGCTTCCTGGCTCCACTTTTCGCAAACCTGTCTGTCAAGCGTCTTTTGTCCGCATTTTCCGACATTAATATCGCTTAAATGACGAAAGTCCTCGTGACGGATGTTCAAATTTCACTATACACTGGAACGAAATGTTTGTTTTTACCAGGTCCGATTGCGTTGCGTCTCGAATCTAGCTAAAATTTACCGGGTGAACTGTTGCTATGCTGTGTGCGAGCTATGAGGTGAGAAATAGTCGATGCTAGCGTGACAGAGGAAAAGCTGTGGGTTGAACCTAGTGTAAAAGGTTCTAGAGTCTAGTTACAGTAGTTAGAACATGCATTAATGCAGACTTCCGTAAGTGCAGTAAACAAAACAAAAAAATTACAGCCCGTCTAGGGGGGGCGATCGCCCCCCCCTGGATCCGCCCCTGTGTCTTTCAGTTGGATGATCAGGAGTAGCCTGCTTCTAAGTTCGTCTATAATGATGAAACTTAACACGCATCGGGGACCCAACGAAATTCGCATTGCCAATTCCCGGATCCGACATTCCAGGGGAGGTGGAGGAAGGAAGAATCAAAGCCTCGTGGTTCACTGATCTCCCGAACGGATAATCCGCGTTGATGAAACTGGACAGGCGGAAAAAGCAAATGTCAAATTCCGACCTTATTCGAACACTGTTGGGGAGCTGGAGGCCGGTACTGCTAACCTTCTGGCACGCGGAGTAGCAAACACGATCTTACTCTGAACGGTCACAGTCCTGCAAGTACCAATTTTGGATTCCAACCAGATTTTACTCCTGAGCGACCAGACGCAGAAAGCCCTTCCAAGATTCAAGAAAACCTACTTTCACAGATGCTAGGAGATAAAACATGGCAGGTGTGTTGGGGACATGAACAGATATAACATAAATTCCTTTTTTCACTCGGATCCGAAACGTGGGTGGAGGCGGTGTTGAGAAGATGAAAACTTATTGATATGTTTAACTCTGAATGGATGATCCGTTTCGACCATTGTGACAGGGTACAAAAGGGTTGCAACTAGGGGGGGGGGGGGAGGGGGGCTGGACTAAAATCAGCTGGCATAACGTCGTCTTCAGAAGCAAAATGTCAGAATTTTTAGTCTTGCAGTTCCGGATTACAAGACATAACATATCTCAAATAACAAAAACAAAAGTGATTTCCGGGATAAGACCCTACACCAAAACAAGCTATTCTTTAAATCTGATAGGTTGCACACGTATCACTTGAATCTAGAAATGCTATTCTCCAATATAAGAGAGAGAGAGAGAAAAATAGAAATAATATATAATGGAATTTTACAAAAAGAAAAAAACAATATCATAACAGACCTGCCACGTGAAAATCTATACAGATTTGTTTGTGGCAGGAATCAATAATTTAATCACTTAGCATAATTCTATTTGGGATAAAAAAAAAAGGGAAAAAATGCAATAATAAACATAAACAATTATATAAAAAAATATTCAATATTCTAGATAAACAGATGACAATTAAACCTCGTGACATCCAACCGATCCATACCCAAGGTAACCGTCTCTCCTCACTCATCTTTACTCGTTAAAAAACTTTTCATCTTATTCTTTAAATAAATTTAAACAACTTAACGAAGAGAAATTTAAAAATCTTGCTTCGGTTTGGCAATCTTTCACTGCCTGGAATCGAGCGTGAGCTAAATGAAGTTCGGCCACCAATACCTGACACCGCGAGTCCTCTAGGGATAAAAAGATACGTACCACTCTTGGTACCACCCAAGGACAGAAACCGTTGAATTTGATCGTATCACTGGACGTTGTAGAACATGAACAAATTTACTTTATTCCTATGCGTGAATATATTTGAGTCCATTGTATACAGAGCTGAGTGGCCAGCGAGGCGCCCACCGCGTTTACATTTATTAACCGTCCTAGGGACAATCAAATCCTATGTTAGGTCCCCATCATATGGAGTTACCATCGATATTCCGACATAATTTGTACGACACCGCATATTCTTGAACTTTTAGCTTATTTCAGATTAGCATAGCACAAAAATTGAGAAACACCTCATAAAACAAACAGATATGCTAGAGGGATTGATATGACACTTGGAACATCCAAAATCCATGGTCGATAGGAAGTGCTCAGATTCGAGTAAAACTTGCACAAGATGTCTCACTTTTCCACATCCCGGAATCGGCGGTGGGATATGTAGAGACGTCCCGGAAATTTGTGACACGCGAAGGGAATGAACTGATGGTGTGATTGGGATGAAATTTAGAAGGTACACAGTCCATGAGCCCTAGATATGTAGTTTGAGACTCCACCGTCGGTTGGAAGGGGGGGGGGGGGAGGGGGACAAATTATTCCGACATAATTTGCACGACACTGCATATTCTCGAACTTTTAGCTTATTAGCATAAATATTCTTTGAGCCCAAGCTGACTTTGAAACATTTATTCAGAAAATGTTTACAACGGATACGTCAGCTATGATTTTTCATCAGCGATATTTCGGCCCTTCTTGGCAAGGGTCCTCGTCAGGCTGTCAATCTTCTGGTTCAACCTCGGGGAAGGAAACAAACCTGTATTGGGGAAGGAAACAAACCTGTATTGAATACAGGTTTGTTTCCTTCCCCGAGGTTGAACCAGAAGATTGACAGCCTGACGAGGACCCTTGCCAAGAAGGGCCGAAATATCGCTGATGAAAAATCATAGCTGACGTATCCGTTGTAAACATTGTCTGAATAAATGTTATTAGCATAGCTCAGTTTAGCTAAATCTAGCTCAGCATAAGCCAAGCTAAAGGCCTAGACGCTGACGTCATACAAGATACAAAGATACGAATCACTGGAGGTATTTTATCCTCAGATATCCTCCTTTTGAGAATCTTCTATCCTCAGATTTGTGCCAGTACACGCGCTCTTTTGCGCCTGAATTCCTAACACTGAAGCAAAATTTTCAGAATTTCTCTTCGTTGCATAATTTTAATTTCTAGACACAAGTGATTATCATGCGTTGATACGGGATTCAACGGTGCACAAATAACATAGAAACAAAGACCGCAACCTTAAAGGACCCCTCGCACTATTTTCTCTTCAACTTACAGTATTTTAAAATATTCGAATACTTTAAAACTAGGCTGTGTTTTCAACAAATAACCCACAGTTTGGGTTGTTTTAAGCCTTTTCCGAGACCCGTTGACTTATAGCAAAAACAGGGAAGCAATTTACATAACCGGTTTTTCTGATGGAAGAACTTCTCGCAGACAACCGTCGACACCGTGATACACATCGAAGGTATCAAAACACGGCAAGTGAGAAAATCAGCGTTGTTTTGTTAGAGGGGTTAGAATGTACCATACGAAACTGGGGTCTCCGGGTTTAGAAATATATGGAGCGATTATGGAAGTAGGTGCGTTAGTACTATAGGTCAGATCCTTTAAGCGCAATTTAGGTTCACACCTACTTAATCTGTCACAGATATGACCATACTTGAAAATGGCTCTAACCTCTTTTCTCGAATCTCAGGGCCACCTGCCTGTCCACTATTTAGATTTTTCTCGCAGGATCCAGGACCCGATCCAGGATCAGAAGTCATGGCCATTGAAAATATGCAGAATTTTTGCAATATATATCTGGAGTTTGTGAATACATTAAGTAGCGTGAAAACAGTTTAGTGGGGACAATAAAGTTACTCCAATGAAATTTGCAACTGTTGTACAATTAGGGAGAAACAAAGCTCAGGGTTGGTACCTTCCCCTCCCCCACTAAATGACGGATCTACGGGCTGGCGACACTGTCTATTTACGAAAATACTGAGACTACCATTATAAGTTCAACTTGGCACCACCGGTTTCAACTGACTTCATCGTGAACTCACTAGTCTAAAACGCTAAAACATTACGAGCGTATTCTACCCTTCTAACAATAGTAACTATTAGTTACTATTTTCGTTCCGACCTTGTGAAAATTTACTACGCTGACTGTTCCAACCTTCTTGAAATAGTAGCTAATAGATACTATTCGCTTACCACGCTCGGAAGCATGACAACTACGATCTATGTTACGTGGTTGTCCCGATTAGCTCGTGGCACGATATTTTGCCGAAAACAGGAAAATTCGTTCCAGCCTTGACGCCAAGAAGCTAAATTGCGACGTCATGTGTATTAACTACGGTAAGTAGGGTGGAACACGCTCTATATCTCTGAACAAAGGCTCGGACGGTAGTCGAGCTTCAGGTGGACTTTCTTGTACCCTAGAGCGTAAGGGCTCGCACAAAGGGGAGCAAGTCTCCACACAGGGAGTTCCAAAAATATTTAAAAGCTTATTAATATGCGTAACGTGACTTTGCTGATAGCGAGCAAGAAATTTTCTTTTTACTGAACTATTACTGTAGCAAAGTAGACACAAAATCTACTGTCCACAAGAACAACTGTGTCAATCACCAACTAAAAACATCGCTGCGACAGAAAAGAAAACAAATACAATAGTTGCGTTTTTGATCCAAATTCTCCGTTCCGAATTCTCGCTTCTGAATTCTCGATTCTCGTAGCAAATTCTCGATTCTGCAGAATCGCGAAGCTTTCCTCGTTCTCGATTCTGACAAAAACGCAAGAAAAGGAGAATTCACGTCATCTGAATAGTCCAAAAACGCGAAATGGAGAATTCGGAGGAGAACCGCGAGGAGAATTCAGATAAAAAACGCAACAAATGAACGAGGTGTCAGTCTAGTTCGTCCAGCATACGCATGCGCTTTCGAGGATTTTCGTCATCACTGCTGCTGGAGTCAAACAATCTGCTAGGATCGTCGGAAACACCTTTGACGATTTGAGATGCAGCTTTCCTAAGAGAAGGTAAAAGGAAAGTAATAAGTAAGTAAGTAATTTATCTATTTTATATTACTATTACTAATGTCTTTTGTGACTGGTTATGTTACACAGAGCGAGGTGGGTAAAAAGAAGATGTACCCTACAGAGCGAAAAAGGTTTATGGCTACACTGGTAAATGAGAGAAATAATTCTTTCAGCATCCTAAATTTCTGACCACCTCGACCTTCTTTCCCCCCCTAAAACAGCAAACGCCAATAATAATTCAAACCCAATAACTTTTCAATTTTCTTTTTACATAAAACGTTGAACGAAACATTCTTTTGTGTTATCCGTTGGACACCTGGCGGGACAGTCTAGCCCATTTTCGTGTGTGTGTGGGGGGGGGGGGGGGGCAATTTCAAGAGTTTACCGACAGGACTTGACAATTTACCGACAAACTGATGCACATTTCCCGCGAACGCACCATAGTACTATTGTAATAATAAAGTAAAATATCACTTGAGATGACTTTGTAATGAAAATCCGTGAATCTGTTATTTACTGCCTGGCATCAATGGTTACCACATATGCCCAACAACACACCATGCAGTCACATAAACATATCGATCATACTATCTGTCTGTAGCGATCGTTGGTCCGCCCAACTTTTCTGGTTCGCAAGCTACGACTACCTGATCACATAAGGTAGGACGATGAAACTTGGCAGACCGATAAATTAACAACCCAATTCTCTAGAAAATTGGCCTTTCCGATCATCGTTGGGGGTAGAGTGAGGAGTAATCCGGAGTTTTGCGACATACACAAGTTGAGAATGGGTGATCCAGTTTGACAGATAACTGGTAGGACTAGATGTCCCAAATGTGCTACTCATGTATCCGAACATTATTATACCATATAAGACAAAGGTGAAGGGAGTTTGGAGGAAGGGGGGGGGGGGCACGAAAATTTTGCGATACAAAACAACCACCTCACAAAACAAACAGATATGCTAGAGGGATTGGTATGACACTTGGAACATCCAAAGTTCATGGTCCATAGGAAGTGCTCAGATTCGAGTGAAACTTGCACAAGGTGTCTCACTAGATATGTAGTTTGAGACTCGTACGTCGGTGGGACTGGGGGGGGGGGGGGTAACAGAAATTTTCGTAAGTGCTCCGATTCGGGTGATACTTGATGGGTGTTAGGAGTAGATGACACAGGTGCGCCATGTATCTGTCCGAACCACCAGGGGCGTCGTAAGTACATTTTCATTGGGGGGGGGGGGGGGATGCAGAGCCAAAAATGTTACCGAATCTATCAATTTTTTTTTTTTTTTACCAAATCTAGAAACTGAGAATTCGAGCTTTAAATTAGAACAGAAAGAACTACGTAGGAATAGTAACATGAAAGGGCAGCACGAAAGACGATAGGCCAACTATTAAGCGGCGTTTTGGTGAAGCCCACTTGCAGAATATATTGCCGGGCACGAATGCAGTAAAAGTTGTTCCCAAGAGAATATTAAATCGAGCGCCGCAAGCGAAAATTTCGAAATCCATTTTTGTTCCTATAGGCTATAAGATTTAACTGCTTCTCTTACAGATTCTATCATTTATAGTGAATTAAATACCGAGAATCTATGAAGTTCCAGAAACCACATGGAGCGACGTTCCAGCAGCTACTGTAGTCTAGTTAATACTGCCCACGATCACATAAAGTGAGCGCCATAGGCGAGAAGATTTTAAAGTTAGCTTTTTCCTGCCAAATTTAACTACTTTCATCCAGATTCTAGCTGTTAATGTTTTAAAATCCCAATCCCAAAACTGGCTTAAAACCCCAGTCAAATGACGAGCCCTTCCAAAAAACAGAGAATGTTAGAAAAAGCGCCACAGGCGGAATTTTCGAAACAAATATAACTATATATATAACTAACTATAACTAACAAATCCCAGTGATTTTACCGAATAAGTTTAGACCGATAGCATGTTCGGGATCCTGTACAACTACCATATCCCGACTATTATAACGAACTGTTTCGGTATCGAAAGACTACAGATTAATATTCATATTCGGTATAATTTCATATAAACTGGAATAAAAGTCGGGATTCGTGGTAACTACCGAATCCTGAAAATTATAACGAATTCCCAGATTCATTATCTATCTAGCTTATCTACTACGTCGAAAGGAGACGAACAAACGATTCAACGATCCCGGTTTACCGACAAAGGTTTTTTCCATCACACGGTGAGCAGTCAGATCAACCGAAAAGCGTAACTTCTGGGTGCGAACAGACAAACGACCCAAGACCAAAATAAGGAGAACAGTCAAATCAGGTTTGCGGGTTTGGTAAGTTTACCGACAAGATACGGATCGGAACGAAAAAGTGTCTGTCGGTCCATTTACCCGAACAAGTTTTTATCAACGAGACTTTTCAGGTCACCGCATCAAAAAGCCTTCGCATCGGCAAACGATTTCACGATTTCACAATTGCTATATTTACCGACAGGTTCTTATCGGTTCGAACCGAAAAAAGAGTTTCGTGTCGGTGCTTTTCAGATTAGCGGAGTGCAACGGGATCACTCAAATGAGTCGTCTGGTCGTCTGCGGGAGCTAGCTGACTAACGATCAAAAGAGGTAACAAAGAAAACTGTTTTCCGGTGCTCTACACCGACAGACACTGCCGATTTCTCGACAAAGCTCTGGTAGGTACCAGACACGGAACCCACACGGGCATTCGCACCGACAGAGACTGCTGATTCCCGACAAGACTTTTCCTGATTTACCCACACTGCCCATTTCCTGCAACGCTTTTCCTGATTTATCGACAGAGCTCTTGTCGGTACCAGAAACGGAATCCGCACCGACAAACAGTGCTGATTTTGCGAAAAGAAGTTTACTGGTTTACCGAAAGAGCCTTTGTCAGTGTCGGAAACGGAATGAGGAAAGGCGCTCCGACAAACACCGCCGATTTACCGAAAGATTTTTGGGGGGAGGCAGCATCCCCCCCCCCCGCTGTTTCGCCACTGCTTATACTTAAAACCGTCGCGCAAGAAACGCAAATCCGTTGCAATTCTTGGGATACCGCAATCGGGTCAAAGACGCAGTATGCAGAAGAACCGGGTGCAAGAATCCCTTTAGATCACTTTTCGGCTTCATTGTGCCTACATTACCCCATTTGCACTCGTTACACGGCATCACATTTGCTAGAATCTGTGTCTATAAATCTTTTTAATAATGTTCCACGTTAGGCGATTTCCCAAGGATTACAGGAGAATTCGCTAGCTGAATGGGCTTTAAAGGGCCCCTCGCACTGTTTACTCTTCAACTTACAGTATTTTAAAATATTTGAATACTTTAAAACTAGGCTGTGCTTTCGACAAATAACCTACGGTTTTGGCTGTTTTAAGCCATTTCCAAGACCCGTTGACTTATAGCGAAAACAGGGAACAATTTACATAACCGTTTTTTCTCATGGACAAATTTCTCGCAGACAACCGTCGACAGCGTGATACATATCGAAGGTAGCAAAACCCGGCAAGTGAGAAAATCAGAGGACTTTTGTTAGAGTAGTTAGAATGTACCGTACGAAATTTGGGTATCTGGGTTTAGAAATATAGGGAGTGATTATGGAAGTAGGTTCCGTTATTTTATAGGTAAGACAGGTCCTTCAAAAACTTTTACCACCTTCCCTATTGTCCTGATGAATCCCAAATAGGTTGCATTATCTATTCTTTCGCGCATTTACTAGAGCCCCCGTTCCGCTGATCATGAAGGATGCCTTACAGACAAATGGTCGTATCAGCGACGGCAACATCTTAAACTGTAATTTTCTCTGTAAGTAAGTAAGTAATTTATTTCTGACCCGCCATTTGAAAAGCAGAGTATGAAAAAAAAAAAAAAAAATTAACTAAATCACAACAAATACAATATACAATTTTTCATCCATTTTCATCCGTGCGTCACTACCTGGTCACTACAAATCTCGAACGAGTCTTGTTCCTCTAGATTTTGACCAGGCAAAATACCCTTGGTAAGGCACCACTTGTTCGGTAAGGCACCACTTGTTCGGTAAGGCACCACTTCCCCCCTCCCCCTACACCACACCACAGACTCAATCGAAAGGTATTTATTTTATTTGTTCGCGCCTTACCTTATTCGTCATTTCAAATGTATATAAAAGAGCCTCAAACCGGGTAAGTCAGCTAGGATGTTCCTCAGTTGTATGTTCGTTCCTTCCAGCTACAGCATGAAGTGGACCCTTGCCAAGAAGGGCCCAAATATCGCCGAAGAATATCCAAGCGGATTTTTCCGTTTTCGTAGTTTTTCATTTATGATTCCCAGTCAGCTTTGAGATGAAGGACTTTTCATTTCAACAGTAGAATATTATCCAATATTGGCCGGTGCCAATGTTCTATGTTGACGATTCGAAACACTTTTTTGTGTTCAAATATTTCAAAGTAGGTGAATACTTTCAAACTAGGCTCTGCTTTCGTGAGATTACCCACGGCTTTGGCTGTTTTAAGCCTTTCTCCAGGCCCATTGACTAACAGCAAGTCATCATCAGAGCATCACAAGTAGCGAAGACAAGAAAACTGTAAAACATTCCGGTGTCGCTAGGGGTTTTTACAATGTAATGTACGAAATACGGGTCTACAAGTTTAAGAAAGGAAGGAGCCAGTAGGTTAGCATTAGTATTATAGATACGACAGGTCCTTTAAGGAAACAGATGATATTATATTAATTATTAAAGTTACCTGATTTTGAATCCTTCAGTCTGAATATTTTGCAGGGCATTCTCCAAAGTTCGGAGCAATCTTCTGCCATTCTCAACCGTAAAACACATGGGAGGGGTAATGAGAAGAACGTTATGGTCCGGTCCCTGGATACCCATCAACACTTTTTCCATCCTCATCCTGAAGAAGAAAGTCATAAATAAATCCATCTGAGTGTGTCTTTTCTTCTCCCGAGCATATACGCAATGAACAGCGCATCGAGAGAGGTACCAAGATCCCGCCTTTGCTTCGTATGTAAATAGTTGTATGCCGCACTTGTACATCAACTTCCTTCTAATCAACGGCATACCGGATATTTTTTCAAACACCTTAACACAAATGGGAATTTCGTCGACTGTGGCAGATTCCTTGCAAGACATATCTTATCATCACTTTCTTATTTTCTTCAGCCGTGACTTTTCCGAGCTCAGCGTCATAAAACATGGAAATTCAAATTCTCCACGTCTGGGGGACTTAAAAATATTGTCATGGGTACTTTAACATGACAAGCGCACGGACGGTCTTGCCTGGACACCTTCGTTAAAGCACAATGGACAGTTCTAATGCCTTACTTTGTATTAAATGCTTCACAAATAAACATTTTAGAAGGCGCTACAAAAATCGGCAGTTTTCTTGTTATCCCTTGTCTTTACCTCTCTGGCATTTCGGCGATCCAAATCTTATGAGCTGGGATATCGTGGCAGAAATTCAAAGACTCACAGCAATGCTTGATAGAAAAGGATATATTTGAGACATCCCCAAAGTCAAGCCGCAGATGCAGTTCACATGATTGTTCCAGTGTTTCATCAGAAGTTCCATGGCTTAAAGTGCCTATTCAAAGTTTTTCTTTGTGGAATAGTGTTGTGAGGCTTGATTAGCTTGCTTTATAAAATGTACCAGAATGTGCAATAAGCTTATAAAAAATAACATAGGTACAAAAATCATTCAAAAACAAAATAAAGACCTACTAAGTATTATAAGAAACATCACTTTTATCTTTGTCCAAGCTAGTAAATTGAGCATGTAATGGCCTAAAAAATTACGCTTTGAAATATCACAGAGAGGAAAATGTTGAAAAAGCTGTTGATCTAGGGGGTAAGCATTGTTCCTAGGTTATTACAGAGTGGGACTGGGGTAGTTTGATGTGCCCATTGAACTTTAAGGACTCGACGCCAGATTCGTGGTAAGGATGCCGGGAACTGAAGTAGGCTACTCATCCTCTAGAACACAGACATCCTGACTCCTGACGTATACGTACCTGTGCACTATTTCGTTGGCCATAAAAGGATCAGGGTTTCGTCCCCCCGAGCGAACGATTTCAACGCCCAGACAAAGACCGGAACCGCGGATGGCACCAATGCATGAAAACCGCGGTTTGAGCAGCTGAATCCCCTCAATAAGAAAGCTGCCCACCATACTTGCAGATGACTGCATTTGCTCATTGCGGACGACTTCGAGGACTGCTAAGCCGATGCTGCACGCTACGGGATTGCCACCAAACTGCAAGTGGGAGAAATTGGTTTACTAACAATTATCAGATTAATGCCGTAAAACCTCAAAAGATATAGTCACCAGGCAACACAAGAGTAGTCGAGTTGTCGCATTGCAGATTCGACTCCGGCCGAAACACGATTTCGAAAAACAGGAAAATTACTCATTGAAGAAGCAAATTTACTGGCAGTTATTTTGAGTAGTAAGGCTGAAGACGGTGTCGTATCCTGGCTCTCTGACCTAAAAATGTCCACGTCATTACCCTTATCAGTCATAAATATCTGGCTGCGGTAGTTGAATCTTTTCCGTTAAATGGCATCATGAACCTGCACTGTTGTCAGTAGAGCCCCAAGTACTTGGTTATGTATCTAACACAAGCCAATCCCAGAAAGTCGTTCAGTTTATCTCTATAGAGCCAAACATAGTCAAGGCACCAAGTAAAGCAAATAGGATTTCTGCTTTCTTCTGAGGTTCAAGTGATTGAGTGGTAGAACATTTGAAACCATTCGTTGTACTTACTGTTGATACGAAATCTCCAATACTATCAGCTATCTCTCTCGACGTTACAACAGCTGCAAGCGGGTAGCCATTCCCGAGTTGTTTACCAATGGTTATGATGTCTGGCAAAATGCCATGCTCCTACAGCAAACAAACGCAAGATAAACATGAGTTGAAATACCCTACTACACTTTCAGAACATAAGAAAGTCAGGTACCGCCTCCAACACGACAAATAGCAAAAGAATCTGGAACTGACCCTACAGAACTGCTAATCAGGAAATACGCTAAAGGTTAAGTCTTGTTTTCGGCCCAAAGTTAATTGAAATTATCCAAGATCTAGAGGCCCAGGGGCGTCCCGAGCGGGTGGGAGCGCAGTGCCCCCCCCCCGTATGTTTTGCGCAATCGGTCAAATTTTCGCCTAAGGCGACAATGCCGGTCGAAACAGGCATTGGGGCGAAGCCGTGATGCCCGATTTATAAAAATATTTTGTCCCCAATTTCTAAATTGGGTGACCTAACGTGTTTATTGGTTCATTATCGAATTTGGTGATTCATCCAACTCTGGTCTCAGTCGTTACCGAGTTGGGTAATTCACCAGACTTTTCTCAAGTATGTATCTGTCCTAAATTCAGGCCCGTATCCAGGAGTTTATTTCGGAGGGGGGGGGGGGGGGCTGCGGGTCGAAAAAAAAACATAATTTAGAGGGAAAAGCCTATAAAAAGATTATTTTTGTATGTTTCGGGTGGCGGGAGGCCCAACCCCCTAATCCCCCCCCCTGGATACGGGCTTGGTCCTATTGCGTTTAATCATTTCGTTCATAATTCTGTGATTAATCAGACTAATTTGGTTCTGATTCGTGACGTAATTTGGTAATTCACCGGATTTTTGTTTAGTTCGTATCTATTACCGGACTTGCCACATTCGGTTGTTTTAGGTGGTTCTAACAAGAGTCTTATTCAATTAGGAAATGCGGCAGTTTTACCGCTCCCGATCTGTTCCTTATTTTTTTTGTTTTAGTTAGTTTTTCGGTAGTATGAATTCATTATTTGGTTCAACCCAGTTACTGAGCTCGGTAATTTAATCGGCATTTATTTAGCTCTTGTTCTTTATTATTTAATAGTAGCTTCAGCTGGTTGCCACTCATTACATAACTTTTACTTCTAATGATTGCAGTACTTCCGGAATAAGCACGTGTCTTGACATGAAAATTGGACTACTTTTGTTTGCTAAAAATTCAGATAAATGTACTTTGTATTTACTTTACCCTGGATGGCCCCTTTTTTCACCAGACAGCTCTGTGGTTTAATAGGTAGTCTTGGGATCGCGAAAAGGCACTTTGATCATCAGTTCTTCCACAAAATTTCGCATTTTTCAGTCTTCATTTTTTAGAAGCAGGGTGCGGATTGCCCATCCTTCCATTCCCCCCCATTGTCATCGGATCGGGAAAGGAACTATTTTCAAGTCGACCTGGGGAGTACATAATATGTCTGCCAAGTTTCATGGTCCTAGTACATCTGGAAGTACCCTAACTCGTGATCACCGGAAATCCGGGATGACTACCCCCAGTACTCTGACACGATCCGGTCTTTTTTTTGTCAATAAATAATCTAGGGTTAATACTTGTTCTATCTCAATCCCTCGACCCTAAGCATTTCACGAGATTTCCGGTCCCCCCCTCCAAGCTTTCGGATTCGCTCCAGATTTGAAATCGAAAATCTGAGACACTTGTTCTTCTTCACAACTGTCAAGTTTCATGCATGTCCGATTATCCGTTCAAAAGTTATGCATGTTTCTAGTTTCTGGAATCTCCATCCCTCCACTCCCCCGTGATGGCTAGATCGGGGAAGTGATTATTTCCAAGTTAATCTGGTTGGCTCCCTCATATGTATGCCAAGTTTTATTGTGCTAGCCTATGTGGAAGTGTTTCCCGAGATTTCCGGTGCCCCCCTCCAGCCCCCTCCCCCGAGTTATCGGATCTGGTCCGGATTTGAGACTCAACATACGAAAACACTTGTTCTTGACATATGTCAAGTTTCCGGTCCGATTACCGGTTCCAAAGCTACGCATGTTACTAGTTTCCGGATTTCCCATCCCGCCACTCTCCCCACGATGGCCGCATCGGGGAAGTAATTATTTCCAAGTTATTCTGGTCGGTTCCCTGATATGCCTGCCAAATTTCTTTGTCCTAGCTAATGGGAAAGCATTTCATGAGATTTCCGGTGCCCCCCTCCTCCAGCTCCCCCCTCAGTTATCGGATCTGGTCCGGATTTGAAAATGAGCATCTGAAGCAGTTGTTCTTTACACATGTCAAGTTTCACGCACGTCCGATAACCTGTTCCAAAGTTATGCATGTTACTAGTTTCCAGATTTCCTATCCCTCAACTCCCCCCACGATGGCCGGATCGGGAATTGAGTATTTCCAAGTTAATCTGGTCGGTTTCCTGATACGCCTGCCAAGTTTCATCGTCCTAGCTTATGTGGAAGCGTTTCACGAGATTTCCGGTGCCCCCCTCCAGCCCCCCACCCAGTTATCGGATCTGGTCCGGATTTGAAACTGAGTATCTGAAGCAGTTTTTTTTTACATATGCCAAGTTGCATGCATGCCCGATTACCCGTTCTAAAGTTATGCATGTTACTAGTTTCCGGATTTCCCGTCCCTCCACTCCCCCCCACGATGGCCGGATCGGGGAAGAGATTGTTTCAAAAGTTGATCTGGTTGGGTCCCTTATATGCCTGCTAAGTTTCATCGTCCTAGCTTATGTGAAAGTGCACAAACTAGCAGAACCGGGAAAGACCCACAGAACGACAGAGCGACAGACCGACAGAAATTACGATCGCTATTTGACACTTGAGTATGCTCAAGAGCCATAAACAACGAAGATGAAGAGCGTGAAACCCCATCCCCCACAGGTAACGGACCCGGCCCGGACTTGACACTGAACATCTGAAGCGATAGCTCTTTCCACCCTACAAGTTTCATTCAAATCCGGTCACCCGTTCAAAAGTTATGCATGCAACTAGATTCCGGACTCCCCATCCTTCCACTCCCCCTACGATGGTCAGATCGAGGAAACAACTATTCTCAAGTCAATCTGTTCGGATTCCTGGCATATTTGCCAAGTTTCATCGTCCTAGCACATCAGGAAGTATGCCGAACTCGCGGGATCGCTAGAAATCCGGACCTCCCCCTCAACTCCCCCACAGTGCCTGGATCCGATCCGGTTTTGTCAACGTCGAATCTAGGAATTGTGATTGTTCTTCCCACCAAGTTGTATCCCGATCCCTCCACTCTAAGCGTTTCTAAATTTCCGGTTCCCTTCTCCAACTCCCCCCAGTGTCCTCGGATCCGGCCCGGGTTGAAAGTGCGGCGTCTCAGACACGAGATCATCCTAAATATCAACTTTCATCAAGATCCGATCACCTGTTCGCAAGTTGCTTTTCCCTCCCTCCACCCCCCCCCCCCCCCCACCCCCCAGATGGTCGGATCGGGAAAGTGACCTATTTCCTATTTTATCTGGTCGGGTCCATGACATTGCCTTCCAATTTTCGTCGTCCTAGCACATCAGGAAGCACCAAACTCGAGGGATCACTAGAAATTCGGACACCCTCCCCCCCTCGAAAATCCCCCAAAGTGAGCGGATCCGTTCGGTTTATGTCAGTCATGTATCTAGGACTTGTGCTTGTTCAATATTCATTAGGATCTCCACTCTAAGCGTTTTCCAGATTTCCACTTTCCCTTTCCCCCTCCAACTCCCCCCCCCCCCGTGACACCGGATCCGGCCTGGATTTAAAATGAAAAGTCTGAGACACCAGGTCCTTCCATATGCCAAGTTTCATTAAGATCCGATCACCCGTTCGTAAGCTAAAAATATCTAATTTTTCCGGATTCCTCCTCCCTCCATTCCCCTACAGATGGTCGGATCGTGGAAGCGACTATTTCTAATTTAGTCTGGTCCGGTCCCTGAAGTGCATGCCAAGTTTCATCGTCCTAGCTTATCTGGAAGTGCCCGAACTAGCAAAACCGGGACCGACAGACCGACAGACGGACATAAATTACAATTGCCTTCGGCCAAGTTCCATAAAAAAAAGAAAGCCCCCCCCCCCCGAAAAAAATTCCTGGATACGGGCCTGTAATAGAATATAATTTTATTGGCTCAAAAGTAGCTGTAACAGCGTTACATTCTCATGAGAAAAAGATCTGAGAAAACAACATATATATACATGTACTTTATATATACGCTTGTAAAGTTATCTAAAAACAAATGAACTTCACCTGAAATGCCCAAAACGAGTTTCCCATACGTCCGAGCCCGGACTGTACTTCGTCTGCTATACATAGTCCCACCAACCTCATGTATAGCCCTGAAAAATATTTTAGTTCAAGAACCACTTTCTCTGTTATCATCACAGCTTTGGCAACAAAGTAGTACAGCAATTCGAATATTAACATACAAATATAGGATCCCCACTAATATGATAATAAACTAATTTGTATAGAAATACTTCTGAACCACTTGGCTCCCCATTTTCGTGGAATGTCGTTCCTGGCTTACAATACCGTCAATTGGTTTTGCCACTGTAGGCCTACATACAGCAGAAAAAGAAATGTACTCAGGCCTCTGCTACCCAGGCTATAACCAGGTATGCAAAACCTTAGGCTCGAACCCAAGGCCGTATCCGGGGGGGGGGGGGGGGGGGGGGGGGGGGGGGGGTAGAGGGTTGAAACCCCCCCGAAACATAAAAAAATAACGATTCTTATAGGTTTCTCCTTCTGATATATGTTTTTTTTTTTTGCTTTTTTGTCCGACCAGTAGGCACCCCACCCCCCCGAAATAAATTTAGGTTGGAAATCCTTACAGAAGTGAGAGATAATTTCCAAAATGTATTCAGAGACAAAGAAACCGAAGATGGACAGAGAAGCGTTCAAGTGAAATGTTTCTTAAGTAAGTAATAAGTAAGTAATTTACTTATGACCGCCATTTTGAAAAGGCGGAGTAAATGAAGAAAATAAAGAAAATAAACAAAACACATAAACATACAGAAAAAGACACTTAATTTTCAATCTTCGGTCAGGAAGCAGTGGACGACGTCGTGCAGCTTAAGAAACCTAAATATCCCGAAACCTTGAAAGAGAGCAAAACGCCGGAATAGGAGTCAGAGAACAACACGTGACAGAACTGTAGAGTCATTTTTTCTTTTAAAGGTGATTGCTTACATCGCCTAGATACATCGAGCGTGTTCCACCCTACTTACCGTAGTTGTTACGCATGACAGTCACGAATTCTGGCTTTTTGCCGTCAAGGCTGGAACGATTTTTCTATTTTCCAGCAGAAAATCATGCCACGGGCAAATCCGACCCAATCATGTTACAGAGATTCGTAGTTACCACGCTTACTACGCTCCCGAGCATGGTAAGCAAATAGTTACTATTTCGAGAAGGTTGGAACGGTCAGCGAAGTAACTTTTCGTGAGGTTGGAATGGAAATAGTAACTAATATTTACTATTGTTTGAAGGGTGGAACACGCTCATCATTTAACTGTGTCGGCCATGCCAGACAAAAACGGAGAAAAGAGGAGAATTATTTCGGGAATAGCAGGTTCTTAAATGCGACATCAGAAATATGTAACTGATAGTAACTGATTCTGATAGTGTAAGGTGGCTTTTCAGTGGCAGTTACCAGCTCGCGGAAGGTATCTCACTGCGTTAAGACTTATTTTTCATAAATGCCTTCGTCAAGCATACAACACAGGTACAAGTGCATAGAGTAAATTTCTCTTGTACCTTCCTCGACGTTATAGGAATTCCCGTATAACTGCAACTTTTTTGCCCTCTGACCCTTGTGCACAATTATCTTCAATTGCCCAGGATCTTTACGTTTCTGCCCTTGACCATTTCTCAGCACTCCATCTAGGAAGAAGATTTTTTAGACCCGATTAGTCCCTTTTTTCTTCTTCTTTTAAATGTTTATTTTTTGATCTTGTGCATTTACTACATTATTGAAAGCTCAGTGTACTTTTTCCTCTTTTTTTTGTTTATACTGCACTATTTCCTCTCCTTAAGTGCGTTAATAAAATCAAATCATCATCAGAGGTACCAAGAATCGACAGGAAATTCCACTATATGAAAATCGATCCCGCGTGAATAGCGGAGCAACAAAGCAAAGCATTTTCATCAGGTCTCCAAGCCTCTTTAAGTGAATAAGCGACGGGTAACTAGATTGTACCATCTCAACCCTTTTCAGTCAAACTTTAAGGATTCTTGTACACGAATATCCCAACCTATTTCAACAGGTCAAGGGCGTTGTGACATCCAAATTCGGGCATATCCTACTTTAAGAAATAAACATATTTGTTATAGATTACATACCTGTACAACCCCTGATAATATCCTTTGGGTGGGGCGACAACTCCCGCGTTGACAATAACGATCTCGGACATAAAAGCGGCTATTGTACGGCCGCGCATGACAGCATTCCGGATGGTCTTTCTAGCCTCTGTTACAAACCGATCAGCTAGAACAAAAAATAAATAAGTGGTTACGTCACCTAGGACTGGATTTGCACTACGTCTCGGAGCTCAAGGATCGGCTTATAATGTTAATCAGGCAAAGGAACAAGGTTCGAGCGGGAAAACAAGGCCGGACCTCTACATTTTTTTAAATAAACAGATGCAGTTTTCTCATCCGCAATTTCTCCGTCTTCAACAGTTTGGGCCGCGAAGTTGAAACGAAACCCCACCGAAACTGATGACGGTGCTGAAAATCCTGCCGCGAATCCCAGTTCTCGATCGCTAGACCCTGAACGCTTGTCACACTATTAAGGTACTCACTTTCCGTTTCAGTGTTTTCAGGGGCGATGGCAGAAGAATCTGGAAGGGGCAAGATATGCAAAGCTTCTTTATGTCTTGGTTCTTCGTAGCGGAAGAGCTTTGGACTGATCTCGACAAGAGATGATAGGTTTCCGTGATAGGTACTGCAAGAAAGAATAAGACAGCTAGTGAAGGTTGCTGCCCAAGCGAACAAAGAATATGAATCTGGCGGACAAACAAAATCAAGAACCGGTCAAACTAAGCTAATGAAAAACTCATTCAACAAAGCTCTGCCGATTCTACTCGTAAACGAATGAGAAGCCACTATGTCAAATGAAGGTTATTTTGTATTGTATCACGATTTCCTATGGCAAAAAAAGGGCATCACTAAACTTGATCAGTCAAGCTTATCAGCAGGGTTGCCACATGTCGAGATAGTGTGAATTGTCACTCTATTTTGTTTTTGTCACGCTTGTCCTACGTAGGACATAAAAATCACTCTATTTCAGAAAATGACCAAATGTGTAATTTTTGCAGCAAGGATTCCGACGAGAAGTGACTATTTCAAGTTTTTTTTCATGAAAGTAAAATTAAGATGTCTAACTTTTACAGAGGCGATTCCGACCAAAAGCGAACATTTCGTGAAAATAAACTTCACTCCCAATTCACTCTCTGTTTTGGGCCAAAAGTCACTTTCTAAATATTTTTGATGTGGCAATACTGCTTATTAGTTCTTGCTAACAGAGCAAAATAGATGTGCTCATTGTCCTGTTTTACTGGAAGTGTGTCGTGCTTGTTCTTCCCACCAAGTTTCATCCTGATCTCACCACACTAAGCGTGTATAACCAGATTTCCCATTTCCCCCTCCGACCCCCCCCCCCCACATTCACTGGATCCAGTCCAGACTGTAAAAGGGATATCCGAAACATGTGGTCTTTCTAAATGTCAAGTTTCATTATGATCCGATCTCCAGTTCGGAAGTTATGAATAGCTCAAGATTCCGGATTCCACCTCCCTCCATCTCCCCACGATGTTCGGATCGAGAAGTTGACTATTTCCAGGTTAATCTGGTCGGGTCCCTGAGTTGCCTGCCAAGTTTCAATGACCTAGCCCACCTGGAAGTAACTTAACTACGGATTACCGAAATTCCGGCCCCCCCCCCCACACACACAGTGGACGAATCCGGTCTAGTTTTGTTTACGATTTACCTAGGGCTTGTGCTTTTTCTTCCCACGAAGTTTCATCCCGATCGCTCCACTGTAAGCGTGACACGAGATTTCCGCTCCCCCCCCCCCCTCCACATTCATTGGATTCGGTCCGGACCTGAAATGGGACATCTGAGACATGACATTTTTCCAGATATCAAGTTTCATTAAGATCCGATCACCTGTTCGGAAGTTAAAGCACGCTTCTAAATTCCAGATTCCACCGTCTCCCCCTCCCCATATGATGGTCGGATAGGTCAAATAACTATTTTCAAGTTATTTTGGTCGGGTCCCTGATATACCTGCCAAGTTTCATCGTCCTAACACGTCTTGAAGTACCCTAACTCGAAAACAGTGGTCTGACAGACAGATCGACAGACCAGAAAATGATCGGTATATGGCACTTGAGTGGCAAGTACCATTAAAAGGAATCCACAAAGTAACCCACCTCATTTTCTTGGACAGACCTCCTGTTTTCACAAGGAAAACTTGGTAATGTTCCGAAATACATGAGCATGAGGGAGACTCGAGCGAAACACTCTTTTCAGGTAATAGTAAATATGCTAGGGGAACAGAAAACTCAATGGATAACGAACTACGACTGTAGATGCTTTGACTTCGTGTTAAAACAGAATACTCACTTTTCGAATACAACCACATCCTCGGCCTCAGTGTATCTTCTGGCGAGACGCAAAGCAAGATCATTGGCTTCTGATCCAGAATTCAGTAGGAAGCAAACAGAAAGTTTCTCAGGGAGGGTTTCCAACAGCGTCTTCAGGTACAGGCTCTGAATACCGCATATAAAGCCTTGGGCACATGTAAGCCTTGCCAGTTGGCTTTGGCCAGCTGAGACAACATGAGGGTGGCAATGGCCAACTGTGAAAAAGTTAGGTCAAGATTAAGAATCCGGATTCGTCCGGATTCCGGACGAGCTACTTGTCCGACGAGAAAACAGGTTTCGTAAATGAATTCAGCATGCTTTCTTAGTAGTGAATCCACTGTGATATTAGCTTAAAAAAAAATCACAGCTTAACCTGAAATACGGCTACAGGGCACATCCATGAATCATGCAACCATGTTTGAAAAAAGTATCTCAACCCTTCTTATCGTGCTAACAGACGGGCGGATGGGTAAATTAAACGAAGTCACAGGTACTAGCGTTTATGGATAAAAAAAAATGAATTTGATCCATCTCCCGTATCAAGCGTAATAACTGGATTCTGCGTACTGAGAACGTATGTCGGCCTTGCGTTCAACCCTGCTAAAAGTGAAGTGCTTGTTTTCAACGTCAACCCGCCACGGTGGGTTTGAGGATCAAGAAAAATTCCCTTCTGAGGTACTTGTTTATCTACGTTTGCCGATTGCTTCAGATCTAAGAACTACGAGCGCGGGTCTGATTTCCGATCTATCTGCGGGGATTCGAAAAGCGTATGGTACGCTATGCCCGACGAAGGTGAAATTTAACAGGTTGATTCGAGGACGCCTTTATACCACTCTAGCTCCGTCTCCGTTTTGGGTAGTTTTTACATCGAAGGAAAATAATCCATATGCTAAGAGGTGTTTATTTGAAGTTTGCGAAGTTTTTGCTTGAAGTAGGCATACCTCTTGGACGAGAAATACTTCAATGTGTGTTAAATATAGTATTCTTGATCCTACGGATGTCATTAATATCCTTAGGGAAAAGTTTCTGCAGTCGCTGGATCCCCAGCACAGCCTGTACCAGACATTTCTGAAATAGGTTATTTGTTCTTGTCTTCTGTTTGTTAGCTTACTCTGGTTCTTTTTTCCTTTTATCTCTCTCGATGTGCTCCATTGTCACATTTCCGTGCTTAAAACGGGTAGATGAAATCCTTCATCCATTCAGAAGGCCTTCGAGCTTAGCAATAGATTATGATATGATATGATATTTATTGCAAAAAGCCAACTGGCCATAGCAACTACCACAAAAAAATCACGTAGAAGAAAAACAAAACAACAAGAACAAAAAAGTGAAAATATAGCTTAATAACACTTACATCAGATCCTCCCGATGCTTCGCTGCCAACCGGACGAACACCGCCAACTTTCTCATTACTGCGAAACACTTATCTCCAATCAGATTAGAATTTTTTTTGTATTAGAATTTAATGTAAGAGACCATCACATTTTATCCAACAGTCCACAAGTAAGCACACGCAGGAATTCGGAAAATTTAACATTAGCCTACATTTTCTTTATGCTTCTTCTATTAAGTTCTAAGTATAATAGGTTATAGGGTAGTAGTGGCATATTCTGGAGTTAGCCCTGTCTTAACTACTTCACGACTCTGCACAAACCAACACCAGAGGTAGCATCAATATCTGACAACTGATAGACTATTAAAGCTTAAAGTTTAACCGAAAAGGCCTGAGATCTGACAGTCTAGTTACACATCAGTTATTCACTTAATTAGGCCTGAAAACGCGATAAAACTGGGTTACTTCGATTGTCCATTACCCACAGACCATTGATTTCATCGCATGAACGTATACTTTCGGATTTCCGGTACCTCTATGTGCTTGTCCCTCTACGCTTGAAATATTTTTCAACTACAAATGTAAAACACTGCGGAAAAAATCTCTTGTATGTGACTGCGCTACACGGTTAAGTCAGCTCAGATTTGTTCTAAGGATATTTCGGTCCTTCTTGGCGAGGCTAATATTTAAAAACCCTGAAATGCAGGCCTTTGTTGAAATTCAAATTCTGCGTCTGGGGAATTCTGGGTTGTCGTGCAAGCAGCGCACACTCTGAACGTTATTGCTACAGCCCTGGTGAAAACATCCAAAATACCATTGATGAGTAAAAATATTTCAGTGTTTTCAAATATCAGACGTAAAAGAAGCTGCCTTCTCAGTTAAACTTTAAAGGTCAAACAAATCGCTCTTCAGTAAAACTGTATGGCACATTGGAACACAATAACAGGAAAACTTTCCCGAAAGCCTACTCAGACGGTTTATATTCACCTTCTCTACAACATATCAATCTGCTTTTAGTCATCTTCCGAGTCAATGCACCTGGGGCTAGAGACTGCATCTACCGTCTGACAAGAGGGAGACAAAAACCTATTTTTTGTGGCGACTGGACATTGTAGGTTTTCACAAACTGGTAGCTGGTCTTACACTATCTATGCTATTATTTCTTATCCTGCGAAACCTGGATCAGATCTATTCCTTGGATTGAGGAACAAAGCTTACGCAGACATACACCGTGATTCTGTTAAATAAAGTGAATCCAGAGACCATGAACCTCAGCAACCACAAGCTTACCATGGGCAGTATTATTGCTGGCATCTAGGTATTCATTTCCAGCGGTATCATAAATATACTGTTTAGAAGCTTTTGCTAAATGGATTGGGTCTGCATCAAACTGAAGGGCACAGGGCCTCCTGCAAGAAAAGAAAACTGATCAGATAGAGCTGCAACCAGGACACACCTTAGTTCACTAACATGAAACTGATAACTACAATGACAGTTTTTCTTTGAAAAAACAGCTTAATAATGCAAAAATGTTCCACTTTACAAAGGAGTTTCTTGCAGTTTACTACAGTAGAGGTATGCTTATGTGAACGTTTGTTGACACTGGACTTTGCCATTTTCAGGCACTTGCTGTGTCTAAAGTTAAGTACCAGTTAGCCAAAGTAGGGTAATTTAGGGCATCTGAAAACACCTGTGTAGGTAGTTTGGATCTTTATTTTACCATTTAGCCCAAAACGACACTGTTCACATTAAAGTAACTGTTCACATAAACATACCTCTACTGTGTTCAAAACTTCATTCAAAGCTTTAACTAGGATAGAACTTAGTTCGCTGGCAACAACAGATAGTTATGAATTACAGTTTTTAATTCCACTTTGCTATCTCAAAACAGAATTCATCAATCAAATAAGTTTATTCTGACTTTACGCATCATGTGTGGCAGGTGTATGAGAGATTGGATGAGCATAAATTCAGGCTTAGACTCAACTGAGATGGCTGACAACCGAGAGGGAGAACCAGATGACATGCAGTCTCGCATATTTTTGTGGTTCCTGTACACTTATAGAGACTGTCAAACAGGTTGAAAGTAAAAATTAGTCAATTATCAATTACTTGCACTTCAAGAGTGCAAAATGGACATAACGAAGACATCCAGGTCACCAATAGGACCAAACAAAATCTTTTAGGGTAGATTTACATACTATGCTAGACCCATGTATGAATCTGTAATTCATGTAGATTTGAGTCTTACGGATTTGAAATCAATTTCTAAAACAATGCTTTTTTCAAAGGTCTTTGAAGGTTTCTTATTTCGCTGGCTGTACAGTGACATAGAAGATTCTCTAGACATTCGACAATTTGGGTTTAGGCCTGGTCACAGCACAATCCATTATCTCGCACTCCTGCTTGACGACGTCCTTAAGCATCTTGAAAAGGCAAACTCTTACGTAGACCTCCTGATCGCCGACCTCATTAAAGCGTTTGACTACCTCGATCACGGAAAAGTTGTAATTGCTGGTATAGACATGGGTGCACGTAAATTCCTTGTTCGGATGATGGCTAGTTTTCTGACTGACCGATCACGCTGTGTACAGCTCAACAATGAAGACATTTCACCGCCTGTTAGGATAACTTGTGGCGCACCACAAAGGACTCGTCTCGGGCCCTTGGCGTTTTTGATGGTAGTCAACAAACTCATGATGAACATAGGAAACCATTTAAAGTTTGCTGATGACCTCACATTTCCTCTTCTACGTGATATTCGAAGCAATGAAGATCGGACGCTCCATGACATGATCGCCAATCTCCATCAGCAATGCTCGGATGTCAAATTAGAAGTCAGCAACTCCAAAAGTCACGTCATGAGGATTAACTTCACTAAACAAGTACTAAGAACAGTCGAGTCAGAATCGTCGATGAAAACTGAAAATTCTGTAAAAATTCTTGGCATCATTCTGGATAATAACCTCCAATGGAAAAGTGAAGTGGGAAAAATAGTGAAAAATAGCTGTGCCACCCTTCGTTCATTTTCTTACCTGAAGCGGTTTGGGGTTCCACGACATGAACTAGTGACACTTTATAAAAATTATGTAAGGCCCATTTCAGAGTACGGCTGCCAAATTTGGCATCCTGGCTTAAGTAAAGCTCAGGATGCCGAAATCGAAGGACTGCAGAAGAGAGCCTGCAGAATAACACTTGGTCACAATTACGAAACTTATAACGAAAGCCTTCTAATCCTCGTATCGAAAAACTGTCTGAAAGAAGAAATAATCTTCTCATACGTTTAGGCCACCAAATTTTGAATTCTCAACACCACAGGACCCTCCTTCCGGACTTCGTTACACCCTCTCATGGACCGAATACGCGAAGCAAGGACGACCCAAAACCCAAGATTGTTCCCCCACCTACGAAATCTTCCGAAAGATACCTAAATTCATTCGTTCCGTATTTTACTAAACATTTTAACTGTTCATGATCTATGTTCGTTTCTTATTTATTGTTTGTTAGTTTGCGTCTTACTTGTATTGTAGTGAGTGTTTATTTTTCCGGCCCATGTTAGCCTAGTGCTATTAGGGTTCTAAATAAAATTGATTGATTGGTTGATTGAGTCATCTAAATGGTTTCTCTTCTACACTTCTACCACAGCTCAAATAGCATCCATAGAACTACACTGTACATCGAAGGAGCTTCCGATCTTCAATACAATTCTCCATAGTAAGTTTAAAATGAAATTTCGATAAATTCCAAATTTTTTTTTATTTTTCAACAGTTCTGAGTCTGTCCACTATTCACATTTTCTTTCTCTGAACCTGCTTTGAAAAGGATGTTTCTAGTTATTGACTGATGTTTATCTTACATTCCTACCTAAGACATTGCTGCAATGGAATCTGAGTTCAGGAGTGAATGAGGTGATTTCAGAGTAATGACGTACACAATTAAAAAATTATTTTGGTTGATAGGAACAGGATATACAGGCTACTGAAGAAAAACTTGCGCTTCCAAATGGTGCAACAAGATTTCAAGAATCCAGATCTTCTTCTCGAGATCGCATCAAATCTCGATAGGGTTTCGATCGAAAGCCTCAGAGGGTTTAAATTACCTTATTCTGTCATAAGTGGAGGACTGAAACTCCAGCTCACAGCATGCTCCAGTGAATATTTTCGTTTGTTAAGATTCTTTGAACAATGCATACTTCTAATGATACTGTATTTGACCTAAGAACAGGGAAAATCATAATCTATTCCAATGGGTGAATATATATTTAAATCTACAGGAGGGGTACCTGACCTCGTTTTTACCTACCTCGATTTTTGCCTGGAAAATTTTAAAATGGGATGTACATACTGTCCAGACAGTCAAGAGTCAAAATATGACTTTTCTTAACAGTCCTGTGTCCAAAAATATTCAAACTCTATGCCTTTTCTTTGTTTTGAAGCTGCTTTGAACAGGGATTTTTCTCGCTGTTGACTTTGTTAACTCTACCTGTTTCATCATTTTGTAGTCAATCGAGGTAAGGTTAGAATGAAGGGATCTTCTTTGAAAAGAAAAATAGATTTAACTAGAAATATTGAAGCAATATTTATTTACCCAATTTGTAGACCATTCAATCAGCTTCAATCTAGTATGTTTGTCATATTTGTTGGATCCTTTTTAAGCCAGACTGATTATTCTGAAGGATAGACTTCTCTGGAAATTTGAAATCTTGTTTGAGGCAGGTCTGAGGTAGATACGAACCCCTCCTGTAGGCTATATTGCCTGTAAAAACATAGAGCCGAGCAGCCAGCAAGATGCCAGTGTTGTTTACATTTATAAACCATCCTAGGGACAATCAAATCCTATTTTAGGACCTCAATCACATGCCATCACAATTCAACTGTATGTCATTCCAGGGGCGGATCCAGCCATTCGTTCTAGTGGGGGTAGTGTCCCTTTTGTCGGCCACAAGGCTGATTTTTTTCGCGTCTTATTTAAAGGACAACTGATCAATGAAATCATACTTGAACACAACATGGAGAATGCATTTACAGACATGGCCACGGAGAGCATTCTTCTCCTGAGCATGACGTTTTCAAAATAGGGATGTTCGTTTCTGAAGGTTTGCACATACAGACTCCAAGACAAAAAGCGCAATTCATTCAAATCTTGTACAGCGCTGGCCGTACCATATTGGAATTTCTTCTAGATATACGTTTGGGCTTAACTGGTTAAAAATATTCTAGAAGAAGGGTTGATTGGAGACATTTGTTCATTTCTAAAATTGTTTGGTACTGAAATAAGGACAGATACAAAATGGAGCAAAAATCATAGCTTGGAAATACTATTTCGTATTTGGATTGGGTTTTCTGCAGGCAATGTTAACGGAAGTCATACAGATAGGGATGATACTTGGTGCTCTTCATTCAGGTGTCCTTTGACGAAAATGTGGTTTTCATATATTACAATAATGCTTACAGAAACTGTACTTGATCAACCGACAACCGTTTACAAGAAAAATTCAAGCTTCCTGGCTCGAAACTGGGACTGGCTCGGGCTTGAAAAAGCTGAGCTTCTTGACAAGGAAAGGTTCAGGGCGTGGTTAAAGCAGGAACAACGAGACGTGTTTTTAGCTTTTTTCTGAATTTCAGCTACAGCACCACAGTTATTTGATACTATCATTGCACACCCATCCGTCACAATTCCAACACAGTCAAGTAGATTCAAACCCATTTCTTCCAAAAGGCTTAGAACTAGCTGGCCAATCACTTTTCCGTTGACAGTCTGCTCTTTGTCTGCAGCATGATGAACGTCAACAAAACCTATGAAGTCCTAACGTCTATGGTTATCGAAGGCATAGTAGAGAGCTAAACTAAGTTGCGATGAATGTGATACATCTGTTGTCTCATCGAAAATGATGCTATAATACCTTGCTGACTTTACTCTCTCTAGAATGACACCTATAACTTCTTTCGCACAACAATCAATCAACTGGTTTTGAGTTGTTTTGCTGATAAAGGTAGCATTTTTTCAGTTGATTCTTTAATTTACTGTCGCCACTTTCAACACGATAATGTAGGAGTTCTCGGAAGTTTCCTTTGTTGGAAAGCAGCATGTCATCCAAGTTTAAGCTGCCATCATCCAGATGGCCACTCAGTGGAATATTCTACCTTCCTAAAAATATGATTGATTCCAGAATTGGCTTAAGCCTCTCTCTGTTTTCTCTTACTTGCTTCAATCACTGTTGTTGATGTGGTTATTTACAGATTCGTGCGGAAAATTGTAGGCTCTTAGAAACGACTTTCCAGCTTCTACTGCGTCACGATGGTACTGGGAAGTATCATGTACTGTCAGGTCTCCATCTTTTCCCAGTAACTTAGCAAACTTTGTGACAGGCTTTGTGACCAGTTTTTGTACGGCAACCTGTCTATTTGAACCCCCGCTATCCCCAGTTACAAAAAGAGGGCAGTATTTGCAAAAAAGGCTTTTTTGGGCAGCAGAATATACAAGCCAGAAGAAACTCTGCAAATGAGAATCGTTCAAGTACATTTTTTCTTCTTTCCCCGCTGTAAATGAACAGAATCTGGCATTTGGTATCCAATCAGCAGTTACCATGGCCTCTCCAGAAGCTCGCCTTTTATTCGGTTGTCAATGGCATGGATTGCACCGACATGGATCCCAATATCATTTTCTAGAAGCACGGTAGGGGGCCGGGGTGTTGTTGGATGATCACTCAGAACGCTTACAGGGTTACCAGAAGGTTGCAAAGTGTCAGGAACTTGCAACGGAATTTGCCCATGTTCGCCACTTCCAACAGACTAATTTAAGAGTTACTTGCAGTTACAGTTAAATTATCCATTCTGCGAGACTTTGAAATGACAAAGCTGTCAAGCGTCTTTTGTCCACGTTTTCCCGACATTTGTATCGCTTGAATGACGAAAGTCCTCGTGACATATACACATTCAGATTTCACTATGAACTGGAACAAAATATTTGTTTTCACATTTCAGGTCCAGTTGCGTTGCATCTTGGACAGGGAGGCGAGAACTAGCTAAAATACAGTAGAGGTATGCTTATGTGAACGTTTGCTAACAGTGGACTTTGCCATTTTCATGCACTTGCTGTGTTTAAATCTAACTACTAGTTAGCCAGAGTAGGTAATTAAGGGCATCTGAAAACACCTGTATAGTTGTTTTGCATCTGCATTCTACCATTTAGCTCAAAACTGCACTGTGAACGTTTGCTAACAGTGAACGATCGCCGAAGACAAAACTAGAACCCAAACCAGGCATTTTTTCCTATAAATGCTAGTAATAATCACTCACGCTTTTGTCACTTTTTGAATATTTTGCTAATTCACCTATGAGTGACTCAGAGCGTGTTCCACCCTCGTACCAATAGTAACTATTAGTTACTATTTCCGTTCCATCCTCACGAAAAGCTACTATGCTGACCGTTCCAACCTTCTCCGAATAGTAACTAATAGTTACTATTTGCTTACCATGCTCGGGAGCGTAGTAACTATGCATCTCTGTAACGTGATTGGTCGGATTCGCCCATGGCAACGATATCCCGCTGGAAAATAGAAAGATCGTTCCAGCTTTGACGGCAAAAAGCCAGAATTTCTGATGTAGGCGTAGTAACTAAGGTAAGTAGGGTGGAACACGCTCTCAGCTGACACCTCTGTTTTGTTTTTTAGAATTTGAAAAGTTTGCCGGGAGGAACACACCTTCAATGGAGAAGATGGCAGTCCGAACCGTCAGATGCCCTCAAAAGAGGAAGGACCTTTTTAATAAATTCAAAATCAAAGAAATTTAATTGAAGTTCTGCTTCAAGCTTGTGCCAGGATACAATGACCCTGAAATAGTTGGCTGTTAGCTGATATCAAACAATATTAAGTACCGTATGACTTTCGGTTCACCATCATCTTGAAAAAGGAGTTCCATTGTTGTTGCTCACTATGAAGAAGGTAAAAAGTAAGAGCCTAGATTTGATCTTCCTTCCTTCCTTCAGATTAAGTCACATTCTCGTTTTTCAAATTTCACGGGGTCTTACATAAGGGAACATCTAATTAGGGAACCGGGAGCCGTACTTTCTGCCCTATGGGCTACGGAACCGGTAGTTTTCACGGAAATCAAACCATATAAGCTGCGATTCCGGGACCTGCGTGGAATATAGAACTTGGAAATTAGGGAACCGGGAGCCGTACTTTCTGCCTTATGGGCTACGGAACCGGTAGTCCTCACGGAAACCAAACCATATAAGCTGCGATTCCGGGATCTGACGTCGTTGACTAACGGTAACTTGTATTTGGCGATTTGCTGGCTCCCGTTCCGGTAGTAAGTTGAAGTAGCTCCCGGAAACTTCATCGCACCAGTTTCTCGTCCGGTAGTCTCACAGAATTATATACTCAGAAGCCAGGGAGCCGGTACTTGATACCGGAAACTGTATAGTTGGAGCTTGTGTCCCGGTATGCCGGGATTTTCACTGACTTATAATAGAAAATAACATAGGAAACAAGACCAAAGGTTTCGATGGGATCCCAAAAATCTAGTATTTGATCCAGACAATTGCGAACGAACTACCATACTTGTCCAAAAAAAAAAGGTCAGAAACGAATTCAGCGTATCACCTTATCTGTATAAAAACATCTAATCAACTTCAAGTAAAAGTTCAACTTATAAAAAAAAATCCGGTTTCAACCGGATTCCAAACGAACTATATGTCCAGGTAGAAAAAAAGATTGTCATATCCAGATTCAGCGTGTTTTCTTACCCCTAAATCTGTCATCTAATCAACTTCAAATAAAACTTTTGCTTTTAACAGATTTTCCGGTTTGGCCTGATTCCGGTCGAACAAGTTGTCCTGGTAGAAAATACTGTTCCCATAAGGGTTCAGCATGTCTTCTTACCCCTCAATCGAACATCTAATCAACTTGAAACAAAACTTTTACTTTGAAATAACTTTCCGGTTTTGGCCGAAATGGTTTTCACCATCATGTTCAGCTTGTCTTCTTATCCCTCAATCGAACATCTAATCAACTTCAAATAAAACTTTTACTTTTAACAAACTTTCCGGTTTTGGCCGGGTTCCGGGCGAACTACTTGTCCGATGACAAAATGGTTTTCACCATCGTGTTCAGCATGTCTTTTTACCCCATAATCGACTATCATTATATGTTTACCTTAAATTACCTTAAATTACCTTAAATTGCAGCTTGGAGCAAAATAAGGATTTCTCCTGTAGATTTGCTACAGAAACAAAAATATATTATTTGCCCCTTAAATTAAACCCTCTCCCCCCCCCCTAAATGTAGGGCTACAGAGCCCATCTAGGAACTTGACCTTACTCTTGACACAAACAATCCTCACACCAAGTTTCATCAAAATATCTCATTCCCTTCGAGAGTTATAGTGCTTACAGACAGACAGACGGACAACTTTTGTGATGTCATAGGTATCCCTCCACTTACGTTTTGGGATCTCAAAAATCCACTGCCGGAACTCATATATTGCGAGTTAAGGTACCGGTAGCAACAACTATTTGGTTGAAATTGACCAGCTCATGCACACAGATAGCTATGGGCTAAGGTTCCGGTACTGCCAAAAAAAAAAAAAAAAAAAATTGAACTCACGGACCCATGTGAGTGCAGACTAGGAAACCGGACGTGAATATTTCTAACTCAAGGAACCCAACTCTTGTGGTAGGGTTCCGGTAGTGCCAAAAATTAGAATCACCTACCTGAATCCAAGTTCATATTGACAAGTATTTGTGAGTTCGTAACTTCCAGTTTTGGCACTACCGGAACCCTAACCAATCACCATCTGTGTCCGTGAGCTGGTCATTTTCATCAAATAGTAGCTTTCAATATATGGGTTCCGGTAGTGGATTTTTTCTCATGTTATTTTTTCGAAGTCAATATATTTATAGCCGGTAGAAGCTTCAGTTATTTATTACATGTTTGTTTCCTTCCCCGAAGTTAAACTAGAAGTAAGAGGACTGACAGCCTGACGAGGACACTTGCCGAGAAGGGCCGAAATATCGCTGATATAGAATCGTAGCTGACGTATCCGTTGAAAACATTGTTGGAATAAATGTTTCAAAGTCAGCTTGGGCTCAAAGAATATTTATACATGTTTTATTGGGTTCTGGGGTAAATAGATAAAATTCACGTGGTAAAAGCCAAGAAAAGAGCGTAGCTTGGTCGACAACCAAGGTCATTCAACAGGAAATAATTTATATATAATTTAGGGAAACATAAAAACCGTAAAAATCGGTCGAAGTGATCGAACTTTTCCGAAAACAGAAAAGGGCATACACGAAATAACTAAAAACTGTGAGGTACGGGACTTCCTAAAAGTGTGTTCTCGCCGTTCCCCGAGGACTCCTCGGGGATTCGAAGGGAACGGCGAGAATAGAGGGAGTCACTCCACGAGGACTCCGCCTAGGAAAACAACGAGAACACGGAGAATGCTTCTAAAATGGATTTTGTTCGAAAAAAAGAATGTGCAGTTGAGAAATTACTGGATCCACTTTATTTTGGGATTTGTTTATTCTGATTCTTTTTATTTAATTTCACATTGCACAAACACTGGCAAAAATTGATTCCCCTCCGAATATGAAAGGGAGTCCTTTTTGACGATGGTGATGATAATCAGAGCATTTACCGCCCGTGGGGACTCGGGAGAATAGTGGAAGTGGTTCCCCGGGACAAACAAAAACGCGGCTACTCCTTAAGCGGAAACCTCAGGGAACGTCGAGAACACGTCTTGTGAAGGCGTTTGTGAACCTGCAATTGGCTGGAAAAGGTATCCTAACTATTTTTGATCGTATGATTATATTTTTCGCATACTTGTTTGAAAAGATATTACAGCTTAAAGTCTACAAACTCTTATTACAAAAGCGAATTATGCTTTCTATTGGTTGGTTTTCCATAAAGCGTCATAGCCAATCAAAAGTAGAAAAGACTAATTTTTTCTTTAAAAAAGCAATTAACATCTTACTTTCAAAACTCTGTTAGAAAAATATTATTGAACTAGTTGGCAAAATTTCTACCATTAACAGGCTCATAATTGTCATCATATTCCAATAAGTATCTGTTAACTCGGGAATCTAAATCAAAAGTCCTTTACCTCCCGCTGTTAAACTCATTTTGTTAGCTCCCTTCCATGAAAGAAAATTCCGTTTTCTTCTTGTTTGTCCTGCCATCTTTCAAACTGAAAAGTTTGTGAATTGTGACTCATCACTATGGAGGAGTCACATCATTATATAAATTTGTCGAAAAGGAAAAAGATGTTCTGGAGTTCTGCCAGAGTAAGTAAATAATTTAATCTCTGTTTTTGTTTTCTTTGTTAGCCTGTCTCAGACCAACTGGATGCTCGTAAGCTTTTCTTGGTTAGCCTGTCTCAGACCAACTGAATGCTCATAAGCTACAATCCTATTTGCATAAGCTTAGTGAAGAAATGATTTCTTAATTCCCTTAATTAATTTCTTTTGATAATTCTGTGAATAATTTCTGAACTCTTTCTAATACCAATCTAATTTAATACCAAACAGTTTTACTTTCACCTGACTAACTTACCTGACTAAACCCAGCAAATCAGCATTAGAACTTAGCCTAGTCTGGTGAGTGCTATGCTATGTCTCCTGAAAGGTTGAGGTGTAAATACTGTGGTTATAAATTCTACAGTGAGTTGTTTCTTGAGAAACATTATGCGATAGATGTTTCGTTCTTGTGGAGATTGATCGAGATACGCTTGTCAGAAAAGATTTTATAAAGTAGTTTTGTAAGTCAAGTTTGGATGTCCACATCAGTCTACCACAAATCCCTGATTTTTGGATACCCTATGCCAAACGCTGGGTATATCTAGCATTTAGCATAGCCTATGCCTAACGCTGGATACCCTATGCCAAACGCTGGATACCTGTTGGTAACCTAATCCTGACCTACCTCAATAGAAAGGAGTTCTGATTGGTTGATTTTTTAGCTTCACTCAAATCATCAATATTTTACTGAGTTACAGTATCCAGCACCTAGCATAGTGTATCTAGCGTTAGGCATAGGGTATGCCAAACGCTAGACATATCCGGCGTTTGGCATAGGGTATCCAAAAATCAGGGGTTTGTGGTTGACTGGTCCACATCCAGTTGGTTCATCCTTCTGATACTGTGAATCCCCCATTGTCTTGTCCTGGTCTTGTCTTGGGTTTTTTAATCCTACTTCATCTTCTGACACTGCATCCATTCCTGAACCTTTACCTATCCTGTACCTATCCCTCAGCCACCCATACCATCTCAATTCCCAATTTTTGTTGTTGATGATACTGATATTGGAGAAAAAATGTTTGTTGCTATTTTCCTGATGTGACAGTTGAGCGGGAAGAAGCAAAGCTTTTCCTTATGTAAGTAATTTATTTATGACCCAACATTTTGAAAAGGCAGAGTAAATGAAGAAAATAAACAAAATAAACAAAACACATAAACACGCAGAAAAAAGATAGGCCACTTCATTTTTAATCTTCGGTCAGGAAGCAGTGGACGACTTTGTGCGCTGGTTGGGCCCTGTTGTCCATGATTTTTGAAAGCGATGAGGAAACATCCCAAAGGGTCACACATGCATCTTGAATTTTGAATTTCTCCGTCAATGTATGGTTATGACATAATTTGGTTAAGTGGAGCAGGTGCTTCGCATATTTAAAATAACATGATCTCATCTTTTTAATCTTCAGTATTAAGCTTCAATATCTCCACACAGTCAGTAAGAAGGCTTCTGATGAAATTATTGCTGGAATTCAGAAACTTCAACCTTTATGTCAAGCACACTGTTCTGGTTCTGATCCAGGAGTTTATGACTCAAAGGATAAGAGAATTGTTTTTTACCATTGCAACCTACATCTACCAACAGTTTGACCATATTGCTTTACAAAATAGTTTTTCAAGTGGAAAGGAAGAAATAAGAGAATTCTGTGGGTACAGAGTATAATTACATGAAAATCTGAATGCTATGATGGGAGACCCTGAAATACTATCCTGGTAGTTTCAAGGAAAGAAGTACAAGGTTTCAAATACTGTCAGTTATACTGATGCTTCTTCTAAAAAGAATTTGTGTTGTGCTGCGTTAAGTTGTGCTCTCTAATTTGTTGTTGATAAGTCTCAAGTTATCAATTCGCCTTATTCTGGCTCAGCATTAAAAGTGGACTAGATTCTGTTAGTCCCCCATTGTCTCAAAATCAACACAATCAACACTTATGTGTGTCTATAGACAGTCTTGTAAGTCGGGTCTATAGGGTAATGGGTAACTTACATTTTCTATACTACCTGCAGTCTATACTACCTGCAGGGAGCAGATTCCAGTTTCTACTCATCAACCTGAGAGATATTTTACTATGTCTGTCAGATGTGCTGATGGTGAGACATAGGGGAAATAATAGAAACTAGTCCGCTTGGAATTGGAAGTACTTACTGTGATTTTTTTTCTTGTTGTTTTATTTGTGCCATGATTTTAACTCGATGTGTTTACTATGATTTGTTTCCCTTTCCACAACCAATTTGACCTCAATCTTTATGCTTATAAGCTTACTGTCATTATTTTCTTGATGAGTTATTTCGAAGATTACTGTGATTGTTTTCTTGATGCCTTATTTACGAGTTTCCAAAGCGTACAAAGTTATATGTAATTATTAAAATCCATGGTTTCTTGAATAGCTCAGTTCTTATGTCACTTGCAGCTTTGCTCAAGTGCCATATACAGATCACTTTTCGGTCTGTTGGTCGATCGGTCTGTCGGTTCACTGTTCTGGAGTTAGGGTACTTCCAGAAAGTTAGGACGATGAAACTTGGCAGGCATATAAGGGACCCACCAAACTAACTTGTAAATAGTCACTTCCCCAATCCGACCACCGAGGGGGGAATGGAGGGATGGAGAATCCGGAATGTTGAGGTATCTATAACTTTCGAACGGGTTATAGGATCTTAATGAAACTTTACATTAACAATCTCGTGTCTCAGATCTCCCACTTCGAGTCCGGAACGGATCCGATGAATGTGGGGGGGGGGGGAGTCGGGGGGGAGAACCGTAAATATTGTGACACGATTAGACTGGAGCGATTGGGATGAAACTTGGTGGGAAGAACAAGCACCTGCCCTAGATACATCAGCGACGGAACCGGGCCGGATTTGGACCTGGAGAGGGGGAGGGGGGGGGCTAAGACGATGAAAATTGGCTTGACCATTTGAGGCTTCGCTTAAAATAGTCAGTTCCCCAATCTGACCATCGTGGGGAGGGGGGGGGGGGGTGGAGAATCCTGAGTCTTAAGGCATGTATAACTTTCGAAGGGGTGATCGGATCTGAATGAAACTTGATATTTGGAAAAGCCTCGTATCTCAAATTTCCAAGATCAGTTCCGACCAGATCCCATGAATGTGGGGTGGGGGTGGTTGAAGGGGAGAACCGGAAATCTTGTGACACCCTTAGAGTGGAGCGATGAAACTTGGCGGGAAGAGCAAGCACAAGCCATAGATACGTCACAGTACCGGACCAGATTCGGGCACCTTTGGGGGAGTTGTATGGGGTGTGGGTTCGAAATTCCGGTCACCGCGAGTTAAGATACTTCCGGATCCGCAAGGACGATGAAACTCGACTTTGAACTCAGAGACTTAACAAGATTGGCTTAGAAATTGTCATTTCTCAGATTCGACCATCCCTTGAAGTACTATTAAAGCAAAATATACTTTTTCATGATCCCCATTATCGTTTATGCCTCAAAGATTTTGCTAAGAAATGAATTTTTAGCACCCTTAAATTACATATCTTACCGAAAAGTAAAAAAAACACTTTTGACCAAAAGATATAATTATATTCGTGATCCCCAAGGGCCTATGATCCGTTTTGCCTCAAGGGTTTTGTGATTTTCTTAAAGTAAAAACAATTATTTTGAGCTAAATACATATTTTCATGATTTCGATGAGCTTATCATCATTTGTGAAAGAGTGTTCGTTACGGATGAATGTTCTAGCGCCCTTAAAGTTAGCATCATCACAGCCAAATGCATAAATAGAATAGTTTTTAAGAACGATCCATTCTCACGATTTCAAAGGACCCATGATCATTCTTATCTCAAGGGGTCTGCTTACAAATGAACACAACTAACGCACGAACTGGCAAATTCCTATTTTCATCCTCTGATACAGCGTTGCAAGTGCCATATGAGCTTCTAGATCTTGTCTTCGAAACTCTTAATGAATAAAATATTAGCTTATAAAGTCATTATTGTTGACTATACATGTATATAAATGGTAATGGTGATAAGGGATAGGAGAAGAATTTCTGTGAGATTGCTGCAGTAAGAAGCCTTTTCAGAAAACTCACGTTTTTGGGATCCCAAAACGTAAGTGGAGGGATACCTATGACATCGAAAAAGTTGTCCGTCTGTCCGTCCGTCCGTCCGTCTGTAAGCACGATAACTCTCGAAGGGAATGAGATATTTTGATGAAACTTGGTGAGAAGGCTCGTTGGGTCGTCGGACCAGTCAAGTTCGTAGATGGGCTTTGTAGCTCTACATTTAGGGGTGGGGGAGGGGATTGAAATTAAGGGACAAACAAAATATTTTGAAACAGCTAATGTGATAGTCGATTATGGGGTAAGAAGACATGCTGAACACGATGGGGAAAACCATTTTGTCATCGGACAAGTAGTTCGCCCACAATTCGGCCAAAACCGGAAAGTTTGTTGAAAGTAAAAGTTTTATTTGAAGTTGATTAGATGTTCGATTTAGGGGTAGGAAGACATGCTGAAGACGATGGTGAAAATTATTTTCTCGACGGACAAGTATTTAGCCCGGAATCCGGCCCAATCCGGAAAGTTTGTTGAAAGTAAAAGTTTTATTTGAAATTGATTAGATGTTCGATTTAGGGGTAGGAAGACATGCTGAAGACGATGGTGAAAACTATTTTCTCGACGGACAAGTATTTCGACCGGAATCCGGCCCAAACCGGAAAGTTTGTCAAAATTAAAAGTTTAATTTGGAGTTGATTGGATGTTCGATTTAGGGCAAGAAGACATGCTGAACACTTATGTGAAAACAAGTTTCTACCGGGACATGTAGTTCGTCCGGAATCCGGCCAAAACCGGAAAACTGTTGGAAGTCAAAGTTTTATTTCTAGTTGATTAGGTAAGTGATTTAGGGGTAAGAAGAGATGCTGAGTCCCTGTGTGACAATCGTATTTTACCCGGACATATAGTTCGACCGGAATCCGGCTGGAATCGGAAAACTTGTTATAAGCTAAATTTCTATTTGAAGTTGATTGATGTTCATTACTGGGGAAAGAAGATACCCTGATTTCGTCTTTGAGCTTTCTTTTTTCGCCGGACAAGTAGTTCTGGAGTTCGGCCGGAACCGGGAAATTGGCAGAAGTGGCAGGAAGTTTTCGTCAAAACAGATATGACTTATAGGGGTAAACACACATGCTGAATCCAAATCTGAACTTGGTTTTCTCAGGTGATTAGCTATTTGGCCTTAATCTGTTTCTGAATTTTAATTGTAAAAATGTTCAAGCAGTCTGGCGAAGACTGGATCTGGCTAAGACAAGACCCAGTTGTCTGGATCAGATATTGAATTTTCGGGATCCCATCGAAACCTTTGGTCTTGTTTCAAACGGGGAGGTCAGACGTTTGCATCGGTCATCAATTTTCATCGTCTCTTAACTAATGTATCGCGCAGAAGACTATCCAAATCAGAAGAAGGAAGCTTGTGTTTCATTGGATCATTATTATGTCTCACGTGTACTTCTGGCACGAATTCCCGATGAAACGTTATGTAGCTGCAACCCTTCAGCATGCAACGCTGCCGGCCCTTTGAACCAGTTTTCCGATGAAACTTTATGTAGCTGCAACCCTTCAGCATGCAACGCTGCTGGCTCTTTGAACCAGTTTTGCGATGAAACGTTATGTAGCTGCAACTCTTCAGGATGCAACGCTGCCGGCCCTTTGAACCAGTTTTCTAAGAAACGCTTTTTCAATTAGAAACACTTTCTCATGCAACATATTCTTGTGCGGTACGTTTTCTCTTGAAACGGATTCGCTAAAACGGTTTATAGGAGAAACGCTTTACTAGAAAACTGGCAAATTCTGAAAACTGGTTCATAGGGCCGGCAGCGTTGCATATATAAAAAACGTTGCGTTTTACTTTAGAGTGCACCTATCATAGATCAGCTCAAAGTCTCTGGTCGCAATTCGAAACAGTGTGAGACATTTAACTGAAAACTGGTACATAACGGTGCTCTCGACCTTTTCCAAACAAAATGACCATCCGAAACAAAACTGAAACATATTAGCCTTTGCTGTAACCAACGTTAAACAAAGGTTTTAAAATTCCTCTTACCGTTTTACAAAATAAACAAGTTCAAGTTGGGTGGAAAAGGCACTGAGTGTTTGCTGACCCTCTCCCCTTCCTACTCTTATATTTTGTGCTCCTTCGGGGCGGTGCCCCCACTTGAATTTTCAAGGGAGCCTTCATCTATCCAGGAAAATATCGTAAAGTGGCGTCTCGCCTCCACGCCATGTTACAAAGATATTTATTGTGCTTTGAAGACATTCGATCCTCGTACTGTGGGAGATTAATTCGTATCTCGAATTTAAAAAGTTTAATTTTCATGAGTGACCTTGGTCAACTGATATGGCGTAATCAGATTTCACAATTCTGATGAGAAACTGACCTAACTAGTTTTCTGGTTTTCCTGGGTAGCTCTGGGCCCCTTTGGAAGGCCAGAGAGGGGGGGGAGGCAAATGACGCCTCTGCCCTTACCACTTCTTGTCTTGCACACTTTCCAAGGAAGGCGAGGCAATCAAAGTGAGCAGCAAAAGGTCTTGCAATGTTATTCTCCTTTAGACCCCCCCCCGTTTTTCTTTTCGTTTGTTTTCTTTCTTCCTCGTTCCTGGTTTCCCTTATTTTTCTCTCTTTTTCATGTAAAGTTGAAACCATAGGTTATTTTTTTCCTCTCCTCCCTTTTCTTAATATAGAGTATTGTTCAGGTAGTTGATTCTGTTTGTTGTTTAATAAATATCGGTTATTTCCCTGCCCTAGTCAGGGACTCCTTTTGTGCTTTCCTGTCAGGAATGTTAATTGTGTGTTTTTTTTTGTCTTTAAATATAGTCCAGTGAAACTGAAAAAAAAAAAATGAAACAGAAACCGAACAAATCCACGAATTGACGAATTCCTACTTTCATCCTGTGCAGACACAGCCTTGCAAGTGCCATATGAGCTTCCAGCTCTTGTTGTAGAGGAAACGAATTGTGATGTTCCGCGTAGCTCTTACCCTCCCCTCATTTGGATCGGGCAGGGATAGGGATCTATTCGACTCCGCATGGTTGTATTAAAGAGAGAGGGAGACAGAGGTTCTGATGCTTCTTTGTTCTTGGTAGCACCATGTCTGTTTCCTCGATACACTGGCATGTCCACTTCTGATGCGCCTTGTTGTCTGGAGGCTATTCAAGAGACTGCCCCGTTGTGTCTCCTAATAGTACTCGGATGCTAATCTGCTAATCGAACTGTGTGGATATTTTCAGTTTAGCGTTCAAGTTGAGCCACTTTGGCCTAGAAATGGGAGTTGACGGAAGAAGGAGAAAATGTTCGTTTAATTTCTTTTGCGAAGTTGGCCTTGGAGTCGGCCTATTCTCATGGATTGCATAGAGTGCTGCACGTTTCTGTCTTGACATTAGCTGACGCTGCTTCTTTGATTGAGATTCCTAGGACCGACCTGCTAGCTGCTTCGGCTACTGACTGCTACTTCGTCCTAGGAAATAGTAATGCGCTAGTAACAAAAAACGCAGGCTCAATTACTAAGGTATTCATCTGACAATTGTTTCTGATTTGCTCGTAAATATAGCAAAGATTTGAGTCGATGTTTGACATCCAAGCGTCGTTTTGACTCTGGGTATCCTAGTGCGATACTGTTGCCTAAAGCTACGTCACGCCCAATACAATCAGTTTCCTTTCTTTAGCTGATCAGTCAAACTTGATGAATAACTCGTTAATTGATAATTTTTTGTTGGATGAAACTTTTCTGCTCCAATCAGTGATGACGAGCTGGTGCTCTTTGGGCCGTGGAAAGTGCATCATTTGAAACACCGCCTTTCATGTTCCCGGAACAGTGTTCCAGTGAGCATTTGGCTAGTTTGGTTTCATGGCCCGCTAGCAGTCTGTAGTGACAGCTATGCATCTATGGATATTTTTGTTCAGCTTCGCTGTTATATTCGCGGATGACCAGTCCTTCGAGTTCTGGGATGCAGAGCGGAATGTGAACGGAAGAGATGGGTTGTTGCATGAGAACTCGTGAGTACCCAGACATCATATCGAATAGTCTAGTGGGAAATACCTTTTGCGCCATTTTCAGCTTCATGTCAAGACTTTTCTGATTTGCTCAAAGAACAATTGTACCGTGTTCTTCAAAACTGTGCTAACTGAAAAAAAATTGAAAACTGGGATAACTATACCATTGGAAAGAACATAGCTGATTTGGTATTCTGTTAAATTATGCTAAGTGTTAGAGGACGACACGAGCAACATCTAACAAGTAGATTAGTTTTAACTTCCTGAGTCCCTTCTCTCTTCATGCAGATGACACACACAAAACTGTGCCCAAAAATTATGAATATGTAGTTAGCACAGTTGTGAAGAACACGGTACAGTTTGGCGATTCTTTCCACGAGAACATGGTTGCAGTTCTCCGCAGAATCAAGAACAAATAAACACCAGAACCGCGGCCTCCCTATCTCTGTAATACGACCATGCTGAGTCGAATAGATTCCATAGATCCCTATACCCTGTCCGATGCAAATGAGCGGAGGGTAGAAGCTACACGGAACATCACAATTCGTTACCTCTACAAACAGCTATATCGCATTAAACCCCTGAGAAGAAATTCGAAAGTAAAAGCCGTTTGGTTGTGACACGCTGCAGAGTGGGTCAGCACGCCTGCAGCACTTTTCGTCTGATATGCGCATCAGCGAAGAGGAAAGTAGCGGGGCATGAACTCAAAGCTCAGTAAGTAACTCTAGCTCATGTCAGTTTTGTTGGGGCATCCATAGTCGCTGCATGGGACCAAAGGCGGAGGTTCTGTTGGCTTATTTTTTCTTGGTGGAATATACCACCTAGGTGCTTTTTATTGTGTCGGTCTGCCCAGGGTCCTTTGTGAGCGAACCCTACCGCGTTCATTGCGAAAGCGATACCCTACATCCATGTTTTACACGCCGAGTTGAATTTGGATAGCCGTTTTGTTTATCGCTGATGAAATATGAACGTGTTTGTTCGTTAAAGTTGAAGTAGCTGATTTATATTCCGGAAATTTGGGAGAAACCGTTACCGGTCGATATATAGTTATGATTATTTAGAACACGAATGCACTTCTTTTCCACCGACAGATAATGCTCACGAACAACAGAATCCGAATTGGCCTATAGTACAGGCAAATGGAGGTTTGACCCGAAACAAATTGCAACAGAAATGATCTTTATACCATCTTGTAGAACAAGACCTAAGGTTTCGATGGGATCCCAAAAATCTAGTATTTAATCTAGACAACTGGGTCTTGTCTTCGCCAGATCCAGTCTTCGCCGGATCCAGTCTTCGCCAGGCTAACCATCTGAGAAAACCTAGTTCAGATATACCTCTATCAGCCATATCTATTTTGACGATACTGACCGAAACTTCCTGCTTTACTTCTGCCAAATTTCCGGTTTCGGCCGAACTAATTATCCAGCAAAAAAAGAAAACTCAGAAACGAATTCAGCGTACCTCCTTATCCCTATAAAGGACATATAATCAACTTCAAATAAAACTTTAACTTATAAACAAATTTCTAGTTTCAACTGGATTCCGGACGAATTATATGTCCGGGTGAAAAATGATTGTCATATACAACCTGAGCGTCTCCTTAGACCTAAATCTGTCATCTAATTAACTTAAAATACAAACTTTTGCTTTTAACGAATTTTCCGGTTTTGGCCGGATTCCGGGCGAACTATTTGTCCGGGTAGAAAATGCTTTTCATACAAGTGTTAAGCATGCCTTCTTACTCCTAAATCTGTCTTGTAATCAACTTCAAATAAAACTTTTAATTTTAACCAACTTGTTTTCACCACCGTGTTCAGCATGTCTTCTTACCCCTAAACCAAACATTTAATCAACTTCAAATGAAACTTTTAGTTTTAACCAACTTTCCGGTTTTTGCCGGATCCCGGGCGAACTACTTGTCGGACGAGAATATGTTTTGCATATTCGTGTTCAGCATGTCTTCTTACCCCATAATCGACTATCACATTAGCTGTTTACAAATATTTTGTTTGTCCATGATTTTGAACCCCCTCCCCCACCCCTTAATGTAGGGCTACAGAGCCCATCTACGAACTTGACGTTACACTTGACCCAAAGAATCTTCACACCAATTGTATCAAAATATCTCATTCCCTTCGACAGTTATCGTGCTGACAGACGGACGGACAGAAGGACAACTTTGGCGATATCATAGGTATCCCTCCACTTACGTTTTGGGATCCCAAAAACAAGAGCTGGAAGCTCATATGGCACTTGCAAGGCTGGGTCAGAGGATAAAAGAAGGAATTCGTCAATTCGTGCGATTGTTGTGATCGCTTGTAAGCAAAGCCTTTGAGATAAAAATGATCATGGGTCCTTAGAAATCATGAGAATGTGTTGTTCGTGAAAACTATTTTATCTGTGAATTTGGCCGTGATGATGCGCACTTTAAGGGCGCTAAAGATTCATCTGTAATGAACACTCAAACGCTCAAGAAGCACAAATGATGATACGCTCATTGGAATCATTAAAATGTATATCTTGCTCAAAATTATTGTTTGTACTTTAAGAAATTCACTTGTAAGCAAAACCCTCGAGGCTGAAATGATCATGGGCCCTTGGGAATCATGAATATATATTGTTTGGTTAAAGTATTTTTTTTTAACTTTTCGGTAAGAAACGCACTTAAAGGGTTCTAAAATTAATTTAAGTTAAAATATATACTTTGCTTAAAAGTATTTCTTATACTTTGTGGTTAGAATTAGTACTTGACTGGATGAATCTCCCCCTTCCCCACGAACTCCCCTTACAGTACCCGGACAATGATGTATCTAGTTCTTGTCATTGTTCTTCCCACCAAGTTTCATCCCAATCGCTCCATTCTAAACGTGTCACAAGATTCCGCCCTCCCCCCACATTCCTTTGATCCCGTCTGGACTTAAAATGGGACTCCCGAGACACGAGGTCTTTCCAAATATCAAGTTTCGTTAAGATCCGACCACTCGTTCGAAAGTTATACATACCTCAAGATTCGAAATTCCCACTCCATCCACTCCCCCACGATGGTTGGGTCGAGGAATTGACTATTTCTAAGCCAATCATGTCAAGTCTTTAATGTTCAAGCCAAGTTTCATCGTCCTGGAACATCTGGAAATATCTTAATCGCGATAACCGGAATTCCGGACTCCCCCATGTAACTCCCCCCACAGTGCCCACATCCGATCCGCTTCTATCACTGACGTATCTAGTTATTGTGCTTGTCCTTCCCACCAAGTTTCATCCCAATCGCTCCACTCTAAGCGTGTCACAAGATTTCCGGTTCCCCCCTCCGAGTCCCCGCCCACAACATTCATCGGATCCGGTCCGGACTTTAAATCGGTCATCCGAGACACGAGGATTTTCCAAATATCAAGTTTCGTTAAGATCCGATCACCAGTTCCAAAGTTACACATTCCTCAAGATTCCGGATTCCCCGTCCCTCCACTCCCCCCACGGTGGTCGGATCGGGAAGTTGACTATTTCCAGGTTGATCTGGTCGGCTCCCTGACTTGCCTGCCAAGTTTCATTGTCTTAGCCCAGCTGGAAGTAACTTAACTCCGTATCACCGGAATTCCGAAACCTCCCTCCAACTCCCCCCACACTGCACGAATCCGGTCTGGTTATGTCAATGATGTACCTAGGGCTTGTGCTTGTTCCTTCCAACAAGTTTCATCCCGATCGCTCGACTCGAAGTGTGTCACATGATTTCCGGTTTCCCCCTACGACCTCCCCCCACATTCATCGGATTCGGTCCGGACTTGAAACTGAACATCTGAAACATGCCGTCTTTCCAAATATCAAGTTTCATTAAATTCCGATCACCCGTTCGAAAGTTATGCGTGTCACTAAATTCCGGATTCCGGGTCCTCTTCCTCCCCCCACGATGGTCGGATCGGATGAGTGACTATGTCCAAGTTAGTTGGTCGGGTCCCTAATATGCCTGCCAAGTTCCATCGTCCTAGCACATCTGGAAGTACCCTAACTCGCAAACATCGGACTAACCCACCGTCCGACCGACAGACAGACAGACCGATGGAAAAGTGATCGGTATATGGCACTTGGTTGGAAGGCAAGTGCCACAAAAAACTGAACAACATATGAAAATTTGTATATCCTGGCAAGACGCCAAATAAGCGTTTTTTGGCTTTTAATGCCGTTTTTTTTTAAGTATTTCGAAAAAAAATATTAAATTTTCGTGGTTGTCCGTTATTCTTAAACTAAAGTACGATTCTAAAGCAAACGTATAAAGCACCAGATAAAAGTTAATGTCGTTTTTTCAACCTATAGTGCAAACAAGACCAAAGGTGTCGATGGGATCCCAAAAATCTAAGATTTGATCCAGACAATTCGGTCTTGTCTTCGCCAGGCTAATCATCAGGAAAAACCGAGTTCAGATATTCTATCGACCTATCTATACCTCTATAAGCCATATCTATTTTGACGATATTGAGCGAACTACTAGCGAACTTTTCCGAGCGAACTACTAGTCCAGCAAAAAAATAAAAATTCATAAACGAAGCCGGCGTATCTCCTTATCCCTATAAAGAAATCTAATCAACTTTTAATAAAATTTTGACTTAAAAAAAATACGGGTACAACCGGATTCCGGACTAAGTATATGTCCGGGTAAAAAATGATCATTATATACAGACACAGCGTCTCTTTTGCCCCTAAATATATCATCCAATCAACTTCAGATAAAAGCTTTTACTTTTAACATATTTTCCGGTTTTGGTCGGATTACAGGCGAACTAGTTGTCCGACGAGAAAATGGTTTTCACCATCGGATCCAGCATGTCTTCTTACCCAAAAATCAAACATTTAATCAACTTAATGGAGTACGCATGCGCAGTGTGGCATTTTGGTCTAACTGCAGATCAAAACTCACGTATTGAAAGAATCCAAAAACGCGCTCTCCATATTATCCATAGTAGTAGTAGTAGTAGTAGTATTTAATTACAACAAACATAGATAAAAATCACGGACCAGTGCACATGCCTGGTGGCATACTTTAGCACTGACAATGTTGCACAACGAAAATAAAATAAAAAGCCGTCTTCTAACTACATTTTGACATCAACAAAAAGAGAACAAAAACAAAAGAAATTGCTCAACTACGCGTCGTAAAATTTTTTTTTCAGTAATTTTAGAAACTGTCGCTTATTGCTACATTCTCGCACTGATACTGGAATCGAGTTCCAGATTTTTGGCCCAGTGTGACGGATGCTGAAACTCGCTCTTGACGTAGGGCGAAATTCGCACGAAAAATCTGAACGATGAGTGGTTGGATAATTATGAAATTGGGAATTAGTTGGAAAAATACCAGAGAAATTTGAAGGTAAACTATTGTATAGATAATCATGGCAAATATTAGAAATAGACATTGTATGAAGTTGATCCAACGAATATATTCCTGAAGTCCCATATATGTGTCTAACTGAAGATCTGTATTCAACATTAAAAAGAATCCTCATTGCTTTATTCTGGAGTATTTGGAGAGGTTTAAATACAGATGAAAAGGTAGAAGCCCAAACAGAAATACAATAAAGAAAATATGGGTGGACAAAAGAATAATAAATTGATTTTAGAATATTTTTAGGAAAAAAATAACGAAGACGTGATAGCATACCAATATTTCGGGAAATTTTTATAAAAATAAAGGCCCAAAAGTACCCTACTCCCTTCTTCTAAGAACATACACAGTTGATACATTGGAGAAACAGAGACTGAACCTATGCCTCGAGATCGGTAAAAAAACTTATTTCGCACCCCATCTACAATGAGTTTCTCCCTCCCCCATACAACAATGTAAGGGAAAGGCAAGAGCGAGCAGTCTCTACGAAGGTCCCAGTATTCCAACCAGTAGCGGCCAAACACAGCCGTTACCAAAACAGTTTTATACCAAAGATTGTTGAAATTTTAAATAGCCTTTGACCATTTGTACGTGCTTTTAAATGTTATGTTATGACAGTACTCACCAATTTTGGTTTTGTAACCGTGAAAGTGTGAGTGAATAAATTACTATTCTATTCTATTCTATTCTACTTCAAATGAAACTGTTACTTATAACCAACTTTCCGGTTTTGGCCGGATTCCGGACGAACTGCTTGTCTGGCGACAAAATGATTTTCACCATCATGCTTAGCATGTCTTCTTACCCCTAAATCAAACATTTAATCAACTTCAAATGAAACTTTTACTTTTAACCAACTTTCCGGATTTTGCCGGATTCCGGACGAACTACTTGTCCGGCGAGAAAATGATTGTCACCATCGTGCTCAGCATGTCTTGTTACCCCATAATCGACTATCACATTAGCTGTTTAAAAATATTTTGTTTGTCCCTTAAATTGAACCCCCTCCCCCACCCCCAAATATAGGGCTACAGAACACATCTACGAACTCGACCTTACCCTGACCCAAACAATCCTCATACCAAGTTTCATCAAAATATCTCATTCCCTTCGAGAGTTATCGTGGTTACAGACGGACGGACGGACAGACAGACGGACGGACGGACAACTTTTGCGATGTCATAGGTATCCCTCCAACGTTTTGGGATCCCAAAAAAAGCACAAATTTGTGTACTGGTCCGGTTTTCTTGAACGAAAGTGCAACCCTGACTTAGAATCCCGAGATGAGATTGAAAATGGAATCAAACTGGGTGTCTAGTGTACCAGAAAGAAGTTTCAAAATCATCAACAAGTCAGCTTTGCGAATTTTAGTAAAATAAGAAAATTATTAAGAAAAGTCAATTGCGAACAAAACTGGTTTTCAAGGTCAATGTTCGAAATCATGCTTAGCACCCTTCGTGCATCTTATAAATTGCTTTCAAGAGAGAAAATCAAATTGCAACTAGTGGCCTTATGTTAGGCCTTATGGTGGGGCCATAAACAGTAAATGGTGTTCTCTATTTTTATGAATAAAATGAACTGAACTGTTTACTAGTGTTCACAGCTTCGTCCTTTGGAATGAATATTCCTTGAGCCTAAGCTGACTTTGAAACATATATTCAATTAATGTATACAACGGATACGTCAGCCAATATGCTTCGTAGCTGTAATTACTAGTACGTAAGCATCGTAGCTGACGTATCCGTTGTAGACATTATTTGAAAATGCCTTTGGAATGGATTAGGCTACCGACTAAGTGTTTGGGTTTTCTGCATCATAGTAGTTGTTAATTTTGTAAAGCTGGAACACATTGTCCCCATATATTCAAATAATGCAGAAAACGGATGTGTCAGCTACGATAATTTAGCAGCGATATTTCGGCCCTTCTTGGCAAGGGTCCTTGTCAGGCTGTCAATCTTCGGGGTCAACGTCCGGGAAGGAAACAAACCCACAATAAATAATTTATTGCAGGTTTGTTTCCTTCCCCGAGCTTGACCCTGAAGATTGACAGCCTGACGAGGACCCATGCCAAGAAAAGCCGAAATATCACTGCTAAAGCATCGTAGCTGGCATATCCGTCTTATATATTATTTGAATAAGTTTCAAAGTCAGCTTGGGCTCAAGAAATATTTACATTGTCCCCCTTGCAGGTTATGCATGCTGGAGTAGAAACTAAATCGTTTTTATGGCACTCGAACATACTCAAGTGCCATATAGCGATCGTACTTTCTGTAGGTATGTCTGTCTGTCGTTCTGTCGGCCTGTCCTGGTTTTGCTAGTTTGGGCACTTCTGCATAAGCAAGGACGATGAAACTTGGCAGGCATGTCAGGGACCCGACCAGACAAATAATTACTTCCCCTTTCCGACTTTCCCCGAATCCGGGAGTCCGGAAACTAGGAACAAGGGTAGCAAAAGGGGAGCAAAAAGGAGAAAGTCTAGATATGGTATCGACCCAACGACCTCTTTAATGGAAGCCCCAACCCCAAACTTGACATATGTCAAGAACAAGTGCTTCAGATGCTCAGTTTCAAATGCGGACCAGATCCGATAACTGGGGGGGGGGGGGGGCGGAAATCTCGTAAAACGCTTTCACGTAAGCTAGGACGATGAAGAGGACTAAGAGCATTAAAACATAAATATTCTTTGAGCCCAAGCTGACTTTGAAACATTTATTCAAACAATGTTTACAACGGATACCTCAGCTATGATTCTTCATCAGCGATATTTCGGCCCGTCTTGGCAAGGGTCCTCGTCAGGTCTGACGAGGACCCTTGCCAAGAAATAAATAATTTACGGCGTTTGTTTATTGTGATCTAGTTTACATCCTTTATTCTCTGGACTTACGGGAATTAAAAAGAAAAAACAGAAAAGAAAATACTTGAAAAAATCGATAATGTAAATAATTAGTTTAATTTTTCGACATATTTTCCATATGCCTGCTACAATAAAACATTTTGTTAGGTCCAAAGTCAAACTATGATTCCATCCTTCCCATGTCGGGCGCTTCCGACCCGCGCCGCTAGAATACCCTGCGGTCGGATCGAGTCGTTGCTTCATCTTGGGTCTTGGGTGGGGGGAGGGGGCTCTAGACGTTGCAAGTGTTAGAATGCTTGTGATATAACTCCTTTAAAAAAAAAATGTGTGATCATCTGTTTGGATCTTTGACTACACTTTGAGTACGTTACTTAGATTGACGTTGAATAATCTAAGATTTTACCACCCATTCTTTGATGATGGAAACACCCACACATTTATGGGTATGACAACTTTTTCACGCAGGCAGTCACGGAGCCACGAACAGACAGGATAATTGCAATGTGAAAGAATGGTTAATTTGAATATACAGTCCGGAAGTATAAGTTGGCACAGGGGAACAGATTTTCATGTACCTATAGTACCTTGTAAATGTTCATTAGCTTCGATGACTTGTGATTTGCGTCTCTTTTTGCTCTAAGGGGTCACGTACTTCTTGTTTTATAAGTATTTATTCCAACAAAGTTTTCAACGGATATGTCAGCTACGATTCTTCTTCAGCGATATTTCGGCCCTTGGCAAGGGTCCTCGTCAGGCTTTCAGTCCTCTTGTTCAACTTCGGGGAAAGAAACAACCTGTAATCAACAGGTTTTTTTTTTTTTTTAAGATTCGCCTCAGTCAGTATTTGGTGTTCCACGCGGTGTGAATTATTTACTGTCACTTTACGCATATCCACACAAGTTTGACATATCAGCACTAAATTTGTTAGGAAGCGCCCTCTGAGGCCAGCCAATAATATTTTTATTGACGTATTTCTTTACATTAGTTAACATCGTTGAATTTCTGTTCTTTCTTCTTTCCTTCCAATGTTCTCCTTTTTTGTGATTGGTTATGAAGACACACATCTACATTATTTTCTATTCAGTCCAGAAAACCCTGTTTCCGTTCATTATCGAAAAGTTCTTCCTATTGGTTGACCGTTCAAAAGTTTGAGCGGTCTGACATAGGTAACCTACTTTGTCAGTTCTAAGCCGTAGTATGCACACGCACGGTTTTCGGAGTGAATTCGAAGGACTATCTTGATTTGGTTAGCTGACTTGGACTGTGAGACAGTCCTAAAAAGTACTGATTGGGAATACATTTCGCTTCCAAATTAGTATTTGTGCCTTCGTCTGACAGTGCCAGAAGAAACTCGACACCATCTGAATGGTTTAAGGACATGCGGCCGAGCTTATTCAAATCGAGAATAAAATCCATTGAGAGAGACGCAATTTGGAGCAAAGGTCAGAAACTAAGTAAGCAAAAACAAAATATTTGTTCGACTTCAAATCCGTACATGTTTTGGAAATGTGGCAATATCTAGACATTTCACATGAGAGGAGAAAAAAGAGCTGAGAGCTCATATGACACTTGCTACGAGAAGGTGGTGCAAGAAAGTAGATGTGTTATATTTGACGGTGCTAAACGGATAAGTCAGCTATATGTAGCAAATATGATTCGCAGTCAGCTTCGGCTGAAGGAATATCTAAAGTAGATGTGAGTTTCACAGAATACCCCCTTCAACCCCCCTAGGTTCGGATCTGAAATAGGATATCTAGTTTCACTCGAGTCGCGAGTATTTCCGGGGTTGTGTCGGAACATCTAGGGCATATTACTTTTCTACCTTTAAATTCAAATCCACTCGTTTGATCCCTAAACGTACCAAACTATTTCACCCCCTCCAACTCCCCCTGCCCCGGTCGAATCTGGTTTGGACACATAAATGAATTATCTAAAAAAAAATCTCTTACCGGCTATCAAGCTTCATTCGAATCTGAGCATTTTCTGGAAATCCTGGTACCCCCCCCCCCCGTGCGCGGATTTGGTCTGGACCCTAAAATATGTCACCTAGCGCATATGATTTTTCACCTAGCGCATATGAAGTTTCATTAAAATCGCTTCACACGTTTGACCTCTATGCGAGCCACAGAACTTCCGGGACTCCCCCTCCAACTCCCCCCACTGTGTCCGAATACGACTCGGATACATAAACTTCGCATCTGTGATCTCTCCTCTTCCGTCCACCAAGTTTGACTCGAATCGAAGAATATCTGCGAATTCCAGGTTCCCGATTCATCCTCCTCCTACCGTGGCCGGATCCAGACGGGACGCCAAATAACAAATCTAGGACGCATTAGCTCGGTCCTGTCCAATTTGCATCCCATTCGGACCATTCATTTTTATCACCCATAAAGTTTCACTCGACTCGGACCACGTGCTCGCAACCTACGGAAGTCAGTAATTTCCTGATTCCCCTCTCTTAGCTCCCTCAAAAATGGTCGGATCCAGGAACAAAAATTTTCTTAGTTCATTGTGTCAGGGGCTCTTACGCTTATTTGACCGGGTCAATGATATGTCCGCGAAGTTTTATCGTCCTTGGTACATCTAGAAGTGTCAACGGAATTCCGTAAAACCTCCTCCAACTCCCCCTAAAAAGCCCCGATAAGATCTGGTTCTGTCAAGAACGCGTGTAGGGCTTATACTTGTTTTTTCTTCCAAGTTCTATCCCGATCTCTCGACTCTAAGCGTTTCACGAGATTTCGGTGCTCCCCTCCAACTCTCCCCACAAGAATCGGATGCGATCCCGACTTCACGGGGAACATCTGAGACGATAGCTCTTTCCACTTGCCAAGTTTCATTCAAATCCGTTCACAGATTCAAAAGTTATGCATGCCACTAGATTCCCGATTCCCCATCCCTCCACTCCACTCACCTGAGATGGTTGGATTGGGGAAACGAATATTCTCAAGGCAGTATCTTCGGGTCCCTGATATGACTATCAAATTTCATCTTCCTAGTATCGAACTTGCGGGGTCACCGAATTCCGACCCCCCCCCCCCTCAACTCCCCCCGCAGTGCCCGAATCCGGTCCTTTATGTCAACGATGTATTTAGGACTTGTGTTAGTTCTTCCCACCAAGTTTTATCCTGATCCCTCCACTCTAAGCGTTTCCCAAGAATTCCGGCTTTCCCCTCCACCCAAGGCCGTATCCAAGGGTGGGGGTTAGGGGGTTGAACCCCCCTCCAGAAACATGTAAAAATCATCAATTTTATAGGCTTTTCCCTCTGATCTATGTCTTTTTTGTACTTTTTTGTCTGACAGACAGGCAAAACCCCACCCCCGAAAGGCAACCCCCCCCCCTGAAATAAATTCCTGGATACGGGCCTGCCTCCACCTCCCCCAAAAGTCATCGGGTCCGGTCCGGATTTTAAGTGGGTCGTCTGAGGCATAAGGTCTTTCCAAAATATCAAATTTCATTAAGATCCGATCACCCGTCAAAAGTTATAAATACCTCAAGAGTCTGGATTCCCCCTCCCTCCACTCCCCCCACGATGCTTGGAGGTGGAAGTGACTATTTCCGTCTTAATCATTAGGGGTCGTTGACATGCCTACCAACTAGCAAAACCCGGACCGACAGACAGACGGACGGACGGACAGAAATTGCGATGGCGATAACTATAAAAATAGAACATTAGCTGATGAGATATTGACTCAGTCGAAGGCCTAGGTTCACCTTTCATCAACAAGCGTCATTATCGGCCTCCTAGCCTGGACCTTTATTTTACAGCTGTTTTCGTTCGTTCTCTTTGTAACCCAATAAGCCTTTTCCATTGAAAATTTGTGTATCGTCACGATATGCAGAATTCTATGATAAAGTAACTGGCATAGCGGATATCGTAAAGCTTTTACAGAATCTTTTTCATGGGTTTTTCTGTAACAGAAAAAGAAAGTAGAAAGCGGTTACCGATTTTTGGGATACCAAAACGTAAGTGCAGGGATACCTATGAGTTCGTAAAAGTTGCCCGTCTGTCCGTCCGTCCGTCCGTGTGTAAGCACGATAACTATCGAAGGCAATGAGATATGTTGATGAAACTTGGTGTGAGGATTCTTTGGGCCAAGGGACAGATAAAGTTCGTAGATGGACCACAAAGCTGTATATGCAGGGGTATGGGAGGGGTTTCAGATTAAGGGACGGAAATAAATAGTTTTTAAAAGCTAATGACATTGTCGATCTAGGGATATGGAGACATGTTGAATCCAAATATGAAAATTATAGTTCACCTGAATCTGGCAAAACCAGAAAATTTGGAAAAAGTAAAAGTTGTATCTGAAGTTCATTAGATGTTAGATTTTAGGAAGACATGCTGAATCCGAATATGAAAATTATTTTCATTCCGGACAAGTAGTTATTTAGCCCTGAATCCGGAAATTTAGCATGAAGTTTTAACACCCAATGACATAGTCGATACAGAGTGAGGAGAAATGCTGTTGCAACCATACTAATGATAAACGAAAAGTGTACGCGATCAGTTTAGCTATCTTTCAACCGGCATTTACTGGGTTGGAAAGTCAGAATGCAGCCGACAACTATCTAGTACCAAATTAATAAAATTTGTTGACCCATTTTTCAGTCCCTATCCTACCCCTTAATTCACACAGGCGAAAGCTCTGCGCGTGAGCGACGCCACTTTTTTTAATCTATGGACCCAGGAGGGATGGCGACTTCGGTCGCGTGTATACGCGCAAAGTTTACTGGGTTTAATAGAAGACTGTTTAAACCTAGCGCACGTATTCCTTAGGTTTCGATTGTCGGGGGTCGAAGGGGTTGATATCTGTTGTTCAAGCTTCGCATGAGGATTCACTGGCAAAATACAGGCCAAGTCCGTAGATGGGTACTTTAGCCCTGTATTTAGAGGCTGAGGAGGGGGTTTCAAATTAAGGGTAAAAACAAATTTATTTTATAAGCTAATGAGATATTCGTTTAAGGGGTAAGGAGAACCACTGAATCCATACCTGAACTTAGTTTTCTTTTTGGACAAATGATTCACCAGGATCGGCCAAAACTGGAAATTTGGTCTAAGTCGATTAGAGTTTCGGTATCGGCATAAGGAGAAATGACCATTACTTCCCAGACGATAAGCTGGCAAAATTTGCAAAAACCTGGAAATTTGGATTGAAAGGTTCTCAATGTCACTAGATCTTTTGCTCTGCATGCAGTTCGCCGGAAATGCTGCTAAAATACGAGGAATTTAGCAGACCTCTCTGAAGTCAATTTGAGATGAGATATGCTTGTTGAATCCATATCTGAACTTGGTTTCCTCATTTGATTAGTTGTTTGGCCGTAGGCAAAACGGTAACATTTTGTGTACATATTTAAGCGGTTGATTATGGATAAATAGCAAAATTTGTAAAGGGTCTGGTGAATAAGTAATAAAGTTTTGGGATTCCATCGAAACCTTAGGTCTTGTTTGTGTGTGCAAGTCGGTCTTCGAGATTCGTCGCGCTCGCTGGAAAGTGAGTCGAGGATGTTGAGACAACCTGACAGTTGCTGACGCTGGACAGTGCACACCTCTTTTTAAGCCTGCTTTTTGGGATCACAAAACGTAAGTGGAGAGATACCGATGACATCGCAAAAGTTGTCCGTCTGTCCGTCCGTCCGTCAGTCCGTCTGTGCGCGCTCTAACTATCGAAGGGAATGAGATATTTTGATGAAACTTGGTGTGAGGACTCTGTGGGTCAACTGTCAAGAGTACGAGCGAGTTCGTAGATGGGCTCTGTAGCCCTATATTTAGGGGTGGGGGAGGGGGTTTAAATTAAGGGGCAAATGAACTATTTTTAAACAGATGATGTGATAGTCGATTATGAGGTAAGAATACATGTTGATCACGATGGTGAAAACCATTTTGTCATCGGACAATTAGTTCGCTCGGATTCCGGCCAAAACCGGAAAGTTTGTTAAAAGTAAAAGTTTTATTTGAAGCTGATTAGATGTTCACCATACAGGTAAGAAGACATGCTGAACACGACGGTGAAAACCATTTTCTTGCCGGTCAAGTAATAGTTAGCCCGGAATCCGGCCAAAACAGGAAAGTCTTTTAAAAGTAAGTTTTATTTGAAGTTGAATAGATGTTCGACATGCTGAACACTTATTTGAAAGTATTTCTACCCGTTCAACTTGTTCGCCCGGAATCAGTCCGAAACCGGAACATTTTTGTTAAAATCAAAAGTTTTATTTGGAGTTGATTAGATGACAGATTTAGGGGTAAGAAGACACACTGAATCTGTACATGGCAGTGTTTTTTTTTATTGGGACATATAGTTCGTTCGGAATCCGGTTGAAACCGGATTTTTTGTAAAAGAAGTTTTACTTGAAGTTGATCAGATATTCTTTACACGGATAAGCAGATACGCTGAACTTGCTTCTGAACTTTTTTTCTTTTTTTTTACAAGTATGGTAGTTCGTTCGCAGTTGTCTGGATCAAGTATTAGGTTTTTGGGATCCCATCGAAACATTTGGTCTTGTTAGTCACGAATTGGGAGGCTGTCGGAAGTAAAGTGCGGTATCTTTCGCTTGGGTCCTTCGCGCTCAACTGCTGTAGTTCTGTACCGCTGTGAATTAACGTCTTAATAGGCCCCTTTACGGTTGACAACAATTCTTGTTCTTAACCAGTCGACGAAATACAAAAGCAAAATCCTTTTCTTTCAGGAACTACATAGTAGTGGCGTCTAGGGTAGTCCGACCTGGGACGGTGTACACACTGTCCGTGACCATCTTGCCATGGTCAGACAGTACCATGATAAAATGTTTCATCGTTAAGGATGGCAAGAGTGTCGCATCTGGTTCGGAGGAGGTGGATCCGGGACAGACGGCATCTATACCGCTTCAAGTGAGTGTACAATAGGAATTTGCATTTGAACAAATCCGGGATGAGACCACGCCAGTCTGAAGGGAATTCTGAAAGGACAAGTCTTACGTGTAGTAATGCTCCCTGCTTCCATAATCACTACACTATATCTATTCGTAAATGGCTCTTGGGTATTTTCTAAGTATCTGATAGAAGTCAATTGACCTGGGGCTCAGCACAGTCAAAGCCGTGGATAATTCGTTAAAAATAGAGCCTGATTTTTAAGTATTCAACTATTCTACAATACTGGAACATAAACGGTGAATAACAGTGCAAGTTGCACTTTCAAATTTTAGACTTAACAGTGCTTTAAAAAAAAAAAACGCCTTAGTTCGTTGATACGTGTCTTCTGAAACGTCTTATTTTGACCACGTTCTCGTCAACGAATGTTTCAGGTAGATAGAACCATTCCTAACGCCAAGCTCGAGGACAGGGAATCCAGCAAGTAGCCTACTGACACAAATCTGAGGATAAAAGATCCTAAAAAAGATACAGCCTGCGCTGAGGATAAAGAACCTCCAATGATACATATCTTTGTATCTTTTGTGACGTCACATGAGATTCTGGGACCTTTAAGCCGCGTTCACAAGCATGCTTAGCCAAGCACAGATGCCTAGGCACGTGCTCAGGCGTACACTGTAAAAAGTTTCTCCGTATAAAGATTAAAGTTAACTGCAGTATTTGCTACTCAGAATCTTATCTCTATTTGGTATTAATCTTATCTGCGTAGTAGAGATGAGGATAATAGAGATGAGGATAAACCAGGCACCGACTTCTAGAGCCTGGAACTCCGTGCCTGGCCAAAATCTGTGCCTAGGCATGGGGGTGAACGGTGATGCTAGGCACGTGCCTAGACATCTGCGCTTGGCTAGGCATGCTTGTGAACCTTTAGCTAGGTCTTGTGCTGGGCTAGACTTAACTAATCTGAGCTATGCTAACCGGAAATAAGCTAAAACTTCAAGAATATGTGGTGTCACAAAAATAATGTAGGAATACCATACTAACGTGACGTAAATGGTGACGTCATATGATGAGGACCTAACATAAAATTGTATTGTTCCTAGGACGGTTTATAAATGTAAATGCGACCTGTGCCTTGCTGTCCGCTCGGCTCTATATACATAGACTCAAATATATTCACCGATGGGAATAAACTACAATTTTTCGTGTTCTACAGCCTCCATGGTGATAGGACCAGACTCAAAGATTTTTATCCTTGGGTGTACGTATGTTTTTATCCCTAGAGACATATCTTTTAAAGTTTAACTGAACAGGCAACTTATTTTTACATCTTAGATTCAAATACATTGAATTATTACAACACCTATTGGGGATTTTCATTCTGTCCACAGTAGTCTTCAGTAGGGACGTTGGGAATGTGGACGCTTTCCCATGGTGAATCCGTCCACAATTCGCCCGCGAAAATCACTAAACTATCACTATCACTAGCTAGCACTAGTTCTTGGCACTGCAGACTGCAGACACTTCTTTGTTTATTTGATACACAATTTATTTAGTCGTTTGCTGCTGGTATTGTTGCCAAATGTTCCAGGCACCATAGAGATATCACAAAAATGGGAAGAGCGGCAAGCACAATGGGATAATCGATTATTTGGAAATATCAGAAAAACAAACTAACGCTTTTTCATCGGGTTTTCAAGATTATTTAAGCGAACAAGTGATGGGTAACTAGACTGTCGTAGCCCTTTTCGGTTAAACTTTAAGGAGCTTCCGAGGCTTTTGTTCGGTGTTTCCACGACTAACAAGAATTTTGTGGCTCGTTTTGTGGCTCAACCGACAGCCGATTTGTGGCTCGATTTTGGCAAGATATTCAAATTTAGAAGCAAAATAACTCAAAACAATAAAATTAAAAACTTTCTCACGTACGTAGACATAAAACTGAATATATTTTTTGCACGGAATGGTAAGGATGAAAGCCTCGAGTTCTATTTATTGTGATTTTACATGAATTTTATTTATATATTCAGACATTTGAAATTACCGCCCAAAGTTAGACAAAACGTCGTTTCCGCGAGTTTCAACTTGTGGCTCAACTGGTTGGCACACAATCGTGTTTCTGCGACAAACATTCAGAAGTGTATGGCCCACAATTGTGTCCCGGAAAAACGCCTTTAGGGTCTGTCGCCCAGCTCTCGAAGGAATTTCTCCTGATGTCGATAGTAGGAATATGAAGTTGGTGGTGTAAGATTAGGTTTCCCAGTTTAACTTCTCTCTCAAGAAGGGACATCACTAGCCTTTTACTCGTGGGGAGGTGTCCATTTTGTGCCGACGGGACTTAGAAACTCACCAACAAACGCATCGTTGCTGCGCTAAATACACACCTTTAGCTTTTTATTTCACCTTTCACTAAATCTTCAACGATTGTACCCAGGAGCCGTAGGCAAAACATTTTTAAATCTGCCTTTTTTCTTGCTATAGATTTGACTGTACTTATTATACAAGTTCTAGCTTCTGATGTGTCTCAATTTTCCAAAAAATTCAAGTCTAAAATATCAACTAAATGACACCGTTCTCCTAAAGAAGTAATACTACGAAATGCACCGCAGGCGAACATTTGCGGAAACGCTAGGGAACTAAAGTATGGGCTATCATTATTTATTGTTTATTGAATGATTGCCTTGCAAAGGTTTGTTCACTACTTATCGTAGCTTTTCAGGTGGCATTCAAGTTTCTCGACATAATCCACTTTTGCAGATCCCGCCGTCAGCGACCGCTGGTTCCTACCTGCTCAAAGTAGAGGGGTACCGGACTAAAGGATCGTTAGGTTTTGCAGGAATCAGAAGACTGGAATTTTATCCGCAGTTCCTCACTGTCCTAGTTGAGACGAGCCGAGCTGTATATATGAACTCAATGACAGGTACTTCCATCTCTTTCTGCTTTAATTCATGAAGTTCTTTTGTATCTCATGTAGCGCAAGTCCTAAAAAGTAATTTGATTTGGCGGATTATTTGGTGAGCTGCTTGTTGAACTTTGTCTGGAATGACTAAGCGGATAGTTGCTAGTAAAATACAAGCGCATAGAGGTACCACAAATCACACGGAAATTCCACTATTTGAAAATCGACTATTCGTGAATAGCGGAACAACAAAGTAACGCATTTTCAGCGGGTCTTCAAGCCAATTTTAGTGAATAAGTGATCGGTGACTAGATTGTCGTGTCCCAGCCCTTTCGGTCAAACTTTAACAGAAGAGGACGTCGAACAAGACAGGTTTGCAATAGTTCAGATATGTTTAACTGAAAAGCCAACTTATTTTTGTGTCATTTAGCTGAAAACGCTGAATTATTTGTATTCTGCAAAGAGATTTTCCGCTACCTGCTCTACTTATGACGTTCGGAATATCCACGGCCGTCCACACAGCGTAAATTCTACTATGACTCGGGAAAATTTAATCTCAACACCAACGCGGCTTTTCCAGTGGGCATAGAGGTGAGATTGGTGAATATTGCTTAGTGCCTGGATAACAAAAAAATCATAACCTTTCTCGTAAGGCATATAAGAAAAAGATAAGCACATAGAGGTACAACAGATCACACGGAAATTCCACTATTTGAAAATCGATTATTCGTGAATAGCGGAAGAACGAAGTAACGCATTTTCGGCGGGTCTTCAAGCCAATTTAAGTGAACAAGTGCCCTTTTCGGTCAAACTTTAATGATTGTTATTGGCTGACATTTATATCTTACTTCCAGTTCTGTTTCGAGTCATTCTGCTAAACATGAGCTTGAAGCCGCACAGTGACCCGGTTACGATAAAAATATTGGTAAGTATCCAATGCTTGAACTACGTTTCGTATCGATCTAAACTTGGTTGAAACTCCTTTAAGCCTTCTTTACCGTAAGTTCCTTCTACGCCCACAAGTGGGCCCAGTGTAACTGAGCAGCTTTCGGTATATCAAAGACGGACTCGTGATACATTTGCCATATTATCCGTTAAAAGGGGCGAAAACATAAACAACGACGGTCACAACACCGAAAGTAAAAAATGAGCCGTGCGGAAACAGTTACAGGGCAAAGAAAACACCCGGCGATGAAAACTGCGAAATGAATACTCATTTCACAATTAACTTGTAAAGGGAAACATATAAACAAAACTAAAATACTTAAGCGAGGAACGGTTAAGCCATAATACGTCGTATGCTTGCTTATTTGTCTGCCAGTTCGAACGTTCAGAAATGTCCATACCACCGTGAGCGTGTTCCACCCTTCTAACAATAGTTACTAATAGTTACTATTTCCGCTCCATCCTCATGAAAAGTTACTACACTGACCGTTCCAACCTTGTCGGAATAGTAACTAGTAGTTACTATTTGCTTACCAAGCTCGGGACCGTAGTAACTACGCTTCTCTGTAACGTGATTGGTCGGATTCCCCCCTGGCGTGAGTTCCTGCTGGAAAATAGAAAAATCGTTCCAGCCTTGACTGCGAAAAGCCAGAGTTCGTGACCTCATGCGTAGTAACTACGGTAAGTAGGATGGAACACGCTCCGTATGCCTGGATCTCATTCGGCATGGCAGGACTTGCATGGGGCAAACACGGTTGTGACTGAATTAAAAATTCACCCAACTGCCATATAAACAATACAGCGTCTTTCGAAAACAGTGGTTGTGAACCATGTATAAGTGCTGCGAAGTCTTCAACTGTTAGGATGGATACCTTCGAATCCGTAAAGTTTGTTCGTCTGTCTGTCTGTTAGCAGGATAACTCTTGAAGAGGTGGAGATATTTTGTTCAAACTTGGCGTGAGGATCCTTTGGGTCGAAGATAACGTGGGTCGGTATGGACCCAGGAGGGATGCCTTCCATCCTCTGACCCAGCTTTGCAAGTTTGGCGCATCTTAACCGAAAAGTGGAAAAAAAAACAACTTTTGACCATCACTTCCATCTAACCTAGCTTTGCAAGTGCCATATAAGCTTCCAGCTCTTGTTAGTAACCAGTATTAGGAGGAGGAATTAAGCATATTTACTTGTTCGTGTGAAAAGAATTCTCACTCGGTATAGCCTCAACGACCTAGGGAGGAGCAAGGCCGTATCCAGGGGGGGGGGGGGGGGGGGGGGGGGGGGGGGTAGAGGGTTGACCCCCCCCCCGAAAAACACAAAAATAGTAATTTTTACAGGCTTTTCCCTCTAATCTATGTCTTTTTTATACTTTTTTGTCCGACCCGCAGGCAACCCGCCCCCCCGAAAGGCACCCCCCCCCCCCCCGAAAAAAATTCCTGGATACGGGCCTGGGGAGGAGCATGGGAAGGATTTTTTCAAATAATGAGGAAGAGCTTTTGAGGAATGAGGAGAACTAGGAAGGTTCCCGAACATCTAGATGTTTTTTTTAAATATTTTTCTTGCTTTTACGTGCAGTGGTTATGGTTGTGGTGACATTTTTGTTCCGCTATGGCCCGATGTTTTTTTGGGGGGGAGGAATTATATCGTATCTTATCACATTAGACTCGGTAGTATGTGTAATACTTTAGTTTGTAATCAAAATAGATGCGAAACAAAGTGTGGGTATAGTACGTAACTGACTACTTCTATTTACAGGATCCAGCGGGATTTATCATGCGGCGCTGGCCGTCTCGGTATAACACAAATGGTGAGCTATTTTCATAGGAAAGTCTTGTCACGTTTATGGTCCATTTACACACTGCGTAAAATCCGAGCGTATTTTACGTACGTTTTGAGCTTGAAAAGATTTCTAGCAATACGGATGTACTTAAATACAAAACGGACCGATTTCTCTAATACGTCCGTATTACTAGAAATGTTTTCAAGCTCAAAACGTGCATAAAATACGCTCGGATTTCAAAATACGCTCGGATTTTACGCAGTGTGTAAACCCACCATTAACTGAGCTTGGCAAAGCGTGGCCAAATTCGTCGCAATATCAGCTTAGTGTTAGATCGCTGACTGTTGTAAAATCGTATTCTTTTTAGAATTTGAGTTTCAACAGTTTTTAAGCAGCTGCTATTTCCTAGCATCTGTTGCATTGATTAGTCGTAGCGAGAACAAATAAGCCAATAGAACCTCCGCCTTTAGTCCCGTATTTATTCGTGGTCGCATGTACGAGACGTCACCTGTTTGTGTTTCAGAATCTGCCTTTTCATGGGTTTGTTCGTTACTAAGCAAAACCCTTGAGATAAGAATGATCATGGACCCTAGGAAATCAGAATGTATCGTTTGGTAAAAAGTATTTTATTTTTGGGATCCCAAAACGTCATTGGAGGGATACCTATGACTGACTTCACAAAACTTGTCATTTGTGAACTTAGTTTTCTTGCTGGACAAATGGTTCATCACGAATTCGGCTGATACTGGAAATTTGGTTGAATCCCAATGTTGTTTCTGGAATCGATTAGAGTTTCGGTATCCGGGCTTGGAGACATGCTGAATCCATTTTTGAACTTTAACAGTAAAAATATTCAAGGAATCTGACGAAGACTGAATGGCGAAGACATGACCCAATTGTTTGAATCAAATGTTACATTTTTGGGATCCCATCGAAACCTTTGGTCTTGTTGAACTTGGCTGTAATGATGCACACTTTAAAGGCGCTAGAACCTATAAACCCTTGAGACAAAAACGATAATAGTTCCTTGGTGATCATACTTTTTTTTTTTTTTTTTTTAACTTTTCGGTTAAGATGTGCACTTTAAGGGAATTCTTTTGTAAGCAAAACCCTTGAGGCAAAAATGAGCATGGCCTCATAGTGATCATGAAAATGTATATTTTGCATAAACGAATTTTTGTTTACTTTGCGATTAAGAGTAGTACTTCTAAGCCGATCTTGTTGAATCTCTAAGTTTCCAGCCAAGTTTCATCGTCCTAGCACATCGGGAAGTACCTTAACTTGCGAGCAGGGGCGTCCCGACACCTTCCTGATGGGGGGGGGGGGGGGGTGCTCCAGAAGTTTACCGGATTTTTCAAAGTTTTACCGGACTTTTTCGAGGTTTTACTAACAATTCTCCGTAGTGACCATCTCTGCAGAAACTCTAAAATACTGTTGTCTTCTGACTTTGATTGTGTGTTACAAACAACAGTAGAATAGGCTCATTAAAGTTTAACCGAAAAAGCAGCTTATTTTTAAAGTTGATATCTGAATACACTGAAATATTTTGACATATCTGAGAGATTTTGTATTACACACATGGCTCTGTTAATACCGTTCAATGTGTGCTGCTTGCACGACAAACAAAAATTCATCCAGACGCGGGATTTGAATTTGAACAAAATCCAGCGTTTTCAGGGCTAAAAATGTGACATCGGAGAAGTTATGCCTGTTTGGAAAATGATTTTCGGATATGTCTTGTAATGAATCTGATATTTTTATTTTATTTTTCGGCAATGGCTTACATTTCTATAGTTGGTAAATAGTTCAAGCGTATAGGCACAAGTACATGGAGGCACTACAGATCCGAAAGAATAATTATGAAATTGATTATCCCTGGTAACGGAGAAACGAAATAACGCATTTTTAACTGATTTTCGGGAAAATTTAAGTGAATAAGTGATATCTTACTAGACGATTGTCAGTTGAAACTAAAAGCTTTTCGACCTTCAACCCACCCTACATATTATTTGCCGCGTTTTTAGCCTTTAACCATTTGTTCACAACACATCCAATTTCACATTCGTCAATTAGATCTTTGCGATTAGTAACAGACGCTGGCTGGTCAGCCATTGTTGAACGCAAAGTGGTCTGAGCCATCTTCATCTTGCTAAAAGTCTTTCCCCTTTTGCTGAAGTAATAGGGATTGTCTTAGCGCGCTTGAACGCTTTCCATGCTAGTGGTAAGATATCTTTCAGTTCACGAAAGACTTGTATCTTCAAACTTTTTGTTTGTTTTGGGCTCTCCTGACCACACACACCTTCGGGACGCCCCTGCTTGCGATCACCGGAATTCCGGACCTTCCGCCTCTCTAACTTCCTCCACAGTGCCCAGGTCCAATCCGGTAAAGGTAAATGATTTATCTAGAAGATTTGTTTGTTATTCCACCAAGTTCCATCCCGATCTCTCCAGCCTAAGCGGTCACGCATTCCCCCCTCCCCTCCCCCCGACAAGTTGTTGGTTCCGGTCCGAACGTGAAAAAGAAGATCAGAGACATGTCTTCTGATCAATTATTATATTTCACTGGAATCCGATAACCTGTTCCAAAGTTACGCATGACGCAATATTCCGGATTCCCTCTCCCTCCACTCCCCCCACGATGATCGGATTAAGAGTTTGTTTGTCTCCAAGTCAGTTTGATCAGGTTCCGAATACGCCTAACAAGTTTCGTCGTGAAAACGCCAAAATCGCCATCCCCAGAATTACGCCCACCCCCCCGCCCCAAAGTATCCGGATCCAGTATAATTGTCTAACGATTTATGTAGAATAGATGCTTGTTCTTCCCAGCAAGTTTCACTCAAATCCCTCCATTCTAACTGTTTCTCGAGATTTCCGGTCTCCCCCCGACTCCCCCACAGGTGTCGAATCCGGTCCGGACATCAAATGGGACATCAGATTGTCTCGTTCAGTATTCAGTTCTTAAGTTTCATTCCATCTGATCACCCGTTCGAAAGCTACGCACTACTCAATTTTCCGGATTCCCCGGCCTCCACTCTCCCTAGATGGTCGGATCAGGAAACTGATTATTTCGTAGTTAGTTTCGCCGGGTCCCTAACATGCCTAGCACATCTGGAACTGGAAGTACCCTAACTCGCGATCACCGGACTAACCACCGACCGACCGACAGAAACGTGATCGGTATATGTATATAAAACGTATAAGTATATTATACTATTTACGCGATAATACGAGTTAGCGGCGAATTAGTAACGAATTACGGCGACTTGCCCTTGCTTCTGTCTCTCGCTGGATCAGTTCTTCCGTTATTGCTTCTGCCGTAACTATGACGTAACTGACGAGAACCCTAGGGACAAACGTAACAACTAGTTTACCAGCCTGTAGTAATTACTGACAAAAACAAACTACTAACAAAACCCCGAACTAATTGAAGCAATTTGTTTCCAGTCACTTAATCCAGAAACATACATGTTAGTTTGATGTTTCAAACACCTATATCTGTACTACTCTGACAGAGAAATTGCAACCTACCCGAAGAAAATAGGAAAGGACAATGGAAAAGGACCTTGAAAGTGTTAAAATTAACCTGTTCTAGACATTTTTTAGTCGGATCTTTTTTTTTTTTGAGGTGGGTCTGCTAGTAGACGTTCTGAGAATAGACGAATAGACAACCTAGCCGCGAATGCAGGTGTGATATACAAGAGTGGAGTAAGAAGAAGCAGCTGATTTTGAGGCCTTCTTTAAGCAACAAAATGTCATTGTTGCCGGTGGCCAAGTACCAAATAGCGATCGCAATTTCTGTCCGTCGGTCTGTCGGCCCCGGTTTCGCTAGTTTGGGCACTTCCAGATAAGCTAGGACGATGAAACTTATCAGGCATATCGGGGACGAGACCAGATTAAACTAGAAATAGTCACTTCCCCGATCAGACCATCTGGGAGGAGGAGTGGAGGTTGGGGGAATCCGGAAAAAGTAGGAAACATGACGTATTTTTAACTATGAACGGGTGATCGGATCATAATGAAACTTGATATATGGAAGGACCTCGTATCTCAGACGTTCCATTTTAAATCCAGACCGGATCCGGTGACATTGGAGCAGTAGGAGGGGGGCTTCCTGATGTGCTAGGACGATGAAAATTAGCAGACATGTCAGGGACCCAAACTGATTAACTTGAGAATAGTCGTTTCCCCGATCCGACCATCTGGTGGGGCTGGAGGGAGAGGAGTCCCGGAAAAGTGAGGTATCTTTAACTTAAGAACGTGTGATAGGATCTTAATGAAACTTGATATATAGATAGACCTCGTGTCTCTCACGCGCCATTCTCAATCCGGACCGGTCCGGTGACATTGGGGGTTGGGGGGTGGAGGGGGAGCCGGAAATCTTGGGAAACGTTTTGAGTGGAGGGTTCTGGATAAAACTTGATTAGTGGGAAGAATAAGCCCAAGTCCTAGATACTTAAATGTCATAACCGGACCGGATCCGGTCACCGTGGGGGAGTTGGGAGGGGGGGGGGTCCGAATTTATAGTGATCCCGCGAGTTCGATACTTCCTGATGTGCTAGGACGATGAAACTTTGCAGGCGTGTCAGGGAACCGAACAGAATGACTTGAGTATGTAGTTCCCGATCCGACCATCGTGGGTGGAGTGAAGGGATTGGGAATCGGAATCTAGTGGCAGACTTTAGCGGGTGACCGGATTTAAATAAAACTTGATATTTAGAAAGCCGTTCCTCAGATGTTCCATTTTAAATCTGGACGGGATCCGGTGACATTGGTGGGAGTCGTAGGGGGGACCGGAAATCTTTGGAAACGCTTAGAGTGGAGGGGTGGGGATGAAACTTGGTGTGAAGAACAAGCACAAGTCCTAGATACGTCATTGACATAATAGGACCGGATTCGGGCACTGTGGGGAAGCTGGGGTGGTGGTACGGAATTCTAGTGATCGCGCGAGTTCGGTACTTCCTGATGTGCAAGGACGATGAAACTTTGTAGGCATGTCAGGGACCCTAACGTATTGCCTTGTGAATAGTCGTTTCCTCTATCCGACTATCCTAGGAGGAGTGGAGTGACAGGGAATCAGAGAAACTAGTGGCATGGGCAGCTTTTGAATGGGTGATTGGATTTGAATGAAGCTTGGCAAGTGGAAAGAGCTATTGTCTCAGATGTCCCGTGTCAAGTCCGGGTCGGATTCGATACTTGTGGGTGGAGGGGGGAGGGGGCATCGGCAAACTTTTGAAGCGCTTAGAGCCAATTCAAGGGATTGGGATGGAACTTGGTGGGGAGGCACTAGGCCTTAATTGACGGAGCCCGATCGTATCGGAGCTCTGTGGTGGGAGTTGGAGGGGGTTTCCTGGAATTCCGGTGATCGCCATTTAGGATAGTTCTAGGTGTTCTGAGGACGATGAAACTTTGCAGGCATATTAGTGACGTAAGGATCCCACACATTGCTCTAGGAAAATTTTTGTTCTGGGACCCGAAAATCATTTTAGGGAGTTGAGGGAAGAGAAATCTGGATATCATTGACTGCCGTAAGTTGCGAACGGGTGGTCCGATTCGTGAAACTTTATGGGTAATAAAAACCGAGGACCTAGACAAGCAAAACGTGGCCAAGGTAGGAGGAGGGGGGGGGTGAAGCCGGACCCCTAAATTTGCTACGATAGGTTATGCTCCGATTCCAGGCAAACTTGATGGACGGGAAGACGAGATGTCAGAGACGCGAATTTATGTTTCCGAGTCGTTTTCAACTACAGTGGGGGGAGTTGGGATGGGAGTCCCGGAGATGATGTTGCTCGCATAGGGGTTAAATAAGTTGGACAATTTGAGTGAAACTTGGAATATAGTGAAGTTATATGCCCAAGATGACATATTTGAAGGTTCAAACCGGATCCGACAACGTTGGGGAGGGGGGAGAGACTCGTCGGAAGTTCAAAGAAATGCTTGATTTCGAGTGAAACTTGATAGGTGGTACGAGAAAATGCTTCAGATGATCCGTTTAGGAGTCGAGCCAGATTCCGCCGCGTGCCGGGAGTTGGAGGGAGTACCGGAAATCGTTTGGCCCGCCTAATGACCAAACGAGTGGATCTATTGGGTTGAAACTTGGAAGGTAGAAAAGTCATTTGCCCTAGATGATCCGAGGCGATGCCACACTTTTCAGACTTGAGTGAAACTAGATATCCTATTTCTAGGTCCGAACAGCATTTTTGGATGGCGGGGTATTTTATGACGTTCTCTCCAACTTTCTTTACGACATACTCGTAACAAGTCCCATATGAGCTCGTAGCTCTTGTTCTTAATTTTTACTATTTGCTACAAATTTTACCATCAGGCTCATTTCATTGACCGTTTGTTGCATGTCGAAATTTCGACCGTCGTCACCTGAATAAGTTATACCGACCTTCCGTAACTCTCGACTCCTCTTGCCGCACTCTTCTGAGCGTGATGGATTAGGGCAAGTCGTTCTCTAACTGATGACAGGACATGTTTGCTTATCGATTTAACAAACTCCTATTTACAGGTGTAATCAGTTTGCAATACAGATTGCCACCCCTACCGCGCGAGGGTGCTTGGACAATAAGGGTTGAAACAGGAAGCCAGATTCATAATTCGACGTTTGTCGTGGAGCAGTATTTTATTCCCCAGTTCGAGGTAGGTTTAATTTGGCCAAGCCGATATTTTCAACTTGAAGCGAGATATTGAAGCTCTAGACTAACTTGATTATGCGACAATCGCGTAGCCTTTGCGAGGGTCTCTCGTACCCCTTTGAGTACGCGTAAAAACGGTTAGGAACCATGAAACACAGCACGCTGAGTGAAAGACAAAGTTTTATTTTGAATTCGTCTCGAAAAGTCCAACGCAAAACTGGGCAGACGGAATTTCAAACTGAACCGACTACTTTCCAACATAAAACTCGACGTGCCAAGTTTCAGCCAACTACATGTTACGATCGACCGCTAGGCAAATCCCGACCTGTTTGTTGAACATAAACGTAAAGATTGTGTCTAGACTGAACAGTTTATTCTAGCCTAAAGTAAGGCATTGTCTGTTTTGGTTGTATGCTTGGGATCTTGGGAATCCCCTGATGGATTCTCGATTAAAGGCAGTTGGCCCCGAAATGAGAGAAACGTCCACTCTGCTTGTTTATTTCAGTTCTTGATCAGCACACCTGCTTACATTTTTGATACCTCGGAGTTTCTAACAGGAAGTATTGGGACACTTTTCCATTCGTCGAAAGTAAGATTCGGAGAAATACAGATCCGCTACCTTGCGAAAACTCCCGGACAGTCGCAGTTTGTACTGCTGCATTCGGAGACTTCGAAATGGGTGAGTGTTGTATTTAACGTCTTTTTCTGGGGGTGAGCATAGTCAGATGCAAATCTTCGATTGACAGTGCTCCGTATGAACACCAGTACTACTACGTTATAGTCTAAGTTATTCTCGTTATAGTCTTGGTTATTCTCGCCGTTCCCCGAGGACTCCTCGGGGAATCGAAGGGAACGTCGAGAATAGAGGGAGTGACTCCACGCGGACTCCGCGTCCGGAAAACAACGAGAACACGGGGAATGCTTCCAAAAGGAATTTTCTTCGAAAAAGAAGTATGCAGTTGACAAAATTAGTCTGGATCCACTTTTTTTTTGGTTTTGTTTATTCTGATTGTTCTCAATTAATTTTACATTACACCTACACCAGCAAAAATTGATTCCCCTCTGAATCTGAAAGGGAGTCCTTATTGATGATGGTGATGATAATCGGAGCATTTCCCGTCTGTGGGGACTCGCGAGAATACGGGGAGTGAGTCCCCGGCACAAACAAAAACGCTGGGACTCCTCAAGTGGAGTCCTCGGGGAACGGCGAGAATACGCCTTAAGAGCTTGGTCACACTTGGCTCATTTCCTGGCTTTTTGGGTTCCAAAAGTAGAAAAAAGAAAAAGAACAAGATACAACTAATTCTGAATGTTGTCGTTCTAATTCAGGAGATCAATTAGAGCATATGCGTGTAGAATTATGTTATAGGAATCCTAATTGACCCCTAATTGCAGTCTGCTTTATCCCCAAACTGCCACAAAGCCCATCAAATCTCACGTCCCCTAGGGATTTTCAGTTGTTTGTCGAATAGCGGCGTTTTGATCCCAGTGTGACCAAGCTCTAATTGCGATAACGATCTCGGTGTAGAAAACGATACCCCTTCCCCTTATGACTTTTTAGACTATTTCCCTTTTCCTTTTAATTATTTTGGTTCTTTTCCTATCTGCTCAGTCTGACTGTGAGACTTTTTTCTTTAATTTCAGACCCACGACTTCTCTTTCGAATTTGAGTTGGATGGCTTTCGTCAAAACGGCAGGCTTTTAGACGGGACAGTCATTCGCATTGAGGCCGTCCTCTACGACGCTTTCCTCGGTGAATCTCGAGAAGCGTTTGCCGAAACAAAGGTTGTTCCGTCAGCTGTCAAAATCAACTTCCTTGGACCGAAAAATCCCATTTTCAAACCGGGAACTCGTTATACCGGATATGTGAGTAGATTTTTATCTTGTTTCTTTTATAGGTCCTAAATATCCACTGAAGGATTAGCAAGCTAAGCCCAGACACCTGGCGTCATCATTTTGTTTAAAGGAAGAAATTCCTACGGAAGAAATTACGAATCCTTTGAACTTGTCTGTTTTTTCTGCCAGCCTCGCTAGCTGTGGGGTGAGGGAAAATGCCAGCCGGGAACCAACCTTTAGAAGTTCCTTCAGTGTTCGTTAGTCTGTATCTAAACCTGTTTTGATGTTAATCTAGTCGTTAGTCTTTCTGCCATACCAGTCCGCTCTTCGAAGACAAAAACTAGACTTACGTTGCCTGGGCAACGTGAAGTGTTGCGGCAACCTTTGTCTGGCTTCGCCGACTAAAGTGTTGCTAGCAACACTTCGGTTTTGTTTCTTCACCGTCGGTTAAATGCTGAAGTTGTCAACTTATCGAAGTAACTTTTGCGATGTCATAGGTATCCCTCCACTTACGTTTTGGGATCCCAAAAAGCTGGAAACCCCTCATTGCCGAAGATGATTATGAGCTAACAGTTGACTGTTGCATACAAGTCCCCTGCATGTCTCACAACTGGTATCGCCTATTTTTGGTTTCAGTGTGTACCTTACTACTGAAGTTGTCAACCCCTTGAAACTTTCAAACTGGTTTTGTTTCTTCGCTGTCGGTTAATGCTTTATTTAATTAACGGTTAATTAAAGTTGTCAACTTATGGAAGCTTTTAAAACGGGATGTTCTGTAAAAAATAATCACATGATCAAAGGCTATTCCTCAGCGTTGTAAAAACAACAACAACAGAATATCGGAAGAAGGGACTAAATTAACTTTGCAGTCAGTTGAACTTTATCCTTTTCAATCGCATTATCTTTTGTTCGCTAGCGCTTCGTCGCTAGCGACTAAACGCTGAACTTGTCAACCCACCGAAACTAAAGCCCGGCAAATTGCAAGAATTTACTGGTTAGAAACAATAGACAAGAGACGCAGAACGAAGGGTGATCTTTTTTTCTAACAAATTTCAAAAGAAATATTGCAACCGATTCTTATAACTCTTTTAAGATTAGGTAAAATGTCTTTCGCAACAATAGGTCTTGCAACCAGGGGCGTACAAGTGCATTTTCGTGTGTGGGGATACAGAGCAAAAGTTTTTCCCGGATCTTTCAAAAAATTTACCAAATCCTAGAAACTTATAATTCGAGCTTTAAATTATTAAAATTACTTAACAGAAAGGTTTACATACAAAGAGTAACGCTAAAGTGCAGCATGAAGGATGATTAGCCAGCTATTCTAGGCGTCGGTTTTTTGAAACCCGCTTGGACAATATATTGCCGGACACGATATATAGCAAGGAAAAAATAAATGGAGTGCCGCATGCGAAATTTTTCTAAATCCAGTTTTTGTTTCTTTTGGTTATACGTTAACTGCTTCTCATACAAGTCCTATCTTTTACCGTGGATCATGAAGATCCTAATTCTTTCCAGAAACTGGATAGAACGACGTCCCGGAGCCAGCACCTACTGTAGGCTATTCAGGACTACCCATGATACAAATAAAGTTAGCGCCACAGGCGAGATTTTTTTTTATTTCTCCATGCCAAATTAAACTATTTCCATGCAGGTTCTAGCTTTTAGTGTTTCTCAAACCCCAATCCTAAAACTGACTTAAAGCCCAGCTAAATGACACACCCTTCCATAAAATATATCACAAAAGCGCCCCAGGTGGAATTTTCGAAACATTGTTCATTAGAGCGTCTTTTAGGAATCCAGATAAAAGTAAGGACTATCGATGAAATCATAGATCAGTCCTTTTGTCTCCAACCAGTGCTTCACTCGACCTCTCCGAGTATCGAGGTTCGTGGTAAACCGAATCCTGGCAATCCTACCGAATAAATTACCGAATCCCAGCTGTTATACCGAATAAGTCAAAACAAAGTCCAAGCCTAAAAGCTCCTTTCCACTAAGTAGAGAATATACTATATTTGACGGAGCAAAACGGATAAGTCAGCTACATTTTCTTAGAGCTATATTTCGGCCCTTCTTGGCAAGGGTCCTCTTCAGGCTCAAGCTGGAAAATGATCCGTTTTGCTTGGGCTGAAGGGATATTTATCACCGAAACATCTGTGATCACAGCGTCTTTTAGGAGTGGTATTTGATGGTAAAATGTTCACGAAATCTTTCACCAATGGTAAAAAAATCAGACAAATCAAGTAGAAATTCCAATTTTTTGCAAGATCTCCAGAAAACCGTCAAAAATCCTGAAATCCGACAAAAGAAACTCTCATCCGTCAAAGACCCAAGAAGTGCGTTTTTGACGGACAAAATCCGTCAAAGTCGAACCGCTGATCACCATCATCAACTACGTTCCGTCAGCATACGAACCTCCCTGGCCGTTGGTGTTGCATTGCCCTATGATTTATTAAACTAAATGCTTACCTTTCGGGTCTACTATAACATCTCTGTCAGTTCAAATAATTCACAAGACGGATTTGTCACCTACGATGCTTTAACAGTGATATTTCGGCCCTTCTTGGCAAGGGTCCTGGCCAGGCTATCAATCTTTGGGGCCAACGTCGAGGAAGGAAACAAACCTGCAATAAATAACTGGAGCTTATGCCGACTATTAATATCTTATTAGGGCAAGTCCCTTTTAAATACCACTGTAGGAAAAAAACTAGTCCTGGGATTTAATTTTTGGGATCCCAAAACGTAAGTGGAGGGATACCTATGACATCGCAAAAGTTGTCCGTCTGTCCGTCCGTCCGTCCGTCCGTCCGTCCGTCTGTAAGCACGATAACTCTCGAAGGGAATGAGATATTTTGATGAAACTTGGTGTGAGGGTTCGTTGGGTCGTCGGACCAGTCAAGTTCGTAGATGGGCTTTGTAGCTCTACATTTAGGGGTGGGGGAGGGGATTCAAATTAAGGGACAAACAAAATGTTTTGAAACAGCTAATGTGATAGTCGATTATGGGGTGAGAAGACATGCTGAACACGATGGTGAAAACCATTTTGTCATCGGACAAGTAGTTCGCCCGGAATCCGGCCAAAACCGGAAAGTTTGTTGAAAGTAAAAGTTTTATTTGAAGTTGATTAGATGTTCGATTTATGGGTAGGAAGACATGCTGAAGACGATGGTGAAAATTATTTTCTCGACGGACAAGTATTTCGCCCAGAATCCGGCCCAAACCGGAAAGTTTGTTGAAAGTAAAAGTTTTATTTGAATTGATTAGATGTTCGATTTAGGAGTAGGAAGACATGCTGAAGACGATGGTGAAAACTATTTTCTCGACGGACAAGTATTTCGCCCGGAATCCGGCCAAAACCGGAAAGTTTGTTGAAAGTAAAAGTTTTATTTGAAGTTGATTAGATGTTCGATTTATGGGTAGGAAGACATGCTGAAGACGATGGTGAAAATTATTTTCTCGACGGACAAGTATTTCGCCCGGAATCCGGCCCAAACTGGAAAGTTTGTTGAAAGTAAAAGTTTTATTTGAAATTGATTAGATGTTCGATTTAGGGGTAGGAAGACATGCTGAAGACGATGGTGAAAACTATTTTCTCGACGGACAAGTATTTCGCCCGGAATCCGGCCCAAACCGGATAGTTTGTTGAAAGTAAAAGTTTTATTTGAAGTTGATTAGATGTTCGATTTAGGGGTAGGAAGACATGCTGAAAACGATGGTGAAAATTTTTTCTCGACGGACAAGTATTTCGCCCGGAATCCGGCCCAAACCGGAAAGTTTGTTGAAAGTTAAAGTTTTATTTGAAATTGATTAGATGTTCGATTTAGGGGTAGGAAGACATGCTGAAGACGATGGTGAAAACTATTTTCTCGACGGACAAGTATTTCGCCCGGAATCCGGCCCAAACCGGAAAGTTTGTTGAAAGTAAAAGTCTTATTTGAAGTTGATTAGATGTTCGATTTAGAGGTAGGAAGACATGCTGAAGACGATGGTGAAAACTATTTTCTCGACGGACAAGTATTTCGACCGGAATCCTGCCCAAACCGGAAAGTTTGTCAAAATTAAAAGTTTTATTTGGAGTTGATTAGATGTTCGATTTAGGGCAAGAAGACATGCTGAACACTAATGTGAAAACAAGTTTCTACCCGGACATGTATAGTTCGTCCGGAATCCGGCCAAAACTGGAAAACTGTTGGAAGTCAAAGTTTTATTTCTAGTTGATTAGATAAGCTATTTAGGGGTAAGAAGAGATGCTGAGTCCCTGTATGACAATCATATTTTACCCGGACATATAGTTCGACCGGAATCCGGCTGGAATCGGAAAATTTGTTATAAGCTAAATTTCTATTTGAAGTTGATTAGATGTTCATTACTGGGGAAAGAAGATACCCTGATTTCGTGTTTGAGCTTTCTTTTTTCGCCGGACAAGTAGTTCTGGAGTTCGGCCGGAACCGGGAAATTAGCAGAAGTGGCAGGAAGTTTTCGTCAAAACAGATATGATAGGGGTAAACACACATGCTGAATCCAAATCTGAACTTGGTTTTCTCAGGTGATTAGCTATTTTGCCTTAATCTGTTTCTGAATTTTAATTGTAAAAATGTTCAAGGAGTCTGGCGAAGACTGGATCTGGCTAAGACAAGACCCTGTTGTCTGGATCAGATATTGAATTTTTGGGATCCCATCGAAACCTTTGGTCTTGTTTATACGGCCGCTGTTTTTGCCGCACGATTAGGGCGATAACAGGAACTGTTTTTGGGATCCCAAAACGTAAGTGGAGGGATACCTGTGACATCGCAAAAGTTGTCCGTCTGTCCGTCCGTCCGTCCGTCTGTCCGTCCGTCTGTAAGCACGATAACTCTCGAAGGGAATGAGATATTTTGATGAAACTTGGTGAGAAGGTTCGTTGGGTCGTCGGACCAGTCAAGTTCGTAGATGGGCTTTGTAGCTCTACATTTAGGGGTGGGGGAGGGGATTGAAATTAAGGGACAAACAAAATATTTTGAAACAGCTAATGTGATAGTCGATTATGGGGTAAGAAGACATGCTGAACACGATGGTGAAAACCATTTTGTCATCGGACAAGTAGTTCGCCCGGAATCCGGCCAAAACCGGAAAGTTTGTTGAAAGTAAAAGTTTTATTTTAAGTTGATTAGATGTTCGATTTAGGGGTAGGAAGACATGCTGAAGCCGGTGGTAAAAATTATTTTCTCGACGGACAAGTATTTCGCCCGGAATCCGGCCCAAACCGGAAAGTTTGTTGAAAGTAAAAGTTTTATTTGAAATTGATTAGATGTTCGATTTAGGGGTAGGAAGACATGCTGAAGACGATGGTGAAAACTATTTTCTCGATGGACAAGTATTTCGCCCGGAATCCGGCCCAAACCGGAAAGTTTGTTGAAAGTAAAAGTTTTATTTGAAGTTGATTAAATGTTCGATTTAGAGGTAGGGAGACATGCTGAAGACGATGGTGAAAACTATTTTCTCGACGGACAAGTATTTCGACCGGAATCCGGCCCAAACCGGAAAGTTTGTCAAAATTAAAAGTTTAATTTGGAGTTGATTGGATGTTCGATTTAGGGCAAGAAGACATGCTGAACACTTATGTGAAAACAAGTTTCTACCCGGACATGTAGTTCGTCCGGAATCCGGCCAAAACCGGAAAACTGTTGGAAGTCAAAGTTTTATTTCTAGTTGATTAGATAAGCGATTTAGGAGTAAGAAGAGATGCTGAGTCCCTGTGTGACAATCGTATTTTACCCGGACATATAGTTCGACCGGAATCCGGCTGGAATCGGAAAATTTGTTATAAGCTAAATTTCTATTTGAAGTTGATTAGATGTTCATTACTGGGGAAAGAAGATACCCTGATTTCGTCTTTAAGCTTTCTTTTTTCGCCGGACAAGTAGTTCTGGAGTTCGGCCGGAACCGGGAAATTGGCAGAAGTGGCAGGAAGTTTTCGTCAAAACAGATATGACTTATAGGGGTAAACACACATGCTGAATCCAAATCTGAACTTGGTTTTCTCAGGTGATTAGCTATTTGGCCTTAATCTGTTTCTGAATTTTAATTGTAAAAATGTTCAAGGAGTCTGGCGAAGACTGGATCTGGCTAAGACAAGACCCAGTTGTCTGGATCAGATATTGAATTTTTGGGATCCCATCGAAACCTTTGGTCTTGTTTTTTATGTATTTTGATCAACTTCGGTTTTGTTTTAGAAAGAGGCGGAAAGCTTAAATTTTATTCCATTAATAAACTCGTTCCACGTTTATGGTAGGGAGCACTCGCCTGTACCTATTACTTTTAAGTATCACTGCACGGAAAAACTAGTGCTGAGATTTCATTTTTGACATGGCCGCTGTTTTTGCTGCAAGATTGGGGCGACGACTGGAAAGTTTTTTTTTTGCATTTTGATTGACTTCGGTTTTGTTGTTAATAAGGGACTGAGGCTTAAATTTTCTTCCGTTAATAACCCCGTTCCACGCTTCCGGTAGGGCGTACTAGCCCGTATCTCGGTTAATGCCTGCTCATATTTTCTTTATCTCAACGGCTTCTCGAATAGTTTGATGGAATCCCAGAGCAAAATGACACTAGAGAGTAGCGCCAAGACTTGAAACTCATCCAGTCGTGCACCAGCGCTAGCTCCGATAACTTCACATTCTGAACACAGCGAAAAAAAAGATAGAACCTCCTCTGTTTCCTCGATGTGTGCACACCGCATCTTAGCTCTACTAAAAATTCCTAAATCCGCAAGTTTGTCTCGTTTTAAATGCCGCAGGCGTTGTGGGCCCCGCTACGAATTATGCCCATTTGGTAAGCATTAAAAGCATAGGTCTTGGCTCCACTTCCTAGTGTTACTTTGCTCTGTGGAGTCCGGTGCACGTTGCAAGAATTTGGGCTTTTTTCAAAATAAACTGAATGGGATGGTTTTCGAGAATATGTTCTGTAAGTGCAGATTTGTAACTATAGTTATGAATTTGTCCGTTGGAGAGGGCGTTTTCAGTTTCTTGCTCATCATCTGGAAGTCGTTTTCTGGAAGTTCTCTCTGTCTGAATATATGTTTCGGGATCGACTAGAAGCAGGAAAGGAAAGGCAAGAGAAAAGCACGCAAAGATAAAACCAGGAAGGGCAAACTAAAACGGGGAAAGAATTAACAGAAATCGAGGATTCGAAAAACTGGCAAGCCTTTCCTCTGTTTAGAATCCCATGAAGGGTCGGCAACTTATATTTGTAAAAGTGACAAGTTAAAAAAACTAAGAAAGAAATGGTGGACTTCAATACATAAGTTGCTGACCCCTCGCTGGACTTGGATGATTTTAGTCGCCTACCGACAGGGTACTAAAAGGAGGAAAAGGTGAACTTTTACAAATGTAAGTTGCCGACCCCTCACGGGATACTAAACAGACGAAAAGTACGGTGCAGCTTGCCAGTTTTTCGAATACTAAAAGGAGGAAAAGCTGAGCTTTTACAAATGTAAGTTGCTGATCCCTCACGGATACTAACATAGGAAAGGCTTGCCAGTTTTTCGAATCCTCGATTTCTGGTAATTCTTTCCCCGTTTTAGTTTGCCCTTCCTGGTTTTAGTATCTTTGCCTGCTTTTCTCTTGCCTTTCCTTTCCTGCTTTTAGTCGATCCCATATGTTTCAAAGTCAGCTTTGGCTCAAGGAATATTTATCTCAATAAGATGGTTTTCCTACATTATATTACATTATATTCATTTCTTTTATGATGTGTGAGCCTCAACTGAACCGGTGTTCAACGTTCACCATTAACTCGGTTCAGACGAGGCTACCTATTGAAGTTAATAATCAGGCGGTAGGTGGGGGGGGGGGGGGTCTATGAATGATGAACCGGTATAAGGATCAGTAGCCTGCAAACCGAGGCCATGATTATTATCACGGCTGATACACCACCAATCCACAATTAGGATCAAATTTACGTGATCGCATTATATTGAGTATTAAGTAACAAAAAAAAAAGATATAAAAAGTCCTACTTGTTGTACTGTTGGTCCCTTTTTGGGACTTCCGAACATCTTCTTGAAACTGAGACAGGGCTTGAAGACCGACTGAAAATGCGTTACTTCGTACTTCCGCTATTCGCGAATAGGCTCATCGAATTTCAAATAGTGGAATTTCCGTGTGAATTGTGGTACCTCTATGCGCTTGAATTTTCGTAATAATACTCGATTTTTTTCTTGGAAACAGTCAGTTTTTTTTAAAACAGTTTAACTTTTCTTTTGTTCAGGCACTAAGCAATCTTCACCAGTCTCACCAATATCCACTGGAAATCCGCGTTTATGTTGAGATTAAAATTTCCCACGTCATAGTAGAATTTACACTGTGTGGATGGCAGCAGCAGATATTCTGAACGTCATGACTAGAGCAGGTAGTGGAAAAGCATGAAAATAGCATGAAAATAAAACAAATTCCTCTGCAGAATCCAAATAATTCAGTGTTTCAATTTATGACACAAAAATAAGTTTGCTTTCAGGTAAACTTTAATGTTTTTTATGGCATTTCATGGCGTGCCATATAGCGATCGCAATTTCTGTCCGTCCGTCGGTCGGTCGGTCCTGGTTTTGCTAGTTTAGGCACTTGCAGATAAGCTAGAACGATGAAACTTGGCAGGCATATCAGGGACCCGACAGATTAACTATGAAATAGTCTTGTTCCAGATTCCGACCATCTAGGGGGGGGGGGTGGAGGGAGGGGGAATCCGGAAAACTTAAGTATGTTTAAATTTTGAACGGGTGATCGGATCTTCATGAAACTTGACATTTGGAAAGAACTCATGTCTCGGACGACCAACCTCAAATCCTGACCGGATCTAGTCACTTTGGAGGGAGTTGGTGGGAGGAACTGGAAATCTTACGAAACGCTTCGAGTGGAGGGATCGAGACGAAACTCGGTGGGAAGAACAAGCACAAGTCCTAGACATATCATTGGCATAAAAGGACCGGATATGGGCACTGTGTGGGGAGCTGGGGGTATCCGTAATTCGGTGATCCCGCGAGTTCAGTACTCGGACGATGGCCTATTAGTGACACGATTCGAACAGACTGACTTGGGAATAGTCGTTTCCCCGATCCGACCATCGTGGAGGAGTGGAAGGATGGGGAATCCGGAATCTAGTAGAATGCATAACTTTTAAACGGGTGATCGGATTTGAATGAAACTTGGCAAGTGGAAAGAGTGTTCCATGTCAAGTCTTGACCGGATCCGGTACGTGTGGGGGGGGGACCGGGAATCTCGTGAAACGCTTAGAGTCAAAGGATTAGGATGGAATTTGGTGGGAAGAACAAGCATAAGCCCCAGAAATGTTCTTGTTAGAACCAGATTGTGTCGGGGCTCTATGGGGGGAGTTGGAGACGGTTTCCTGGAATTCCGGTGATCGCGAGTTACGACACTTCTAGATGTACCAAGGACGATGAAACTTGACAGGCATATTAGTGACCCGACCAAGTAGACTTAAAGACCTGATACAATACCTTAGGAAATCTTCTGTTCCCGGATCCCACCATTTTTTTTAGGGAGTTCTGAGAAACCGGAATCCGGAAATCATTGACTTCCATAGGTGACGAGCCTGGACCAGTTCGAATGAAACCTTATGGTTCATGAGAACAGAAGACCTAGGTATGCAAAACCTGTGTTCGAACCACATGTAGTCATGGTTGGGGGAGTAAGAGGGGGAGGGGGGGGGGGTCTGGAAACTTGTTGAAGTGCACAAAAAAACAACAAATGGGCTGAATGGGATGCAAGTTGGACAGTACCTAGTTTCTGCGGCCTAGATTTATTATTTGGCGTCCGGACCGAATCCGGCCACAGTAGTAGGAGGATGAATCGGGAACCGGAAATTTGAAGATATTCTCCGATTCGAGTCAAACTTGATGGATGGGAAAAGGAGATGTCAGAGATGCGAAGTTTATATGGCCGAGTGGTATTCGGCCACAGTGGGGGAAGCTGGAGGGGAGTCCCGGAAACTGTATGTCTTGCATAGGGGTCAATCGAGGTAGCGATTGAAACTTGGAAAATAGAGAGCTAATATGCCCTAGATAATATATTTTTGGGTCCTGACCGTATCCGACCACGGTGTGGGGGGGGGCGGAAATTTCCCTGCAGACCTGAGACCTGTGAGCCTGCCTTGCAGGTTCATCCCTTCTCCAGCGTTGTCCCTGAAATTCGACAGCCTGACGAGGGTCTTTGCCAAGAAGGGTCATAATATCGCCGCTAAATGATCGTAGCTGACCCGTTTTACGCAATGCTTGAATATATCTATCCTATTTCCAAGGCCGAACCTAGGGTGGTTGAAGGGGGTATTTTGTGACATTCTCGTCTACTTTCTTGCACCACCTGCTCGAAACAAGTGCATATGAGCTCGTAACTTGTTGTAGTCTGGAGTTTAGTTCACTGACTAGCAAAAACCCTTTCTTCGGGACTGTCGGCTAGACTCCATCCTTCAGTGGGCTCTCCCCTTCATCACACTACTTAGCAGGGTTATAACGTTGATCCCCTAGGATTCTTATCATACTTGCCAATGGCCAAGGGAACAGGATACGAAAAGGGGGTTAGTACGTCGTTTGCTTGTTGAAAAAATAGGAAAGAAATACTGTGCTCCTCCACTGCTTTTCTAATCTCCCAAGTGGGGTTCTCGACAGTAATGACGGTCAGTGTCTAGATCGCTCATTCCTCAAAAGATCCGGTGGTAGATAAGGGGGTCGTAAAACGTTCCCAAAATTTTCTAGAAGCGAGTTCGAATTATCTTGCCAACGCACATTATAAGCAGAAATTTAAATCAATAATTTGCAGGGATACAGACATCACAACTGTTTATGGTAAGCGACCATTCACCCTGCAACCGGGCAGATTTTTAGTGCCAAATCTTTTCCATATGTATTTTGTCATTAGCGGAGCAGCTGAATATTGCCTATTCATGTTCGAAAAAAGAACACGTCATTCCGCTAAAGTGGTCTGTTCTTTCAAAACAATGTCACGTTCCTTCTCTTACAGATGGGAACGATGAACTCACGAGTTTGTCTATTATAGACGTGGTAAAACGGGGAAACTTGCAAGATTTTTTTTTTTTGGGGGGGGGGGGGGGGGTAAACCAACAAGTTAGATCATACGTTTGAACCATCCATGAGCAGTGTTTCCCCGGCAGAGACCCCGAGGTACAAAAGGACACGGAAATAATTATCTCCGTGAATCTCCCGGCCGTGACCTTTCGGTAAAAATAAATATTCATCATTGGTTTAGTTATTATCAATCAATTAATCAGTTTTTTTCTTTTCTTAATCTTACACGTCACATCTTAAAATAACACTAAAACAGGACTATTCTTTACTAAATATATACAATCATTTCATTCATTCGGTGGCTCGGCGCAAGAGACAGTCGACGGAAAAGGCAGTAGAAATGGCCAGAATCGTCTCATTCTGCATTCACGCGAATCTCCTTTAAAAGCGGATTTTCGGAGACTTCTAACCTTGCAACAAAACTAACTATCGCTTTCCGTATCATAACAACAAAAGATTCAGTTTCATTTTCTAAAAACATTTGACTAGCAGAGTAACAAACTTTTAGTTTACGCATCGTCGTCTCAAGATGGTTATCAAAAAGTGGGAAACAATATAGTTGCGTGCAATACTTCTTAAATAAAAGAACTCTCACCGACACAGTACTAAATTTAAAATTTCGAATTAAGTGGTTGGCAGGCGCGCTAAGACCCCGATAGTGACTCAAAATTGCTGGAACGTCGTACAGGTCATAGAGGAGTGAGGTACAGACGGACAACTTTTGCGATGTCACAGGTATCCCACCACTTTGGGATCCCAACAAAATCGGGCTCTTCTTATTATTCCTAGTGGACCGAAGCTTCCATACTTTAACAAGGCCAAAGGTTTCGATGGGATCCCAAAAGTTCAAATTTGATCCAGACAATTGGGTCTCGTCTTGCCAGATCCAGTCTTCGCCAGACTACTTGAACACTTTTACTATTTAATTTTAAAAAGAGCTTAAGCCAAATAGTTAATCATATGAGAAAACTAAGTTCAGATGTGGATTCAGCATGTGTTTACCCCTTTAAATCAAATCTGTTTTGACGAAGCAAATCGAAACTTCCTGCCTTACTTCTGCCAATTTTCCGGTATCGATGGAATTCCGGAACTACTTGTCTGGCAAAAAAATAAAGCTCAAAAACGAATTCAGCATGTCTCCTTACCCCTACATCCAACCTTTAATCAACTTCAGATTAAACTTTTACTTCTAACAAATTTTCCTGTTTCAGCCGGATTCCGAGCGACCTATACGTCCTGTGAGAAAATTATTTCCATATACGGATTCAGCATGTCTTCTTACCCTTAAACGGAACATCTTATCAAATTTAAAGAAAACTTTTCCTTAAAACAAATTCTACGGCTTTGGCCGGATTCCCGCCGCACTAACGGTCCGGCGAGAAAATAAGTTTCATATTCGGACTCAGCAAGTCTCTTTGCCCCTAAATCCCACCTCCACTCAACTTCATATTAAACTTTTACTTTTCACAAATTTTCCGATTTTCGCCGGATTCCGGGTGAACTATTTGTCCGGCGAGAAAATAAATTTCATATTCGGATTCAGCATGTCTCTTTACCCCTAATCCGACTATTTCATTAGCTTTTAAAACATATTTTTTATTTCCCTTAATTCCAAACCCCTCCCCCACCCCTAAATATAGAGCTACATAGACATAGCCCATCTTCGAACTTGACCTGTACTTTGACTTAAAGATTCCTCGTGCCAAGTTTGATCAAAATATCTCAACCCCTTCGAGAGTTATCATGCTAACAGACGGACGGACAGACGGACAATTTTGCGATGTCGTAGGTATCCCTCCACTTACGTTTTGGGATCTAAAAACACTTTAACCTCACGACACTACAGGAGCGCAGAAAAGAGCTAAGCACTGACTTCGGTTCAGCCGTGGTATTCCATCCTCTCGAATCCCAAATCCTCCCTCCCTCCCCCCACGAAAATGTTAGAAATCGACCAGAACGAGTGGTAAGCTCTAGGGTTCTCAAGCTCTGTCCTGTACCTACAAAACATGCTAGATATGCAATAAGTTTTATTCCTGAGTTCGTGCAGTTTTTAACGAAGCGTGACAGATTTTTAGGTGTACTGACATTTGAAACATGTGTCGTAATTTGTTCTGTTTTTTTTTACAACAATCGCAAATTTGGTTTATAACCACGAAAATCGATTATAATATACTTTCTATCTTATATCTATCTAAGTGCGGAGAAGGCCCCATAGCCGTATGTTCACGGGTGGGGGAGGAATTTCATGAAACAAATGTTCGAGCTAAATAGTCTGTCGATTAGGGGTAAGGAGACAAGCTGAATACATATCTGAAGTTTGATTTCGCGCCGGACAAGTAGTTGTCCAGAATCAAACTCGTAAACTCGTATAACTCGTAAATTAGTGGGAAACAAGTATGGCTTTATTATGTAAGAACATATTTATTATGTATTTATTTTCCACGTCTGTCCGTGTTTTCTTTCCAAATAGAAAAAAATCCAGTAATAGCGTGTCGCAGGAACAAAGAGAAGGACCATAGGTGATTTATCTTGCAGGTGCTCGTTTCTCACGGAAATAATATTAAGGTCGATTCAGCGCTGATTCAGTCCGGAAAATTGGGAATAACCGCCGCTGCAGTTTTTGACAGGGGACACCAGGAGCACCTGCCAGGTGTTCTAATACCACCCATAGAAGAAAGCTCTATTTCATCCGAGAACGTGGGAGCTGACAGATTTTGGCGAGAAGGAGTCCTCAAATTTTCTTGTGAGTACCTGTCAGTTTTCTACGAAGGGGCAAAAGCGGACATAAAGAAATTCTATTTACCGAGTCAGATTCTATTTACATAAGATGAAATTCTATTTACCAGAGCCTAATGAAAAATAATTTTCGGGGGAAGAATCGGATAATATCGGGTGAAGCTTGATGGAACGGAGAAATAAAAGGGTATGGGTAGCATCAATCCATAACAGAAGGATAACCTGTAGTCGCGGGAACTAATAATTCTTCTTTTAGTTGACATCCCCCTAAACGCCGATGAGCTTCGGGTGTCGGCTACTTTCGATCTACAAGATGGCAGGACAGCAAACACTGAAACAGTAGCTCTTAGGGGGCCCCTGACTGATGAGAACAGGTCCATTTCTCTTAGCAGCAGCACAGAGGATGCTCATGTCGGAGATTACGCCGTATTTCATCTCAAATCGAGTTTTCCCCTCGACCTTTTCCATTTCACCGTAAGTGTTTGTCAATTAGCTCTTTGTTTACACCCTCATCACGAGTTTGAGAAGAAGGATATGCCAGGTTGAATACAAGAGTAATGCGTCATTCCAGTCACATCCATTCCGGCCACCAGTTAAGCAGGCCAACGCATAGACAAATATTCCAAATTTTCCAAATTTCTCCTTGGGTTCCCCATTTCTTTCAGTAATTCGCAGTTGGTTTCCAATTTTAAAGTAAAAGACCCAGTTCTAATTTTGAGGAAAAAGATGACCAACTTTTCTAAAAAAGCTTTGATAGCCCTCGAAACCCACCACCTGTACCCATTTTTTAACAAGTGAATAAAATAGTGCGTACATAATTGTAACTTGGTTGTCGGGCATCGTGTGTACTTTTTATAGTATTTATGTGTTAATGAATGGACCAGATGGTTTAGGCATAGTTCTTTTTTATACATTATTTTGTACTCCTCAGTTCTGAGGGGAATAAATGAATAAATAAATAAATAAACTACAAGTAATTCACGTAAAAATAAACTAGTTTCGCAAGTTACATTTGTTGATACAGTGGTGGTGGGGGTGTTGTTGATCGCTCGGTTTGAATGAAATAAATATATGTTTACGATTATTAGCTTGCCGTAAGTTTATTTTATTTCGCTTTTTTCTAAATCATCTGAAATTTGTTGAATTTTTCTGCTTGATATATTATGCTGCTATACCGAACCATTTCTTGAGTATGCAATCTTGTTTTGGTGACAAGTTTACGCCTAAACTCGGAATGGTGTTTTCAGTCGTACTTTTAATCCGCTAAGAATCCTGAACTGGAAAAGGGCGAATTGTTGCAAGTTGCAAACTGGCTGTGACGATGTTTGGTAAACTGGGCCAGTCCGAGAGAGACCTAAGAGACCTTTCGTCATCCTTCTCTGACAGCAATGTCAGCAAAGGTAGAACGGACTGATTACTGTTTGCGTACAAGTTACAACTAACAAGATACGGATTTGCCTTTGTTTAGATGTTTACAGGCAATATGAGGCATGAATTTGCCATATTCGACAAACTGCTGGTTAAGCTTTTCTTAAACGTTTAAAGCTCCGATGATGTTGTTGCTGTTATTGAAAACAGGATCTAATTTCGGCCCAACTTGGTTTCAATCAAAATCAAAGAGTTTACCTTTTTATTGTTCTTAGGTGACATCGAAGGGTATGGTGATCCATTCCGATAGCGTCCAGAGCGAGCTGGCATCTATGAGAAATATTGTGACTTTTGTCATCCCAGTTAGCCCCCAGATGGCGCCTGTGTTCACTGTTGTTGCATATGCCTCTGCAGGAAGCTCTGTCATCGCAGATTCCGTGGCTGTCCCGGTTCAGACTATAAGCAGGTATAAGGTGAGATCGAGATATAAAGAAGTTGGTCGACTTACATGTGTAGGAGATTGCTGTGGGAAGGGGACGGTGAAATCCAGAGCACTAAGGATTTGCACCAAGACTTGAAAAAAATGACACACGAGAAGGTTCCTACTGAAACTGAATCAGTCGTGCTCCATCGCTGGCTCCAATAACTTGAAATTCTGAACACAGCAAAAAAAAAGATACAATCTCCCTTGTTTCTTCGATGTGTGCATACCGCATCTTAGCTTTACTTGAAATTTCTAAACCCGCAAGTCTGTCTGGCTTTAAATGCCACAAGTGTAGTGGGCGGCGCTATAAGTATGTCCAGCCTGTGAAGCATAGAAAGCATAGATCTTGGCGCTACACTAGATTTAGCTCTGATGAATTCGTGGTCTGTCAAAATTTTAACTTTATCTAGAATATCAACTTTCGTTCTTGATTTCTCGGTTGTTTACAAAACATAAACCTAACCAGGAAACGAATATCACAAAGTAGAACTGGTTAACTAAAGTTTGACATAACAACGTTCAGTTCGGCTGCTTTGATAACAGGGAGGAATAGGAAAACAGACTTCATTATCCAGTTAGCAAAAACGCAAAAGAAAAGCAGAATGTCGAGTCAGTCGCTGAAAACGCAACGCGACAACTGCTTTTGAAATTTGTGCGAGTTAATTTTACTCCTTTGTAGCTTCTTCAGCCGCATAGAAAGCGTTCGGACGGCTGGGATTGTTAGAGCCTGGTCATACTAGGCTCAAAACGGCGCAGATTTCCCAGGGGAAAACGAGTCTGCTTTTGTGCGATAAATTTTTCAAGTAGAGCCTTCTTCTGTCACACTCGCGCTTGATGACACTAAATCCTTTGGGGATGTAACCTTTGATGACTAGTTACAATCACCAGATTGGAATTTTGAATCAAACTTCAACAGCTTCGCAACAATTCAGTTTATTTCTTTTGGACGAGTTTGAAATCATATGATTTTATTTTGAATTTTCCAGGATTGCTCTAGATTATTTCCGAATGAGATTGTCAGGTTTTAGCTGTCAAGCATTCTTTTCAAGTATTTTTTTTTCTTGAAAAAAATATAATTAACATCATTTTTCCAGTCAAGAGCATTAGAAAATACCATTGTATTCGACTTGGACGTGATCATGTTATGTTCAGGTTTTTACCTAGTTTGATCTTCAGAAAGTAAACCGAAAGTATTAGGACGTTTATCTTTTCATTTAAAATTTAGCAACCCCGAAAATCTTGCCTTTTCTGGGATCTAGTGTGGACACTTCGGCGCTGAATTACGCGCTGAAAAAACTAGCACGACCTGGCAGTTAGTTCGAAAAAGAATAGCTGAAGTCAGGAAAAAAGAGTTTGAACCTCAGCCGAATCTTCGGCCAGGTCGTGGCTAAATTTCGGCGAATCATTTTTGTCTTGTCAAAGAACTTGGAAAGTACACATCTATTTGTGCTAATATTTTTGCTCAGTTTGTCATCAGCAAGCTTGACTACCAAGCTTTCAGCCAAGTTTCAGGTTATGCGGATCAGGAGGCCTGTCACTTCGGAACCTAAGTTCTCACTGCCCAAGTTTTAAAAAGATTTTGAGTGAAAACCGAAAGGTTTGAGCAAATATGCAGGACAGAACGACAAATCGGGCAAGGCTTGGTAAAAAAAAAATTTCTAACCCTGTCTAACCCTGGTTTGGAAACCAGGCTCAAGTCAGTTCTTGGTGGAAAAGCGGCATGGGCAGATGCTAGGATATCGAGAGTCTGGAAGAAACCGAGTTAGGCTCAAGGAGTCGTAGTGAAGCCAAGTTATGCTTCCGTAGCAATATAAACATTTTCTTTTAGACCACCGTAAGTTTACGTCAACACAAGGATAGAACGAAAAAGACCGTCCAATCTCTGATTACTACCGTACCGGGATCTTTCGTCGGACTGTCCGTGCTTAGGGGTCTGCAACTGCCCGTCCATGGTGGAAACACCATCTCAGAAAGCAAGGTTCTGAACGAGATGTTGAGATTCGAGTCTTCAAAGAGGTAAATGTTTTTCATAAAAGATGGTTTATTCAAACAATGTTTACAACGGATACTTCAGCTACGATTCTCCATCAGCCTGACGAGGACCATTGCCAAGAAGGGCCGGAATATCGCTGATGAAGAATCGTAGCTGACGTATCCGTTGTAAACATTGTTTGAATATATGTTTCAAAGTCAGCTTGAGCTCAAAGAATATTCATAAAAGAGGGGTTGTGGTTTGTTCAAATCTTGGTGTCTGGCGAATGGAAACGTTGCTACAAAATAAAAGGATAAACGCGAAAATACTAAACTGTTGAAAACAACGTGCATTAAGTAGCCACTATCATTGTGGAAGAAAGGCCTCAGAGGGTTATGGACAGTAATCGTCATACAGTATGCTGAAAACTTGATGTTTCCATGGTGTTTTCGTGGTTATTTCCACGGCCTTCCAGTTGCTAGGTTTCTCAGCGTCCCCCCTCCCATCTTGTAAGTCTGCTCAGTTTCTGCTAGAAGAGGGGCAGCTGCGACAAAAAGTAGACGTTGCTCTGCACTCTTCCCTTTGGGCATTGATATTAAAATTGATCGGTGCCCTTTTGTGAGATGCCAGGCTGCTGACGAGAGTGACTCTAAGTAGTGACGAATAGGTAGTGGAGGGGTCGTTGTGAACTTGTAAGCTGAGAACCTCTTTATTGGACCGTTGACGGTTCGAGGGGGTCAATACAAATATTAAAGATAACCTTTGGGAATGCTTCTCAGCGACACAGTTTACATTCGCATGCTAGTTCTAATGATAATTATAGTACAGTGCAAAAAATGGGGTATGGGCCTCTTGATATCCCAACTTTAGTACTCCCAGACTCGAATTCCTTGACACGCATAAGATATCGATACTGACGTCACGTAGTCTGTGTGACTTGCCGACTGGGCGCAATAAACCATGCCAAACTTGACCGAAGCCTGTATAGACTCAAAGTAAAACTGCGAATGTTTAGAGATTGGGATATCCAGTGGGTGACGTACTGTAGAGGACCCATACTAGCAATTATGCTTATGAATTACTTCCTTAAGTCTCTTCGTCGATTTTCAGTCTCTACACTCACTTTTTTGTGGAATTATCTTCTTACGTAGCAATAAATTTGTAAAGCACCTTCTGCGCTCCTTCTATACTATTTCGTTCTGGCGTCACTCAAGTTTGCGAAAGAAGGAGATTAAAATTATGAGATCATTTTATTTTAAATATGCAAGGCACCTGCTCCACTTGTCGAAATTATGTCATAACATACATTGACGGAGAAATTGTGATTAAAATGATGAGATCATTTTATTTTAAATATGCAAGGCACCTGCTCCACTTGTCGAAATTATGTCATAACATACATTGACGGAGAAATTGTGTTAACCTTTTGGATGTTTCCTCATCGCTTTCAAAAATCATGGACAACAGGGCCCAACCAGCGCATCACGTCGTCTACTGCTTCCTGACCGAAAATTAAAAATTAATTGTCTTTTTCTGTGTGTTTATGTGTTTTGTTTATTTTCTTCATTTACTCCGCCGCTTCAAAATGGCGGGTCATAAATAAATTACTTACTTACTTATAATAAGGGTGATTCATTTGTAATATTATACTGGTGAATTTAGTTGAACATCTGCACACTTTTGAAACAAGAATTTTCACAAAATACTTCTCCACCAAATTTTGACCTGGAATGCTCGACGAGCGTCATCTAACGTACACAAAAAAACTGATAGAAGACGTCATGGACTGGCAGGAGGCTAGAGATGTTTGATGATATCCGCATGAGCATGTAACATGTTGCCTTTGATGCCATATTGAAGTTCCAACGGAGAAAGTCAATGTGAAAATTTAGAGCCAAAAAGACATCATCGCCAAAATCTGAAAACTGGCGCTAAACTGGGTACCAACTTTCATGGCTTACAAGTAAATTATTTTTGCTTGTCCGGTCATTTTGAAGTTTTTATCAGGGAAGGCTTAAAGGCAAGGATGAACTTCGAAAGGCTATGGTAATTTCATCCATCCCTCGCCGCCGATGTATTTATACGTGTGCCGCCGAGAACATACAAGGCATGATACTTTTTCTTGAATACTGTCACTCCAGGGTTGGTCACCAAAAGTAACTTTGTACACCCTGGAAAGTAACCCAAAAGTATCTCAAAGTAACCCAATGTAACCTAATTTAACCCAAAGTAACCCAATGTAACCCAATGCCATGTAAGTAACCCAACGTAACCAGAAGTAACCCTGAGTAACCCAAAGTATCCTGAAGTAACTCATACACCCTGGTTCTTGGTGACCAACCCTGGCTCTCACTCATCCTTAGTGTTATTTTGTAACTCCTGTACTTACCGTTGTTATCCTTTTTCAGCTCCGTCCATAAATACACTCTTCGCACTTCAGATGGTTCTGGTCCAGACCAGACGAGTCTGCTAATGGCGGAAAGTCAGAGCCCAGATTCAGCAAGAACTTTTTTGGAAAGTAACCTGGTCATCTTTACAGACGGAAAGGTTGAATTGGAACCTAACGCAGGTAATGATGAGAAGTCGGACCATGTCGTGCACAAGCTGTATTAACGGTTTGAACACTCCAGCTTTAATGGTTGTAAAATGGAATACATTTTGTATATTTTCTTACCAATCTCATTGTGTCGGTTCGAGCTTAGTTGAACTTACAGATACACAGGTCCCTTTTGTCCGGTAAGACACTTAACTCAATAGCTACTCTGACTTTGGAACCATGGTCACCGTCTTAGTCTTTAGTTCCTAGCGTAATATCTTGGTAATATTCAAAGTTACTGCTTCGCTCTGGAATCCAAGAGGAAAGCGAGCACGAGCTCGCTTGAACGTCTGTAGCAAACTAGCACATCCTCCTGGAAATAAATAGGAGCTGTTTCCAGATGTTCCACAGGAAAAGCTAGTCTCGACTTCAAAGTCGTTGCGCCACTTCGAAGTACAGAACAGTTTTCGCTCCGCAGACTAATTCTGCTGCACTTATTTTGCCCGGGGAAGGTTGAAGTGTTGTGCAGTGCAACTTGGTGGTTCTCAAGAAGAAAGGTCCGGATTTTAAAGATGGGCTGAGACAGTCAATTAATCTGAGAGTAGGTGAAGAGGGAACCTTTAAGATATGCGGCCACTGAACATGGACTGGCGGCTAATTTGAGTCGCTGGCCACAATATATCGCTTCATGGCGTTTCGGCTTCATGTCTAATTTTGTCCGCGATGGTATTCGAGTAGGACACTAAGCTTTTTCATTTCTTTCATTTCAACATTTCTTAAACCAAGTTCTGAATCGCCCGGAATGAGTTTTATCGTCGGCAAATGATCTGGCGTGCGCCCTTCAGTCTTAATTGCTCCTTGGCGGAAAACAAAGTCTGCATTTTTAGTGACACCACTAACAGCAAGACCTTGGCTGCGAAGCCGTATCACCCTCGCATATGCAATTTTAGCCTTTGATCCATCTGTAGATTTTGTTGGTATGATTCATTGAAGTTTTTCGGTTTTACACTTAATATTCAGTTTTGAAGGATTACAGATAAATAACTTTGATCAGCAAAATATATTCGTGTTACATGTTGTGTCTTCTTGTCTTTTTTTTTCTTTCTTTTCTTGTCTTTTCTTTCATACTCCATTTGTGACTTGTGTCTTAAAAATGGGAAATAAATTTCATTCATTCATTCGTTCATTCCCCCCATTGCTGGTAACCGAAAAAATAAGATGCGAACCCAGTACTACAAACTCGTAAAGTTACTACTTCGCCTCCCTTTGTGGGAATCAAATAGGCAAATTAGCTGTTGATTCAGTATTGTTGAACCCAGCCAAAAGTGTTCGGAGTCACGGGCTTGTAGCACAGCCTTCGATTACTCTGACGATTCAGCCCTGACGCATATTATTTATACTTGTTGAGTTAAAATCGTGTCGTCGTCCGCTTTTTCTTTTTTTGTTAGAAGTGGGCAGCAGTAAATTATTGTTATTAGTTGGCGTTGGGAATAATGGGACTCCATTGGCCTATAACTTTTCTCGAACAGGTTGTTACGACCTCGTATCATCCTCCAGAGACGCTGATACGAAGCCGTACATCTCCGAACATCTCCGCAGATGCTCATCGAGCACTTTCCCTCAAATACTGAAAAGTAGAAGATGACCTCCAAAAATAAATTAAAAACAATACTTTCAGGAAAAAACCTAAAAAAATACTTTAAAAAAAAATAAAAGAAATGTTGAAAAATGACAGATCATCTTACTCTCTTAGACATCCAGCCTATGCCCTAGGTCATACCTTGTCATAGTCAGATGTCTACTGAAAAATACAGCTTGTCAACTGAAACAACATCCTAATATCCCATTCTTTCCAAAAGCTAGTTATTCAGTATCGAAAAAATGACAGAACATCTTACACTCTCAGACAACCAGCCTATGCCCTGGGTCATACCTTGTCAAAATCAGACTTCCATGTAAATACAGCTTGTCAACTTAAACAACGTATTACTAGCCCGTGCATCCCAAAAGCTGGTTATTCAGCATTGTCCACTGTCTTTGATCTCGAATTTTTCGGTTTTCTCAAGAGCCAACGCGTGGTTTTGTTATTGTTTACTTTTTACTTGCACGACTCCTATAGTAGTCATTTTAGTAGATCTATAGTAGGCAAGGGAAAGAATGTAATGGTAAGTGCTGGGGTCCCAACAGTAGTCATTTTAGTAAGTCTACAGTAGGCTTGGGTTGCTACTTTACGAAAATAAAATTCCCTATCCCACTAGAAAAAAAGTTCAACAAAAGAAGAACAAGTCCTACCTATAAATCTATTCTGTTCGAAAAAGTTATAATAGTTAATATACCTCCATCTCGGTTCATATCAGAATAGCAACCTTGACAGCCATTTCGAAATATCAACCTCGCCTTCGGCTTGATAGATATTTTTCATAACCTACCTCGCCTTCGGCTCCATAGGTTATTTTCAATGACCATCTCGGTATTATTTTCGGATATCAACCTCGATGTCTGAAGCTAACCTTTAATATGTATCTCTTATGGTGTGTCGTGCTATACATCAGTCCTGTCATACTTTCTTCTAGTTCGGTGCTACAAGCTCGGCCTTCAGTCTTGTTCGAACGGGGGCTGTTACAAAATTACTGAGCGCTGTGACGGCATTGAACAGTGTGGTGATGGCAGCGACGAAGATTATTGCGTATCTGACGAAGATGATCAACACAGACAGTTCCTGATTCACAGGGTCAACAAAGTCTCAGTAAGTCAACCCAGATAGCGAACTTTTTTTCCTCTTTCTCTTATGGCGCTTGCCATAGATCGCAATTCCTGTCAGTCCGTCGGTCGATCGGTCTGTCCGGATTTTGCTAGTTCAGGCACTTCCACATAAGCTAAGACGATGAAACTGGGCAGGCGTATCAGGGACCCAACAAATTATGTTGGTAATAGTCACTTCCCCGATCCGAGTACCGTGGGGGGGGGGGGGAGTGGAGGGAGGGGAATCCAGAATCTTGAGGAATTTATAACTTTTGAACGGGTGGTCGGATCTTAATGAAACTTGGTATTGGAAAGCTCCGTGTCTCAGACGACCCACTTCAAATCCGGTTCGGATCCAGTGACTTGGGGGGAGATGGGGGGGGGGGGGTAACCGGAAACCTTGGGAAACGCTTGGAGTGGAGGATCGAGTTGAAATCTGGTGGATACATCGTTATCACATCGTAGATACATCATGCACATCTTTTGAGCGATCGGAATTGAATGAAACCTGGCAAGTGGAAGAGCTATCGTCTCAGATGTTCCATGCCCTGACCGGATCCAATACTTCTGGGTGGTGGGAGGGGTGATTGAAGGGGGCAGTGGAAACCTCGTGAAACGCTTAGAATCGAGGGAATGGGATGGAATTTGGTGGGAAGAACAAGCATTAGCCCTAGATACGTATTTGACAGAACCAGATCGTATCGGGCTCCGTGGAGCGAGTTGGAGGGTGTTTCCCGGAATTCCCGTGATCGCCGGTTAGGATATCTCTAGATATTAGTTGCGTTTTTGATCGCCTGTGTAAGTTCCCCTGTGAGTTCGCCGTTGCAGCTTAATTTCCGTTTTTAGTTCGCCTGACGCCTTCGCCGTTTCAAGACCCAGGTGAATAAAAACGGAAAATAAGCATCCCGGCACATCATTCATAAAATCGCCTAAATAGGTCAATAAAGGTTGTAATTATCCCTTTCCAAACACACTTTCACGGACTTCCAATTTGTTGGGGTTAATTTCTTCATGACAGGCAAACTCGGACCGAGAACTGCATCTGCGTCACAGTTCGCCGTTTCACTCGCAGGTGTTGTAGAACCGAGAACTGACACAGTCCGTTTCAGCAAAAACGAAGATTAAGCAAACTGCGAACTCTGAAGGTGATCGAAAACGAGAAATAAGAAGAACTGAGATCAGGAACGGCAATCAAAAACGCTATCCTAAGGACGATGAAACTTTGCAGAGACATTAGTGACTTAAAGACCCAACATAATGCCCTAGGAAAACTTGTGTTCCTGGATCCGACCATCTTTGCGGAGTTGAGGGAAGTGGAATCCAGAAATCAGAGGCTTCCGTAAGTTGCGACCGGGTAGTCCGATTCGAGTGAAACTTTATGGGTGATGAGAGCTGATGACCTAGGCATTTGCTGGCTGCAATTGGGGTTTTAAATAAACAGTCTTTGCTGCTATTGGTAAGCAGATAGGCTCTCTTTGGGAAGGTAAGAAGGAGCTTTTGCGAGATCCAAAAGGAAAAGGGTTCTGAAAGGCATAAAAACCTTGGCAAAGTGAAAGAGATGTGTTGCTTCGTCTCTCCTTGGGTCTTCGATCCTATGGTTTTCCTATATCCTACGGCTTTACTTATTTAGTTCTGTTCTAAGGAATATTTCTAGCAGGAATTTTGGAGTAGAACGTTAAACACTGTTCGACGACAAGAGCCTCGTTTTTGTTGCATGCTGCAGGTCCACTTCTCGGGCGATACTGGAATGATTCTTTCTACATCCGTTTTTGCACTGCAGCGCTTCCGAGGAAGACGGCAGCGCTTCTCGAGACTCACGGACTTGCTCCCCGACCAAGTCCGTGCTTCCCTGCAAGAGGCTGCAGCGCTGCCGCTTCAACCAAGAAGAAAGTTAATCCAAAAACGCATATTATTCAAAAGCAAAGAAGTGCTGCAGCAGCGATGCGGCAGCGCTATTGCAACAAAAACGAGGCTAAGGTGTGGGTTTTCGGATTTACTCAGTGACTGTAAAGGTCATCAACCTTCCATACCTTGTATAATAAATAAATGGCACTTTACAGAAGGGACTTGTGTCAAGTCCCTTGTCCCTTGTGTGAAGTGCCAACTATGTATTATATTAATTTCCGTGACATGGGAATGTGAACTGGTTAGATGAATTTGGCTTCGGATGGGAACACTGTTCCTATGGCCGGCTTCTACCATACTATTGTAGTGGTTTGCGAACTCTGTTCACAAGCCCCTCGGTAGCTCAAATGGTAGAGCGCCTGCCTTGTAAGCAGAGGGTCCTGGGTTCAATCCCGGCTGAGAAGCATGTTTGTCTTTCAGTTCACTACTCGTAAAATGTTTCCGTTACCTTGGTCCTGCAGAAAACTAGTTTGGGTCGGCTCGGATATATATTTTGCGCCTTGCATCGATATTTCAGAAAGTCCTGCGATTTAGTTGTGCCCTTTGGGAAAGTGCCTGTGGTGGGCGTCCTCCCCATAAAATGGATTGGTTCACAGGTGGATCACAGCTTATTTCTTGAATAGGACATCTTCGATCCATCAGATGGGGACTGGGCCTGGTACGATATCCCTGTTTCTGACGATGGCGAAGAGATGAACGACCTCGAAGTTCCCAATACAGATGACCTTTGGCATATTAACGCCTTTGCTGTGCATCCCGAGTTTGGTTTGTCCATAGTCGCACTGCCAGTTGAGGTAAGATATTTGGCTAACAAAACTTGGATCAGAAATGTATTTGGTTAAAACTGTCCACTTCTTGACCTTTACCTTCTCGGTGCAAATTTCAGTGCACAAGGAATCTTAGGTCACGTTCCACCTTATTTTTGAAAAAATTTATTTGCAGAATCAAGTTTGTCAGGTACTTTATGTTTAGAGCAGAACAGCAGCTGAATGCGACTCGGGTCAAATTTAAGCGTTCGCTCGCGAAAGCCTGGGAGAAATTCCAAGTTCTAGCATTTCAGTTTTTCGTTTCATTTTTATTTCACTTGCCCTTCGGCCAAGTGAAATATAGCGATCGCAATTTTTGTCCGTCCGTCGGTCTGGTGGTCTGTCGGTTGGTCCGGGCTTTGCTAGTTTGGGCACTTTCCACATTAGCTAGGACGATGAAACTTGGCAGGCATATCATGAACCCCAAAAGATTAAGTTGTATATAGTCATTTCCTCGGTCCGAGCATCGTGGGAGGAGTGGAGGGAGGGGGAATCCGGAATCTCGAGGTATTTCTAACTTTTGAATGGGTTATCGGATCTTAATGAAACTGGACATTAGGAAAGACCTTGTGTCTCAGACGACCCACTTAAAATCCGAACCAGATCCGGTGACTTTGGGAGGAGCCGGAAATCTTGGGAAACGCTTAGGGTGGAGGGTCGGGATTAAACTTGGCTGGAAGAACATGCACATGTCCTAGATACATCATTGACATAATCGGACAGGATTCGGGCACTGTGGGGGGAGTTTGGGGGGGGGAGGGATTTCGTCCCAGTGAGTTCGGTACTTCCTGGTGTAATATGCAGCGGCGTCCCGAGCCTTTCTTCATTGGGGGGGCGGACCTGGGTAAAACTGACCGAATCGGTACCTGATTTTTACTGAATTTATTAAAAAAAAAAAAAATTGAAAAACACAGCGAGTTACCTTCATGAAGCTATACAAACAAGTCTAAAGAGAAAAATTGGCGCGTTTTCACGCTTATCGGCTACTGTTTTATTTATTCTGGATTGGCTACGCCGTCACTAGCCTGTTACCTTTGGAAGACCTTTCCGGTTTTGACAACAGGACTTGAAATAATCGCAAAAAACGGTGTTGCTGCATAGTGACAACGTCGCTAACAGCTGTGCCCATGATTAATTAAGGCACCGCAGGCGAAAATTTTTTAATCCGCCTTTTTGGGGGGCAACATTTAACTATTTCCCATGCAAATTCTAGCGTTTAACATAGTTCAAGCCCCCGAAAATTCCAAGCCTCAAACGCCAACTATACGAGGCAACAGTTGTCTAACTAGTGAAGACTACGAAATCCGCCGCAGGCGAAATTTTGTGGAAACACTAATGATAAAAGTGCCTTTCTGCGATCCCAAGATTCCCTATTCAATCCAGAGTTGTCTGGCAACAAAAGGGTCGATTCAGGGTAAAATGGATCCAAAGTACATTTGTTCGGAATTTACAGCAAACAAAAGTAGTCTAGTTTTCACGTCAAGAGACGTGCTTATTCCTGAAGTACTGCAATCCTAAGAAGTAAAAAATTGAACAACAACCGGCTGAAGCTACGTAAACGGTAAAGAACGAGAGCTAAATAAATACCACTTAAATTACCAAACTCAGTAACAGGGTTGAAGCAAATAATGTAATTCGTAGTATACCGAAAAAGATCGAGACAGATCAGAGCGGTATTACAACCGAATTTCGTAATGGAATATAAACTCTTGTTAGAACCACCCAAAACAACCGAATTCGGCAAGTCTAGCAATAGAAACGGACTAAAGAAAAATCCGGTGAATTACCGTATTCGGTAAAGTATCAGAACCAAATGAATCTCACCGAATTTAATTATGCAATGGACTGACCGAATGCGACCGAATTATCGTATTTGGTCACAAATCAGAACCAAATGAATCTGATTAATGACTGAATTATGAAATGTGCGACCGAATTGCCGAATTCGGTAAAGAATGAGACCAAATAAACAGGTTAAATCACTGAATTTACGAAGGGACAGACCGAATGCGGTGAAATCGATGCGGAGTGAACAAAAGTTGGATGAATTAGCAAATTCGACAAAGTAGGGGAACCAATAAACACGTTAAACCACCCATTTTCGAAATGCAGGGAAACGATTTTATGAAAAGGGCATCACGGCTTCGCCGCGATGCCAATTTTGACGAAATGTTTGCCTTCGGCGAAACTTTGACCGAATGCCCAAAACGTAGGGGGGGGGGGGGCGTAGCCCCCCCCCCCTCTGGACGCCCCTGGTAATATGATGATGAACGTTGGCAGGAATGTGAGGGATCCGAGTAGACTAACTTGAGAATAGTGAACATGAACCGAACATCGCAGGGGAGTGGAGGCATGGGGAATCCGTAATCTAGTGGCATTTACAACTTTTGAATGGGCGTTCGGATTTGAATGAAGCTTGGCAAGTGGACAGAGCTATTGTCTTAGATTTCCATGTCAAGTCCGGATCGAATCCAATACTTGGGTAGGGAGTGGAAGGGGGCACCGGAGTTTTTGTGAAACGCTTAGTGTCGCGGAATCGGGATGGAATTTGCTGGGAAGAACACGCATAATCATTGGATAGGTTTTTGACAGAACCAGATCATGCCAGGGCTCTTTGAGGGGAGTTGGAAGGGGTTTCCCGGAACTCCGGTGATCGCTAGATCCTATACTTCCAGATGTGCCAAGGACGATAAGACTTGACAGGCGTATTCGTGTCTTGACCAAATAGGCTTAAGGACCCAACACAATGCCCTGGTAAGACTTCCATTCCTGGATTCGACCATTTTTCGGGGAGTTGAGGGAGGGGAATCCTAGTAGGTCGCGTAGGTCGTAGGTCACGAAAAAACGGTGCCATTCAAGTGAAGCTTTATAGGTGATGAGGGCTGATGACCTAGATATGCAAAGCATGAGTACCAACCAATGCGACCATGGTTCGGGAGTCAGGGGGCGGGGGGGGGGGGGGGGGGGTCCGGAAACTTTCTGACATGCACAAAAAACAAACTTATGGCCAGAATGGGATGCAAGTTGGACAGTACCAAGTTTGTGCGGCCTAGATTTGTCATTTGGCATCCGAACCGGATCCGACCAAGGTAGATTCGAGTTAAAGTTGATGGACGGGAAGAGGAGATCTTAGAGATGCGAAGTTTATTTGCCCGAGCTGTATTCGACCACGATGGCGGAGAGTCCCGGAAAGGTTGTGGCTTGCATAGGGCTTAAACCAGTAAAGTGATTTGAATGAATCTTGGAAAGTAGAGAGATTTATACCTTAGATGACATATTTTAGGGTCTGCACCGGGTCCGAGCACGGTGAGGAGGGGTATCTGAATTCCTGGAGAAATGCTCGGGTTTACTTTTTCGTTTCTCACGCTCGTAACAAGTGCCATATAAGCTCGCAGCTCTTGTTTTCATTAATTTCTTGGTATTAATTTGCTTTTGCACTAAACTTGAGCAAATTTTGCAGTGTTAGCTTTATTCTAATTATTAAATATTTACCCACTTAAGCCCGTAGTTCCGGATTTCCCTTATGACTCTGTACTATTTCGTAAAGGTATTCTCCCGTTTTCTAAGTAGAGAGTGCGGTGCTTAATTTTACCGAGTCGCAGAGCTTGTGAAAAGCCGAAGCCCGGCAATCGCACTGCGCGAGTTGGTACTTGCTGCGAACTGCATCAGCATGTACTCAATTAACTTATTACTCTTTACAACTCTGTCACGCTTTGGCCTTGTCGTTATGTCCGGGCTAGGATTTCATTTTCTTGTGAACTTTCCGGAACTTTCTAGGATTGGTACATGATCTCTCCTCTAGTTTGATTCGACTCCTCCTCTGCTTCTTGCGCTTGATGCTCCATCTACCGCCCGAAGAGGTGAAACGATCAGCGTGAAAGCCAACATAATAAATTTTCAAGATTCCGAGGTGTCTGTTCTTCTCAAACTTGGTGGTTCGAACGATTATGGGATGGTGCAGGTTGGTCCCGGTGGAGATGTGGAAAGCTACCAGCCAGATTTATTTCATGGAGATCACCAGCATTTTATTTCGGTAATGTTTTGGTTCGTATTACTTCGGCCTTCCGATTTTGTGGCATATGATGTTAAAAAAATCTCCGTTTCACTTGCAGACTCTGCCAACACCTCCGTTCTACCAATCAGTAACAGTTTTCACTCTTGTATAAGAACCTCCGAGCGACCAGCATCAGCAACTGTGTCACATCTTTGCTACAAAAAGGATGGCGAAGTATAGATATTTAACTCTTGAATGAACTACAAAAAAAGGCCTCAAAAAAGGAACAAGAACTAGAAGCTCCTGAAGCTCATGAAAGAGGGAGTTTGCAAATTCGTGGGTTCAATGTAATCATTCGTAAGCAAATCTCTTGAGGCACAAATGACGATGGGACCTTGGGGATCGTAATAATGTATCGTTTGATCAGAAGTAGATATATTTGTTTTAGTACTTTAAGGGGACTAAGAATTTGTTTGCAAGCAAAATCATTGAGACACGATCTTCATAGGACGTTAGGGATCATGAAAATGTATCCTGTATTTTTTTACTTTGCGGTTAAGATGCGTACTTTAAGCAGTTAAAAATTTCATTTATAAGCAAACCCCTTGAGGCAAAAATTGCCATTGGCTCTCGGGAATCAAGAAATTATATCGTTTGCTCAAAAGTATTTTTGTACTTTGCAGTTAAGGTGAACAGTAATTCATTAATAAGCAAAAAAATGTAAGCATTGCCACGATCCAGTCCGTTTCTTTAAATGACTTATATAGAGCATTTACTTGATATTTGCAACAAGCTCTATCCCGATCCCTCCAGTATAAACTGTCATGAGCCCCCCCCCCCCTCAACTCCCCTTAAAGTAATTGGATCCGGTCCGGACTTGAGACGGAACATAAAAGACACAAGTTCTTGTCAATTATCAGGAACCGCGCAAGTGACTATTTTAAATTTAATCTGGTCGGGCCCTTGATAAACCTCTTTCTCCTAGCACATCTAGAAATAGGCTAACTCCCCCCCCCCCCAAAAACACACACACAGTGTCCGGATCCGGTCTAGTTCTACAGATAATGATCTAGGACTTGTATTTGTTCTTCCCACCAGGTTTCGCCTTAACATCTCAATTCTAAGCGTGTCACGAGATTTCCGGTCCCTCCTCCAGCTCCCCTGTTGTTGTCAGATCAGTCTGATCCGATCAGCCGTTCGAAAGTTCTGCTTGCCACAAGATTTCGGATTCCTTTCTTCAGATTTTTCTTCAAAACAGTATTTTTTTTTCTGCAAAAACAGTCGGTAATAATGACCAGCCAGTCACCTTGCCCCCCCCCCCCCCCCAACAAAAAAATATATTTTGGCTAGTAGCGCCTCTGGTAACCGGTAACCTGTTACTAAGAATAACATATTCACACTTAGCGATAGAAGAGTTTGCGTGAGAGTCTTCTCACAGTGGCCAACTGAGAATAGATAACCAGTATACGGAAGGTATGAAGCTTGAGACAAATCTAGAAAGAACCTATATGGTTTCCTTACAGGATGTCTTCATTACAAAAATAGATTTAAGTACATCGTTACATACTGTAGTTTACTCACATTTGGGCACAACTCCAAGTTTGACATGGACTCTAACTTTTTGCTTAGTTTCAAGGCGGCACCGGTAGATCGCTGTGCGTCCCAGATGTTCAGGGTTGGAATGAGGCTAGTACCACTTGCCAGAGTTTCTGTACACGCTCTAGAAACCCATCTCGGCTACCATGCTATCATTAACTGGAAACACTCGGTTTTCCAGTCAAGGGGGGGGGGGTGGGGGGCTTTAAACCTTAAAGCCCGTTGACTCAAGTTATTAACATCTTTACGGCATTTTAATGCTTACATAGGTCTTGGTTTTAGGTTCCTCCCGGTAGCCTGATTGAAGTGCCGTTGCCCATAGCCCCTCTGCTGGAAAAAGGTGGCATCACTGTCTCTATAACTGCTTCAACGTTCGTCGCATATATCGAAGCAGAGGCCGAGATTGAAGTAGTGGTAAGTTTAATTTTTAGCTAAATATCATTATTCCAAGGAAAGCAATGTGGTCGAAAGTGTAGTTGCATTTTGCAGATACCATGTTATCTGATACCAGGGTCAAAAGGCGTGTTTGCAGTTGTCGTGTTATCTGAGAAAGTCATCTCACTTTCATCAGTTTTTGTGAAATTGTTGGGAAAGAAGTTTGGCACAGTGATGAGACAGAATGTCAGTTTTCCTTTGGCATGACTTCGAAAAGCGCAATTTCGGCAATTGCCGTTTTTGCAGAGCAACCGTATATCTGAAACCACGGTTACTGCAGAATCAAATGATTGCAGACCTAGTTTACCGTGGTAACAGATACCATGGTATCTGCAAAAACGCAACTTGTGTGATAATGTTCTCCCTCATCTCCCTGGACTGTACATTTAGAAAGGTCAGCCGAAATTTATAACGTTAGTCGAAAGGTATTTCTGCCAAGTATTTTTCTGGCAAAATCTTTTGAGCGGGAATGGATCCTTGTATTAAGCGTATTTACACACTAGCCTAATAAAAAGGTCGTTTGAAGGGTCTACGATGGGATTCTCCAAATCATGAAGCTTTTGAATTAATCAAGAAGTTACAACAATATTGTAGTGAGCGCTCACATAAAATTCAGCATTAACTGCCATCATAGCACTGTCAGAAGTTTCATAACAGACAACAAAAGGATGCGGAGTTTCAACAGACAACACGCAATAGACAACACTTGGAATGTTATCGGTTGTCGCGACAAAGGTTATGCACAACAAGCATTGCCAAGAAGAGCTGAAAAACAGCTAAAAAAGCAGCTGCTGAATTTTCTGACATCATGACTACAAACAAAAAAGCCAGCTGATGCTTTTTGGCGGGTTTTGCGGCGCTTCCTGGCAATGCGTGTTAAGCACCGACGTGTTGGCATTTATAGTTTTCAAAATAGGGTTTGTAAAGATTGGAAGCACTACCAGATGAAACTGTTATGTCGGAAAACGTAGATATTTTCAAACGATCGATTGTTTCGTCAACATTTTATTCGAGTGCTTATGCAGACCCATTTATTTGTATTACTAGTGCCTTATGTTTCACATTGTATGTAGTGACAAGTCTTTATGACTTACCACTTTTGGTGATAATAAATAAATAAATAAATAAATAACGTTTTTCGCAACAGATAACATTCCAAGTGTTGTCTGTTGAGACTGCGCATCCATGTGTTGTCTGTTATGAAACTTCTGACAACGAGGGTGCTAACGATTCTTTTCCACAAGGACGCATAGAAGTTGGTTATGTCCTCAAACTCCCTCAGTCTTGACGATCCCAGACAAAACAAGACCAAAGGTTTCAATGGGATCCCAAAAATCCAATATTTGATCCAGACAATTGGGTCTTGTCTACGCCAGATCCAGTCGTCGCCAGACCCCTTGAACATTTTTACTATTAAAATTCAGAAACAGATTAATGCCAAAAAGTTAATCATCTGAGAAAACCAAGTTCAGATATGGATTCAGCATGTTTGTCTTTACCCCTATAAGTCATATCTGTTTTGACGAAAACTTCCAGCCTTACTTCTGCGAATTTCCCGGTTTCGGCCGAATTCCGGAACTACCTGTCCGGCAAAAAAAAGAAGCTAAAATTGAACTCAGCGTTTCTTCTTTCCCGTATATCGAACATCTAATCAGCTTCAAATTAAAATTTAACTTAAAACAAATTTTCCGGTTCCAGCCGGATTCCGGGCGAACTATATGTCCGGGTACAAAATGACTATCACACACGGATTCAGCATCTCTTCTTACCCCTAAATCGGATATCTAATTAACTACAAATGCTTTTTAACAATTTTCCGGTTTTAACTTTAACTACTTGCCCGGCGAGAAAAGGATTTTCACCATCGTGTTCAGCATGTCTTCCTACCCCTAAACCGAATATATAATTAACTTCAAATGAAACTTTTACTTTTAACAGATTTTCCGGTTTTGGCAGGATTCCAGGCTAACTACTTGTCCGGCGAAAAAATGGTTTTCACTGTCACGTTCAGCATGTCTTCTTACCCCTGAATCGAACATCCAATCAATTTCAAACAACAAACTTTCCGGTTTTGGCCGTATTCCGGGCGATCTACTTGTCTGGCGAGAAAATGGCTTCCAACATCGTGTTCAGCACGTCTTCTTACCCCATAATTGACTGTCCCATTAGCTGTTTAAAAATATTTTGCTTGCCCCTTAATTTAAACCCCCTCCCCCACCCCTAAATATAGGTCTACAAAGCCTGTCTACGAACTAGACCTTACTCTTGACCCAAACAATCCTCACACTAAGTTTCATCAAAATATATCATTCCCTTCGAGAGTTATCGTGCTTACCGACGGACGGACGGACAACTTTTGCGATGTCATAGGTATCCCTCCACTTACGTTTTGGGATCCCGAAAAAAGAAGAATCCTCTGTGCACTTGCAGTCTATATCATACCTAACTTGTTTGAGATAAATATCAAACCTGGCTCGGGTTGGTTAGCGTAACAAAAACTTCCAGTAACGCATAAAGTCTAATACTCTGTTAAACGAACCGAACTAGCAACGAAATGGATATACTACATTTTGTTGTGACAAAGGAAGTACATCACAAGCGTGACCTTCAGATTTGCTTTAAAGAGCAGGCCGTAGTTAATATCGTGTTTTTGGGATCCCAAAACGTAAGTGGAGGGATACCTATGACATCGCAAAAGTTGTACGTCTGTCCGTCCGTCCGTCCGTCCGTCTGTAAGCACGATAACTCTCGAAGGGAATGAGATATTTTGACGAAACTTGGTGTGAGCATTCGTTGGGTCATCGGACCAGTCAAGTTCGTAGACGGGCTTTTTAGCCCAACATTTAGGGGTGGGGGAGGGGGTTCAAATTAAGGGGCAAACAAAATATTTTGAAACAGCTAATGCTATAGTCGATTATGGGGTAAGAAGACATGCTGAAGACGATGGGGAAAACCATTTTGTCATCGGACAAGTAGTTCGCCCGGAATCTGGCCAAAACCGGAAAGTTTGTTAAAAGTAAAAGTTTTATTTGAAGTTGATTAGATGTTCGATTTAGAGGTAGAAAAACATGCTAAACACGATGGTGAAAATCATTTTCTCGACGGACAAGTAGTTCGCCCAGAATCCGGCCCAAACCGGAAAGTTTGTTAAAGTTAAAAGTTTTATTTGGAGTTGATCAGATGATCTATTTAGGGCCAAAAGACATGCTGAACACTTATGTGAAAACAATTTTCTACTCGGACATGTAGTTCGCCCGGAATCCGGCCAAAACCGGAAAATAGTTAAAATTTAAAGTTTTATTTGTAGTTGATTAGATATCCGATTTAAGGGTAAGAAGAGATGCTGAGTCCGTGTGTATATAACAATCATTTTTTATCCGGACATATAGTTCGACCGGAATCCGGCTGGAGTCGGAAAATTTGTTATAAGTTAAATTTTTATTTGAAGTTGATTAGATGTTCATCATTGGGGAAACGTTCCTGAGTTGTTTTTTAGCTTTCTTTTTTCGCCGGACAAGTAGCTCCGGTGTTCGGCCGAAACCGGGAAAGTGGCAGGAAGTTTTCGTCAAAACAGATATGACTTATAGGGGTAAACACACATGCTCAGTCCATATCTGAACTTGGTTTTCTCAGCTATTTGGCCTTAATCTGTTTCTGAATTTTAATAGTAAAAATATTCAAGGAGTCTGGCGAAGACTGGACCTGGCGAAGACAAGACCCAGTTGTCTGGATCAGATACTGAATTTTTGGGATCGCATCGAAACCTTTGGTCTTGTTTCCTATGTTTCATGGAATATGTTTTCATGAAACAGCAGAACACTTCTGCTTCCATAAACCCTCATCCAAGCTCGCTGGCTTCAGTGCCAAACCCTGGAATTTTGCATGACGCGGTTTCCGTCCAATGGTCAGATCGGAAACAACGACGGGTAAAATGAAAATGTATCCTGTTGCGGTTAGGGTGAATACAACATACAGTAGGAATATCTAGTTTCTGAAATAAGAAAGAAGGATCATTTAGGAAGGAGGGTGGATTTGTATCATAGTTACGGCTGGCCCCTTAAACCTTCAGTCTGCTGGGTTAGGGTTAGTTCGCGTCGCTTATATCTATTTTCTGCAGCCCGAGGGAGTTACTATTCATAAGCACATTTCATCACTGTTGGACCTTAGAAGCCGAGCACATGTCTTCAAGTTTTTGGACATCCCTGTAGAAGACTCTCCAATCATTCCCTTGTTTAACTATCGTCGGTTTGTGTCTGGCAGCCCCATAGCTCACGTCTTCATTTCAGGTTAGTATTCTTTTATCCGCCAGATAACTGCGTTTTCAAAGAAGATACCAAACAAGATTATCTTCAATCAAAAATCTGGGCACCTAATTTCCTCGTTTTCTGTATAAACTCACTCTAACGTTTTGAGCTAACGTTGAAAGTTGTCTTCAAAGTAAAATGCAGAGTCACAACCCGCTCCTCCATCAGCGAAATACTCTATATGACTAAGTCCAAAACACGCCAGTGATCCTCAGGAAGAACGAGTAAACGTCTCACTAACGACTCAAACTGAACAACTCAAATCCTGTGTCAACCAATCACGGCGATCTTTGAGAGCAGCTGTGATACCGCTTCCGGCTCTTCCGTTAGGTATCCGGCGATTTTGCATCGGCAATGAGATTTAGTCATCAAGAGTATTGTTGTCCCTAAAGTAAATTCACAGTCGAAACCCCCATCTTGCTGTATACAGCTGTTGTCAAAGTGACCTAGAGGGACAGCATGGGCACGGCGGGATATACGGTTGCCAGTTTGGAATTCAAGCAAACATGCCCAAAAATCGCCACAGTATCTTTAGACGACTCTAGCGCAAGCTTTCGTCGTCAATGTCGTATGTGTATGTTGAGATTATATGATATTTAGTCACTCACGGAAAACCCTGTCGGGCCACGGCAATACGCAAAAAAGAAAAAATAAATAAATGCACAAAGACTACCATCAGAAAAATCTTTCACGGCTTGCCATACCCACGCGGATGCACCTAGCACAACTTGCATAACGTATTATGTGTATTTTGGCGTTGCTGTTTCGTCTACTTTCATACTCTAGATGATTCTTGTTTGTCCGTTTTCATCTACTTTAAATACTGCAGATGGTTCTTGTTTGTCCAAGTATTGACTCGTTATTTGAAATGACGTGACTAATTTTAGGTGATGTCTTCGGGCCAGTATTTCCAAGTTCCGAACTAGGGAGCGAAACCCGAATTTTAGAACGCCATCTAGCGGGGATCGAGTCGCAGGTGTTCAGCCTTGGCTCAAACCTGTGGACCCTTCACTATTTGAGATTTTCAAATCAGCTTACACAAGAACGACTGCGCTCCGGACTCGAGGTAAGCTATTTGATTACTTGCTCTTTTGTTAGCTACAGATATATGTTCACATGTAACTATTTCAGCCGGTTTTGCAAGGATATGATAAAAAATAAAATAAAAAAGAGCGTGTGGGGTAAGGGTTGGGGGGCTCCAGCTGCCCCGTAAGTGGCCTGGAAATTAATGATCAGCTGGTTTAAGCGTTCGACTTTTAACCTAGAGGATTGCTGGTTTGTCGGTGTAAATTAAGATTTAAAACCAGACACAACCACTTCGAATCGTTTCAGAGAGAGACTTTTTCAGTACTAATTTCGGCAAAAGAAAAACTTAAAAGGTTATTACATAATGCGACTTTACAAAATCCGCAGTAGACGCAACTGTGGTACAGCACGGTGAGAGGTTTGGTAACATTTATAGACATGGTGTGCGCCCTTGTGTAAAATTTTACTTACGTATATAGTCGATTGGTAGAATTTGGACCCGTTTTAGAGCGCTGAAACCGTTATCAGCTCTCAAAAAGAAAATGCCTGGAGGTTCACACATAATTAGCTGGTTTCTACTTAACAAATTCAAACAGTAGAGATTCGCGTCTTTGTGTTAAATGTGATTTCCAACTGTTAAAGCTTGATCCCTTGTTTAATCAGAGCGGTTAAATATTCTAGTTTATTGACAGAAGATGAAACAAAAAAGATCAAGTCGCGGACAGAGGACCCCGAGGCTGAGACCGGTATGTGGCCTGATTTCTTGCGGTTTGCCTCGTCGCGATTAAAGATCAACCGGATTGAAGTAGACTGACTTGTCTATCCGATGTCGACATATCAACAATGAGCCACAGCGGCGAGTGTGAGGGCGTTTGCATCAGAGCAAAATAACACTAGGTAGTAGCGCCAAGACCTATGCTTTCCATGCTTCACAAACTGTCCGTACTCGTAGCGCTGCCCACTAGGCTTGCGTCATTTAAAGTGAGACAAACCTGCGGTTTTCGAAATTTCTAGTAAAGTTAATGTGCGGCCTGTGCACATCAAGGAAACAGGGGAGGTTGTATCTTTTTTTTGCTGTGCTCAGAGCCATCACTGGTGCACGACTGATTGAGCTGGAGTAGGGACGTTAACTAGTACTAGTGGTGCAAGTGTCGCAGCTATCTGAGAGTGTGTCATTTTTTTTCAAGTCTTGGCGCTACTCCCTAGTGTTATTTCACTCTAATTTGCATTCTGCAATTTGCATGAGAAAAAAAAATTATTATTGGCACAGCAGTGACAAGTGAATTTATCAGCGGGAAAACACGGGGTGCATAAGATAACTTCCCCTCAAGCCCGACATCATTCGACATAGTTGAGTACTTGGAAATATGAGCAAGCGGAAATGTGTGCAGTGCTTTTATTTTTACGTGACAACCGAAGTCTTTTCGTGGTTAGGACCCTGTCGTTCGGAAAGAAGCCTGAGGTTGGATGACAGCCTTCTTGTCTAGCACTTGTTTTTTTTTACTAAAAATGAATTATGCATTCTAGGGTCTGAATTTGGCTTTGTCAGGCTTAATGGAGTTCTCCGACACTGAAGGAGGTTTTCGCCTGTTCAAAGATTCTTCAGTCGGGATTTGGTAAGTGTATGCGAGTAGTATATGCTAGGCGGGCTAGTCTCTTTTATTTTGTCTGCAATACACTTGATTTGACCGCATAACGTGACGTCAGGTGCGTCCCGAGGGTGTGTGTGTGTGTGGGGGGGGGGGGGGGGGTTGAAGGTTTGTGGAAAAAAATCAGTAAATTTTGGCTGGTGCGCCGAGCCGCGCCAGTTAAAATTTATCAAATTCACCTAAAGTTCATCTACGGATTATTGCTCAGGGAACCTGCCGGAATTTTGCTCAGAGAATCTACCGAAATCTTGCTCAAGGAATACACCCGAACTTGTCTCCGAGAATTGACTTGAGACTGGATCTGGGTCATCTACCGGGCTTTTTCCCACGGAAATTTGCTCAGGGAATCTTCCGAAATCTTGCTCAAGGAATCTATCAGGACTTGTCTCAGTGAATTTGCTGGAGGATGGATCAGGGAATCTACCGGACTTTGCTCCACGGAACCTAGCAGAATTTGGCTCAGGGAATCTACCGGAATGTTGATGCTTATCGGAAAAGTGCAGACTCACAGCTTGCACACGACTACAATTGTTCTTCTTGCAGACAGACAACACAGCGTACCTGAACATTCATCGGTGATTCCGAGAATCTCCCAAGTTTGTGCAGCTTTCAAGAATTAGACACCTACTGAAATTTCCATCATTTACAACTACAAATACTCTTCCAGGAATAATTTCACGGTGCCGTCTACTCCAGTTTTGACAGCTTCCTCGACTCCTTTCCGGTGATAAGCCGAGATGAGTTCAAAAACGAGTTAGCCTTGTTCCGACATGATCAGTGAAGTCACCAGGAAAGCCTCGAAACGAACAAAAAATTTGATGATATATTCGAAGAGAGAGAATTTCGGAGAATTTCCGGTAAACCTCGAAAAATTCCGGAAAAACTTCCAAAATTCCGGTAAAATTATCAAGCCCCCCCCCCCCCCCCCCGTATCAGGAAGGTGTTGGGACGCCCCTTCTGGACGTCAGTCAACTCCTCTGTGGGCTTCACCAACACTAACGGAGAGAGATTTTAACCCCTGCGTGTCTTACTCTGTGATCCTACCAGTCGGCCTGCTCAGGGTCTGAATGCATTTATTACTTGATTTAATGTTACGGTAAATCCCGCTTATCATCATACCTGTTCGAGACTTAGAAGAGGTCCCCATGGCTGAAGCTGGGATTAACTCGGAAAGGACTCATGAGCCGAAGGCCAATTCCAGGTATACACAAATATAGGTTAAAGGCCATCTTTTGCATTCTAAGGCGCTTTTCCGCAACACAATTGTCGGCCACACACTTCTGAGTGTACCATTTTGTACCACACAGTCGAGCCACAAGTTGAAGCTCCCGGAAACGCCGTTTTGTCTCCTTTTTTAGCGGTGATTTCGAATTCTTAAAATAAAAATAAAATTCATATGAAATCTCAACAAATAGAACTCCAGGTTTCGTCCTTACCATTCCGTGCTAAGAGAATCCTCAGTTTTATGTCTAAATGCTTGAGAAATTTTAAATTTGTTTTGTTTTGACATTATTTTGCTGCTAAATTTGCATTTCTCGCCAGAATCGAGCCACAAAATCGATAATCATCTCGGCACAGAGCCACAAAGATCTTGTTGGTCACACACACTTGTGAGCCGCACAAAAGGCCGCAAAACACCGTTTTCAAGCCACAATCGACCCACAAACTGTTTGTGGTAGCAGGAAAAACGTCTCTAATGTGAAAGGAAAGCTGTATGGATTTCCTCTGCTGTGCTGTCTGCCCTTGTTAGGAGAATACTGAAGTAATGAAGAACTATTAATGAATCGCTATATCTAGGATTTTCACTTTTTTGTTTTGTACGTGATTTTTTTGTGGTAGTTGCTATGGCCAGTTGGCTTTTTTGCAATAAATATCATATCAAATAGGCTATCTTCTGCTCGTATTGTGCGACAGTTTACAGAAGTTTTAATATTTTAGGCCAACAGCATGGGCTCTACGGCTGCTAGGTCAGTGCCAGTTCCAAGACTGGGAAAACAACTTCATCGTTGACAGAGACCTTCTGAGCCGTAATGCTGAATGGATCATAAAGCAACAAAGACCTGATGGATCATACAAGGAAAGCAGTAAAGTCGTAATAGACAGACGTGCGTTTACACCTGGAGATGACGTCACAACTGATATTGCTCTGACTGCCCATGTCCTCATAGGACTGCAAGAAATCGGGGCTGCTCCTTCCGGTGATTTGAGGCAGATACTGAGCTTATCAAAGAAAAAATCGCTTACTTTCATTGAGAAGAACCTGGCTGCTTTGAAGGATCCTTACGTAATAGCTATGGTGTGTTATGTGCTGTTTTTGTTCGGTTCGGACTCCAAGGAAATTTCGTTTGCGATGCTTTTTGCCGCTCAGATTGAAGAAGGTACGTGTAATCCTTGGACTCACAGGGGTTTTCATTATCTCTTTTGTAAAGAATTGTCCCGGACTGTACGAGTGGTCTGGAGACGAATAGTTTGTGGGACCACACTGTAAAAAGTTTTTTCGAGTAAGGATTAAAGTTAACTGCCATATTTGCTAGTGAGATTAATCTTATCTCTACTGAAATAAGATTAATTCGAATTAGAGATCAGATTATTTTTTTAGAGACAAGATTAATCCCCGTAGCAAATACTGCAAGATCTTTTTACAGTGCAGTTGTCCGCGGGAAGAACTATCATGGGGTGAGCTGTCTCTTATTCGCTGACACACGTCCTCTGCCCCTGTGTCCGCCCCAGTACTTACCAGGCTTTCCAAAATGAAAACCAGGAACAAAAGAACACTGGCCGCTTGCAATAACGTAAATAAGAGGCTCATCAGACGCGTACTTTAGCATCAAACAGAGAGACTGACCCCAGCATAAATTTTATCCAACGACATAGATTTCTACGGTAATCGTGTGGGTGAATATTACGAACACTCTGTTTTGGACGAGTCTCTGTTTATCTTTTACATTAAATTTTATTTGCAACCCGTCTAGATAAAGACGGAGTATGGTAAAAGATGAAAAGAGGGACAAACAACACAACAACAACAACAACCAAAACAGTTAAAATTCAGTAACCGGAACATCAGGGAGCTCCATGGGTGGTTGTGCACGAATAACCATCAATAATATCAATAATAATACCATCATGCCCGAATAACGGTGGACCGCAACAGACGATGGGACCGTATGGGCCAACGTTCTAAGCTTGAACTGGTATTATCAAGACCAGCTTTGGACAAGGACATTAATTCAGTTATATATTTCCCAGAGGGCACCCTTTACTGGTCCCGGAACAAAGTCCATCCCTACAAAGTCGCCTACGAGAACCAGCGACCCTTTTTGCAGCCGCGCTCAAGTAATGAAGCCAACGGTCTGGCGGTGGAAACGACAGCTTATGCCTTACTCGCCTATATTCTAAGAGATGGCGTTGTGGACACGCATGAGAGAATCGTAACTTGGCTCAACACGATGAGGATGGTAGATGGCGGTTTTGTTAGTAGCACGGTAGGTATTAATTTTGGTGACTCAAATCGTAAAGGACAAATAGAAATGTTCTGCTTTTGGGTCACCCAGGCTTTTACACTCTCTCAAGCGATTCCCGAACTCGGAAAATTGTCTGTCCTTCTTCTGATGTTTAAGGCCGTACGCAGTAGGGGTATGCTTATGTGAACGTCTGCTAACAGTGAACGATCGCCGAAGAAAAAACTAAAACCCGAACTATACGCAACTTTTACTGCAAAATACCTTTAAGTCACATTTATTTCAGGCACATTCGTCATTTTAAAATGTTGCTGTCTGTTTCGTCAGCTGTCTGTTAACTGCCACCTGGTGTTCCTTTTACAGTGTGAATTTGGTACATACCTTCACCAGAAAAGATGGCGGTCCAGATTAACAGATTCCTCAGATAGGAAGATTAGCACACTAGTAAATTCTAAGTAAAAATATTTGTTCTGAAATTTCAAATATTGATATCAAATTTGTTATTTTTTCTTGCCATTTGACTGTTTTATAAGCAAGTGTCAAAACGAGGGTTCAAATAAGCATACTTCTAACCTAGACATGCTGTTCCTACAGACTAATCTTAAAGAATTTAATTGATGTCTCGGAATAATCGGATGTCTTGGATGCTTGATACTATATTCTTCTTTAAATATCCCAAAGTCTGCTAAAAACCACTCGGAACCAGGTAAATCCTAATAACGCAGGTCTTCTGATCATACGCAATAAAGCCTCATTGACATTTAATAAGTTTCGGTAAATTGGGGGGCTCAGAGCAGGAATGGGTCCTTATTGGCTTTTTTGACAGAACGCATAACGGCATCATGTTTGTGGAAAAGAAAGCTGGGTTGCGTTAATCGCATCAGACGTGTTCTGGACATATGCGCGTAAGCCGAAAGGCAACTTGATGCTCGTGTACCAAAAAACAATGAAAATAGCAGGGAAATGCGACTCTGGTAGCTGGGTCTTTAAAGTCTGATATTGTGTGTTCTATGTGCGCTAAGGTTATAAAAGAGCCTCCTCCGCCAAAGACGAAGTCTACCACTTCTAGGTAAGCTATTCTGGAATAAATTCAAAACTATATTTCCAGGATACGTTGGTGGCAATCCAGGCACTTGCCGAGTATGCCAACCGCGCCAGGATTCGTGATGTTACTGACCTGACTGTCAGTTTGGACTCCAGTGCTAATCCCAACTCATCATGGACCTTGGCGATAGATAGCGACTCTTTGTCCAGCTTCAGTAAATATGAGGTAACATGTAATCTTTTCTACAGTGCTAAAGGACAAAGAACACTCAGTTATTTTTTACTCTTACTTTACCAAGGTTGTACAGCCTTGCAGGATCTGCAGAAATTACGCCGGGTTTATTTTCTCAGGAAAGTCGCGACTGATTTCTACGAAGCCGTCCAACTTACTCGAGCAGGACCTTTCGTTCACACGCCAGGCAGGCAAATATTTAACTAGGCTGAATTAATCCAAATCGCACTTCCAACCGACAAGATTCTTGATGCTTGTGGATGGTTTCAGCTCCAAGTACGGGGTTTTAAAACATTTGGGGTATTGGTACCAGAGTACGCGAGTTCCTCGTCTTAAGAAGAAGTTCAACGGGCAACTTTTGGTTCCCGGGGGGGGGGGGGGGGGGGGTAGAGAATATGGCTGAAAATGTCCCTGATATTTTAGGTGACAAATCAGAAGCTCTTGTGGAATTCTGCAAGAAGCTCTCAAGAACCAAAACATTAATAGTAGGCTACTGTACAAAAATCAGTGCCTGTGTAAAAGATTAGTGCCGCTTCGATGCATGGTCGTTTCGTTCGGTTAATAGTCATCGTTAATTGCAATAGTTTTATTAGCTGTGTAATATTTTGATATTTTTCCGCGAGACGTAGACGAGGAAGCCAGAAATGCCAACGTTTTTTTGTAACCCAATAGCCTATGTCGGACCTATGACTTCGGCATTAGGACAAGGATTTTTCTGTCTAGATCTTTTTTAAATAACCACCTCGCGTGAACATACTCTGTTTTTGAGAATGACCCATCCCAATCAAGGAATCAATTTAAAGAGAGCCTGATTTTAGGGCGTATCTGTCAAAGCACAATACTTAAGTGAAAAGCTGGAAAAAACGTTTATTCCTCCTGATCAATAGTGACCTTGATGTAGCCTATGGAATAATCTAAAATCGAATAGTATGCGGTTACAGTAAGATCGTCTTGACGTGAACGTGAGTTAAAACTGAGTTTATTGTTTTCAACGAAGTTACGCAAGGGCAACGCACAATATCCATCGGAAACCACATAGTCCGCCAGATGGACTCTACCTCGGAATAGTCTACAAATAAAATATTCGGTCTATGAGGACAACACTAGTTGAATATGTATGTAAAGCGATGCGCGGCGGTTACGGCCGCTCGGTAAAATGTAAGCACAGTGTCAACCGGTTTGTTCTTGCCCGTCTATTTAATCCAGTAATTACACCTTACGTACTTTATGTTTCGCCACTTTCAAATTTTCAAAAGTAACAGATCAAAGAAAATACGCACCACGTACTACAAGTACGCACATTTTTTGCTTAATGTCCCTCTCCGAAGTTCTAATACAGAGTATCAGCAAAATAAAAAATAGGAAACCCCACCGAAAAAATACATAAAATTGAAACAAGTGCTCGAGCAAGAGCTTTAAATGCTTGCGCAAACCATATACTGACTCGATTCGTGGTATAGATTTTAGTATTATGTTTAGTGCGTGTAAATACTAATTTCTTCTTTTCTTTTTCTTTATGTAGGCTATTCCGCTTTTTTTCTTTTATAAGCGGGCAAAAATATATGTATACATATATATATCTGTATATTATATTGATGTTCTTTTTTAGGTTGAGAACGTTTGGGGTCATGTAACAGCAATAGCTCGGGGCTCTGGACAAGCTGTACTCCAAATGCATTTACAGTATGGTGTAGACTGGTATGAATTACTGGATAAGCCGAATCGCCGGATGTTCGATTTCACAGTTCATGAGGAACTTGTCGACTTCAGAAACAAGTCTCATGTCAACATTGAAACATGTTTCCGGTAAGCACCATCAATGAATATACTACATAACTCCAAGTGCCCATGATCTTTTGTTCATAGTTATTCATAGGGGTATTACTTCAGCTTTTTTCTTTCGGAATAAACGAACAGGAACGGAATTTCGTGAGTGATTTTCTTTGTGCTATATACCAAAAAAGTTGCGTTTCAACGCCGTATCAGAGGATGGACTAGAGTGATTTTAAATTTTAACTAAAAAGGGAAGAGATGGGACAGTCTTATTACCCCTCAATTATTCACTTAAAGGGACTTGAAGACCCGATGAAAACGCGTGGAATTTCCCTTCAGATTTGTGGCACTACCTCTGTCGTACGCTTGACGAAAATGATTTATGAATTTTTTTGTTAAGGCACTAAGCAACCTTCACTAAGCTTATTACCGCCCACTGAAAAGCCGCGTTTGTGTTCAGATTCAAATAGTCCGCGTCATAGTAGAATTTGGCTGTGGGGACAGCCGTACATATTCTGAACCTCACTACTAGAGCAGATAGTGGAAATTAAGAAAATCTCTTAGCAGAATCCAAATAACTCAATGTATTCAACTAAATGATACAAAAATAAGTTTACTTTTCAGTTCAACTTTAAATAAAAGAAAGCTCTCTCTGAAGATGTGGAAAGATAAGTAGGTAAAACCCCGTGTTAACAACTAACCAGGGTCCTAGATAATAGTTGCGTTTTTGCAGATACTATGGTATTTGATACCAGGGTATAAAGTCGTTTTTGTAGTTATTGTCGTATCTGATACCACGGTTAAAAGGCGTTTTTGCAGTTCTAGTGGTCAGAGGCGTTACTAGCCAAAATGTTTGGGGGGGGGGGGGACGAGGAATTTACCGACTGGCTGAAAACTTTACCGACTTTTTCTGCAGAAAAAACGACTGTTTTCAACAATAAAAATGACATTATTGAAAAAAATCGACTGATTTTCAGAAACATCTACTTATTTTCATAAAAACCGACTATTTTGACGAAAAATCGACCAATTTTCAGAAAAACCGACTATCGCCGGTGAAAAAAATCAACTGTTTTGACGAAAAATCGCGGCGCTTCGCACCGACTCGGTTTTTTTTACCGACTGGCCGACGGCATTGGGGGGGGGCGTCCCCCCCCTCCCCCCCCCAGTCGTGACGCCCCTGCTAGTGGTATCTGATATTCAGATACCACGGCCCGACCGTGGTAACTGAAAAAATCATCTCGCTTTCATAAATTTTTGTCAAATTGGTGGGAAAGAAGTTTCGCACTTAGTGATGTGACTCAATATTAGTTTTTATGGCACTTGAGCTTACTCAAGTGCCATATAGCGATCGTAATGTCTGTCTGTCTGTCGGTCTGTCCGCATTTTGCTAGTTTGGGCACTTCCACATGACCTAGGACGATAAAACTTGGCACGCATATCAGGGACCCAACCGGTTTAACTTGGAAATAATCACTTCCCCGATCCGACCTTCAGTGGGGGAGTGGCAACATGGGGAATCCGGAAATTAGTAACATTCATAACTTTGAAACGGATAATCGGGCGTGCATTAAACTTGACAGGTATCAAGAACAAATGTCTTGGATGTTCATTGTCAAATTCGGATCGGATCCGGTAACTGGAGGGGGGCTGGAGGGGGACATCCGAAATGCTTTTTCTAGTTTTCGTCAAACCCCTACCCCTTTCTTCGCACTAGTATACCTCTGCGCATGGATGAGTAATTCTTTCATCACACTAGTATAGCTCTGATCGTGGATTCTTTGCAAGAATTCGTTCGGAGAGAGATAGATCAACCGAAGGTCGAAGGGGTTTGCAAAATATGTTTGTTGAACCTTAATAGGGGTTGATATTGCGGATAATCCGGCGTGCATTACACTTGACAGGTATCAAGAACAAATGTCTTGGATGTTCATTGTCAAAGTCGGATTGGATCTGGTAGCTAGGGGGGGGGGGTCTGGAGGGGGACACCCGAAATACATTTTCTAGTTTTCGTCAAACCCCTACCCCTTTCTTCTCACTAGTATAGCTCTGCGCATGTATGAGTCATTCTTTCATCACAGTAGTATAGCAGCTCTGCTCGTGGATCCTTTGCACGAATTCGTTCGGAAAGAGATAGATCAACCGAAGGTCGAAGGGGTTGGCAAAATATGGTGTTGGACCTTGGTAGGGGTTGATATAGATTAGGGGGTGCTAGGATGATGAAACTTGGTAGGCGTATCAGGGACCCGACTAAACCAACCTGGAGATAATCAGTTTCCCGATCCGACCATCTTGGGGGAGTGGAGGATGGGGGATTCCGGAAAATTGAGTGGTGTGTAACTTTCGAACGGGTGATCGGATTGAAATGAAACTTAATTCCTGAATAAATGACATATCTCTGATATTCCATTTGAAGTCCGAACTGGATTGGAGGAGTTGGGGGGGGGGGGGGGGCGGAAATCTCGAGAAACGGTTAGAATGGAGCGATTCAAGTGAAACTTGTTGGGAATAACCAGCATATGCTCCAGATAAATAGTTTACACATTTGGACTGGATCCGGACACTTGGGTTGGAGGCTGGGTGGAGGGGTGTTTCCCGGAATTCCTGTGATGGCGGTTCTGGGGATTTCCACGACGAAACTTGGGAGGCGTGTCGGTGAAATTTACTCGATCCGATAGTCGTGGGGGGGGTAGAGGAAGGGGGAATCCGGAATATTGAGTCATGCGTAACTTTGGACGGGTGATCGGATTTGAGTGAAATTTTGTAATTGAACAGATTCATGTCGGGACCGGATCCGATAACCACTGGGGGGGGGGGGGGGGAGGGTGGAATATGAGACCGGCTTAGACTGGAGAGATCAGGATGGAACTTTGTGGGAATAACTAGCAGATGCTCCGGATAAATCATTTACAGAACCGGATTGGCTCAGGCGACTGTGGGGGGAGTTTAAGGGGGAGTCCGTAATTCTGGTGATCGCGAGTAAAGGTACTTCCAAATGTGCTAGGACGATGAGACTTGGCTGGAATATTAGAAATTCGACAAGATTGGCGCCACTTTCCAAATCCGACCAATCCTTAAAGTACCAATCATGACCGCAAATTAAGATAAATACTTTTAAGCTAAATATGCATTTTCATGATCCCTATGAGCCCACTACTATTTTTGCATCAAGGGTTTTCCTTACAAATGAGGTTCTAGCTCCCTTAAAGTGCGCACCTTCACCACAAGGTCGAAAAGTACTTTTTATCACGATACATCTCAACCCATGATCATGTGTGCCACAAGGGTTCTACTTTTGACCAAATTGTATATATCAATGATCCCTAAGAACCTGCTATCGTTTTTGCCTCAAGGGTTTGCTTACAGACGCATTTCTAGCGCCTTTAAAACGGGAAATTACGCAGCAACAATTCAAAGAAGAAACGTACTTGATATAAATGTCGAAACCATATTGAAGACCATTGAACCGCCCAACGAAGAAGAGGAGTTTCTAGAAATGTCTTTTACAGTACTTTTTACTTACTAGTGTATAATAAAATAATATTCGACTCTGTACAAAACAAGAACCGCCCAACGAAGAAGAGGAGTTCTAGAAATGCCTTTTACAGTACTTTTTACTTACTGGTGTATAATAAAATAATATTCGACTCTCTACAAAACTCCCAAACAAAAAACTCCCGCCAACATTTTGCTTATTCTTGCAAGTGCCATATCAGCTTTGAGCTCTTGTTCTTTTGGGATGACTTCGAAAAGCACAATTTCGGCAATTGTCGTTTTTGCAGAGCAACCGTATATCAGATACCACGGTAACTGCAAAAACGACTAATTGCAGATCCAGTTACCGTGGTAACAGATACCATGGTATCTGCAAAAATGCAACTTATTACTAGGTTTGGGAAACCTAAAGGAGGACCGGAGTTTTCACCGCGTGAACGGGTAAACAGCCAGTTGGAGGAGAAAGTTTCGAGGATAAGTTTCCAGTGTCAACAAGAGGTTAGGAGTTGACCAAATGGCGAATCAGGTGGCGGTTTTGTGTGCGACACGGTAGGTTTGTTTTTGGCAGACGTTTATGTTCTACAGAATCATGCCTAGCTCTTACTATTTGTACAGAACGACATGGGAGTCAACGGCAAAGCTTAACCCCTGCTGGCCACCCTCTGGAAGAAGGGTTCTCCACCGATGATGAGTCTGAAGAGCATTACTTCACTGAAACGTTCCCTTTCGAACTATCCGCTAACTATGTTTACTTCAGAATGACTTGGTTTCCTTTTTATGTAATATTTATTGCCATTAACACTTCTGTTCTTTTCAAATTGGTAATTAATACAATTGAAAAAGCTCGAGAAAAAATCAGATGGTAAAACTTTACCTTCCAAATCTAAAACAAGATAATTTTGAATTATTAGCTTACCCCATTGCGACTAATCTCTGTCCCACTCTTCCCAGAATCGGACGAGGATTGGCTGTGTGAAATAGTCGTTTATTCCATTGGTTTCCATAGCGTCAACTTGTGGGACAGGGAGAAGTGTCACAAGTTTGTCGAACCTACAACCGGACTTGCTTATTCTTTCTTATCAATTCTTGGGAATACTAACATTTTTGTTTCAGATGGTTAAAGGATCGAGAGTCCCAAAGCAGCGGTGCTGCAGTATTAGAAGTGGACTTACCAACGGGATACGGAATTAATCTGGGCGATGCCTACCAGGTTGTTCGGAAGTCGGAGAAATTAAAAGATGTCAGGACGAACGACCTCACGATCTCCTGGTATTTTGATTCAGTAAGTATAGTCTTGGTGGTTTCTGGTACGGATCTTCTCGCCGATAAAAAACAAGACCAAAGGTTTCGATGGGATCCCGAAAATTCGATATCTGATCCAGACAACTGGGTCTTGTCTTAGCCAGATTCAGTCTTCGCCAGACTCCTTGAACATTTTTACAATTAAAATTCAGAAACAGATTAAGGCCAAATAGCTAATCACCTGAGAAAACCAAGTTCAGATTTCGATTCAGCATGTGTGTTTACCCCTATAAGTCATATCTGTTTTGACGAAAACTTCCTGCCACTTCTGCCAATTTCCCGGCTCCGGCCGAACTCCAGAACTACTTGTCCGGCGAAAAAAGAAAGCTCAAAGACGAAATCAGGGTATCTTCTTTCCCCAGTAATGAACATCTAATCAACTTCAAATAGAAATTTAGCTTATAACAAATTTTCCGATTCCAGCCGGATTCCGGTCGAACTATATGTCCGGGTAAAATACGATTGTCACACAGGGACTCAGCATCTCTTCTTACCCCTAAATCGCTTATCTAATCAACTAGAAATAAAACTTTGACTTCCAACAGTTTTCCGGTTTTGGCCGGATTCCGGACGAACTACGTGTCCGGGTAGAAACTTGTTTTCACATAAGTGTTCAGCATGTCTTCTTGCCCTAAATCAAACATCTAATCAACTCCAAACAAAACTTTTAATTTTGACAAACTTTCCGGTTTGGGCCGGATTCCGGTCGAAATACTTCTCCGTCGAGAAAATAGTTTTCACCATCATCTTCAGCATGTCTCCCTACCTCTAAATCGAAATTTAATCCACTTCAAATAAATTTTTTACTTTCAACAAACTTTCCGGTTTGGGCCGGATTCCGGGCGAAATAGTTGTCCATCGAGAAAATAGTTTTCACCATCGTCTTCAGCATGTCTTCCTACCCCTAAACCGAACATCTAATCAATTTCAAATAAAACTTTTACTTTCAACAAACTTTCCGGTTTTGGGCCGGATTCCGGGCGAAATACTTGTCCGTCGAGAAAATAATTTACACCATCGTCTTCAGCATGTCTTCCTCCTACCTCTAAATTGAACATCTAATCAACTTCAAATAAAACTTGTACTTTCGACAAACTTTCCGGTTTTGGCCGGATTCCGGGCGAACTACATGTCCGACGACAAAATGGTTTTCACCATCGTGTTCAGCATGTCTTCTTACCCCATAATCGACTATCACATTAGCTGTTTCAAAATATTTTGTTTGTCCCTTAATTTGAATCCCCTCCCCCACCCCTAAATGTAGAGCTACAAAGGCCCATCTACGAACTTGACTGGTCCGACGACCCAACGAACCCTCGCACCAAGTTTCATCAAAATATCTCATTCTCTTCGAGAGTTATCGTGCTTACAGACGGACGGACGGACAGACGGACAACTTTTTGCGATGTCATAGGTATCCCTCCACTTACGTTTTGGGATCCCAAAAACAAAAAAAAACACGAAAAAGCACCCCAAGGACTGCTGCGGGAGGAAAGGACTGCACTGTAAAAAAATTTTCCGTATAAAAATCAACTGCAGTATTTGCTACTCGGATTCATGTTATCTATATTTGGTATTAATCTTATCTGCATAGAAATAAGGATAACCCAAGTAGCAAATACTGCAGTTAACATTAATCTTTATAGGGAAAACTTTTTATAGTGTGTGAGTCGACAAGACTATATGCACTTTGTTTTATTGTTTCATTGACCATGTTGCTTGATGCTTAATTAAATATTCTTTGAGCCCAAGCTGACTTTGAAACATACATTCAAACAATGTTTACAACGGATACGTCAGCTACGATTCTTCATCAGCGATTTTTCGGCCCTTCTTGGCAAGGGTCCTCGTCAGGCTGTCAATCTTCTGGGTCTTCTTACAGGTTTGTTTACTTCTCCAACGGTGACCCAGAAGATTGACAGCCTGACGGCGACCCTTGCCAAGAAGGGCCGAAATATCGCTGATGAATAATTGTAGCTGACGTATCCATTGTAAACACTGTTTGACTATGATGCTTAATTGCTCAGCATGATCTGTGCCCATTGCGTTATCCACGTCTGTTTTCAATAGCAAGTTTCAGATTGTTGGCACTAATGGAAATCAGCCCTTAGTCACTGAGATCTAGCCGCTGAAGATCTGAAACCAGCTCAGAAATCAGCCCTTCGTCCGCTGAAGATCTGAAACCAGCTCAGAAATCAGCCCTTCGTCCGCTGAAGATCTGAAACCAGCTCAGAATCGAATTTTGGCTTGTCAGTGTCTTAACCCACCCTAGAAGAAACACATTAGACAAGCTGATTTCTTTTCAGGTTGATTCTGAGATCAGTTGCTTCAACTACTCTGTTAAGCGGTGGTATGCTGTTGCCAATCATACGAAATATCGACAAGCAAAGATATATGAAATGTTTAGTCCTGGTAAGTGGGGCTTATACCGAGCTTCGATTAACCAACCTCCACAGAAAACCACCTGCTGTAGAGTGTGAAGAGTATGGATAGATAGATAGATAGATATTTTTATGGATCCAACTCGTAGCGCCGAGATGGCACTAAATACGTAGACTATTCATGTGTTAAAATACTTGAATATATACAATTATTACATAAATGAAATGAATCACTTAGAATTCACTTGTTTTTTGTTAATCTTCTCAGTGAAATATGGTACAAAGGAATTTTGTGCCGACGCGATGCCGCGTCCGTCCTGTCGCCAGTGCTAGATCGGCCAGTATATCTCAAGGATTGACCAATCAAGTCAAGCTCGTAGAAGTTTTTTTTTTTGGGGGGGGGGGAGGATTAGAAATTCAAAGATTGAAAAAGAGCTCGGTGGATCTCATTGAAGGTTTTTGGCGTTTTTTCGGTTCTTCCTGATGGTAACGCTTACTATGCGTAACATTTTGGAACACAACAGATAACATCCGAAGTGTTATTTACGCATTATCTGTTGAAACCGCGCATCCTTGTGTTATCTGTTATGAAACTTCCGACAGTGAGGGAAATGCATAATACAGACTTGAATAGTAATTTAGAAATTTTAGTTACCAACGATCGGAGGTTAGGTCGTGTGCGCCTGTCTCATATTTTTTTACTTATTCGCGAACCGTACCCTATATAGAAATTCTTTATTAACTATTGATGGGAAGTTGGAACAGACCCTGCCCTAGAGGGACGCCTGAGGCATGACTCCGAACTTCGTACTTCTCACGTGGATTCTGTAGGAAAATGCAAACTAAACACAGTCCGTCCCAACAAGTTGTCTTCTTCGATCATGTGACACTATAGACAGAGGCGTTACTAGCAAAACTGTTTTTTGGGGGGGGGCAAGGTATTTACCTACTGGCTGGTCATTTTGAAAAAATCGACTGATTGTCAGAAAAGCCGACCGTTAGAACAAGAGCTACGAGTAATTGTTCATATGGCAATTGTTACGAGTAGGTGTTAAAGAAAGTTAACGAGAACGTCACAAAATACCCACGCCATCCAAAAATGCGGTTTGGACCAAGTCTGAACGTTTCTGGCATCGCCTCGGATCATCTAGGGCTAATGACTTATCTTCCAAGTTTCAGCCCAATAGATCCACTCGTTTGGTCCCTAGACGTGCCACACGATTACCGGGACCCCCTCCAGCTTCCCGCACGCAGCCGAATTTGGTTGACTCCTCATCTGAAGCATTTGCTCCCACCTATCAAGTTTCACTCGAAACCGAGCATTTTTTAACTTCCGGTGACTCTCCCCTCATCGTTGCCGGATCCGGTTTGAACCCTAAAATATGTTATCTAGGCATATGACTTCTCTATATTCCAAGTTTCCCTTCAGAACGTTCAACTTGTTTGACCCTATGTGAGCAGCACCGTATACGGGGCTCCCATCCCAACTCCCTCCACTGTGGCTAGATTCGACTCGGAAACATAAACTTCGCATCTCTGACATCTCCTCTTCCCGTCCATCAAGTTTGACTGGAATCGGAGCATAGCCTATCAGCAAATTTCTGGTTCCCGCTTCCAACCCCCCCCCCCCACCCCACCCCCTAGCTTGGCGGGATCCGGTCCGGACGCCAAATAACAAATTGTGGCTGCATAAGCTAGGTACTGTCCAACTTGCATCCCATTCTGTCCATAAGTTTAGATTTTTGTGCATGTCAAAAAGTCCCCCCCCCCCGCTCCCCCGATCGTTGCTGCATGTGGTTCGAACCTCGGATGCATGTTTTGCTTGTCTTGGTCCTCAGTTCTTATCACCCATAAAGTTTCACTGGAATCGGACCACCCGTTCGCAACTTACTGAAGTCAGTGATTTCCGGATTCCTCTTCCTTCAACTCCTTAAAATGACGTTCAGGGTCCCAGAACACAAATTCTCCTATGGCATTGTGTGGGATCCTTAACTCACTAATATGCCTGCAAAGTTTCATCTTCTTTAGAACATCTGGAACTATCCTAACTGGCGATCACCGAAATTCCGGGAAACCCCCTCCAGCCCACCCCCCCCACAGAGCTCCGATACGATCTAGGCTCCGTCAAGTAAGGCCTAATGCGTGTTCTTCCCGCCATCCATCCCAATATATCGACTTAGCTCTAAGAATTTCAAAAAGTTTTCCGGTGCCCACCTCCGAGCCGGACTTGACATGGAACATTTGAGACGATAGCTCTTTCCACTTGCCAAGTTTCATTCAGATCCAGTCACTCATTTAAAAGCTGCAATCGAGGAAACGACTATTCACAAGTCAGTATGTTCGGGTCCCTGACGTGCCTATCAAGTTTCATCGTCCTAGCAATCAGGAGTACCGAACTCGCACGATCACTAGAATTCCGCCTCCCCCCCCCCCCCCCCAAACTCCCCCACACTGCCCAAATCCGGTCCTATTATGCCAATGACGTGTCTAGGGCTTGTTCTTCCCACCAAGTTTCATCCCGATCCCTCAACTATAAGCGTTTCCAAAGATTTCCGGTTCCCCCTCCGACTCCCCCCAATGTCATCGGATCCGGCCCAGATTTAAAATGGGTCGGCTGAGGCACAAGGTCTTTCTAAATATCAAGTTTCATTTAAAACCGATTCCGGATTCCCAATCCCTTATGTAGTTCAGGTATGTAGGACTTGTGCTTGTTCTTCCCACCAAGTTTCATCCCGAACCCACCAATCAAAGCGTTTCCCAAGATTTCCCCCCCCCCCCCCCCCCCCCCCCCCCCCAATGTCACTGAAAATGGGGCTTCTGAGACACGAGGTCTTTCTATATATCAAGTTTCATTAAGATCCGATCACCCGTTCTTAAGTTAATATTACCTCACTTTTCCCGATTCCCCCTCTCTCCAGCCTCCCCCCCCCCCTCCCCAGATGGTCGGGTGGAGGAAACAACTATTCTCAAGTCAATCTGTTCGTGTCCCTCAGAAATTGCGATCGCTATACTATATCGCTTTGCCGTTTCTACGAAATACCGACTGTTTTAAAGAACAAGACCAAAGGTTTCGATGGGATCCCAAAAATTCAATATTTGATCCAGAAAATTGGGTCTTGTCTTCGCCAGTCTCCTTGAACATTTTTACTATTAAAATTCAGAAACAGATTAAGGTCAAAAGCTAATCATCTGAGAAAACCAAGTTCAGATATGGAGTCAGCATGTGTGTTTACCCCTATAAGTCATATCTGTTTTGAAGTACTTGTCCGGCGAAAAAAGAAAGCTAAAAAACGAACTCAGCGTATCTTCTTTGCCCAATATTGAACATCTAGTCAAATTCAAATGAAAATTGTCCGGTTCAGTAATGATTGTCACACGGATTCAGCATCTCGTCTTACGCCTAAATCGGATATCTAATTAACTACAAACAAAACTTTATAACTTTTAATAATTTTCCGGTTCCGGCCGGTTTCCGGGCGAACTAGTTGTCCGGGTAGAAAATTGTTTCCACAGAGCTGTTCAGCATGTTTTCTTACACCTAAATTGAACAACTAATCAGCTCCAAATAAAACTTTTACTTTTAACAAACTTTCCGGTTTTGGTCGTATTCCGGGCGAACTGCGTATCCGGAAAGAAATTGGTTTTCACCGTCGAGTTCAGCATATTTTCTTACCCCTACATCGAACATCTAATCGTCTTCAAATAGAACTTTTACTTTTAACAGACTTTCTGGTTTTGGCCGGATTCCGGGTGAACTACTTGTCCGATGACAAAATGTTTTCATCATGGTGTTAAGCAATGTCTTCTTACCCCATAATCGACTATCACATTATCTGTTTAAAAATATTTCATTTGCCCCTTAATTTAAACCCCCTCCGCTAAATGTAGGGCTACAGAGCCCATCTACGAACTTGACCTTACTCTTGACCCAAAGAATCCTCAAACCAAGTTTAATCAAAATATCTCATTCCCTTCGAGAGTTATAGCGCGCACAGACGGACGGACGGACGGGACAGACGGACGGAAGGGCGGACGGCCAGACGGACAACTTTTGCGATCCCAAAAATGGACTGTTTCAAAGAATAAAATCGACTGTTTCTTCTAAAAATCGCGCCGTAGTTTTTTACAGACTGGCCGACAACATTGGGAGGGCGTCCCCCTCTCCCTCCTTCGTGACACCCCTGACTACAGAACGCACCTCCATCTCGAGGTTGAGGATACGTTTGCTCTAATCCCGACGGTTAATTTTTTATTTTCTTTCAGAAAACTTCGAGCTTGTTATGTTAGACGCGACGTCTCTTTATGTTCTCGATGTTTGCGAAGTCTGTGGTTCCTACCAGTGCCCATACTGCCCAATGTATAGCGGAAGTTATGCAGTTGTTAACAGTCAATACAGTTGTATTACGATTGTTGTTTTATCACTTTTGAAAACGCTGTTCTTTTTCTCATAAACGTTTTGATACAAGCGATCGATGACACGGCAGTCAGTGTTCTTTTTGTTTTAAGGTCGGGCATTCGCTGGTAGGTGGGGGAAAAAGTAGTTAATTTTTGTTAAGCCTTTTCGTAGATTTGAAGTTATGTTGCTGTCTTTTTTTGTCTTTTTCGAACCAATGACGTTTATGTACCGCTATGATCGTCATGGGCTACTGATCAATGTCGCGTGGACATGGTAAAGTGGGGGCCACAGTCAGCGATAATTGCTTTACCGTCGCAAGAGTGTTTTACCAATGACGGATCTAGGTTGTAAACTGAGGCGTCTTCTTTCTATAGCTCACAGGCTTTAGAAAACTAAGAAGGGCAGGCACTTTAGCCTCTCGTTTTTGGGATCCCAAACCTTAAGTGACGGGATACCTCTGATTTCGTAAAAGTTGTCCGTCTGTTAGCACGATAACTCTCGAAGGGGTTGATATATTTTATTCGAAACTTGGCATGAGGGCTCTTTGGGTCAAAGTACAAGGTGAAGTTGGAGGATGGGCTCTGTATCTCTACATTTAGGGGTGGGGGAGGGGTTTCAAAGTAAGGGGCGAAAACAAATATTTTTAAAAGCTAATGAGATAGTCGATTAATGGGTAAGGAGACATGCTGAATCTGAAGATGAAAATTATTTTCTCGCCCGACAAGTAGTTCACCCGGAATCCGGCGAAAACGGGAAAATTTGTGAAAATTAAAATTTTGTTCTGAAGTTGATTTAGAGGTTCGATTTAGGGTTACGGAGACGTACTGAACCCAAATGTGAAATTTATTTTCTTGCCGTACAAGTGGTTCACCCGAAAGTAAAACTGGAAAATTTGTGAAAAGTTTAATCTGAAGTTGATTAGAGGTTTGATTTAGGGGTAAGAAGACATGCTGAATCCGAATATGAAAATTGTTTTTTTGCCGGACAAGTAGTTGGCCCAGAATTCGGCCACAACAGGTAATTATCATGAAGTTTTAAAACCCAATAATATAGTCGACATAGAGTGAAGAAACATGCTGCTGCAACTTTCGAACAACTTTGCAAGATTCGGTATCGGGGTAAGGAGACATGCCGAATCTAGTTTTGAACTTAATTTCCTTGCCGGATAAGCTGGCAAAATCTGTCAAAACCGGAAAATTTGGATCGAAAGGGTCGCCTCTCAATGTCACCAGCTCTTTTGCTATGAATGAGGTCCGCCGAGAGTAGCCTACTGCTAAAAGGAGGAATTTGGTCAAGTGGTCAAGTTGGTCTGAAGTCGATTAGAGATGATATGTTGGAGTAGAAATGCATGCTGAAATCCATATCAGTCTGAACTTGGCTATAGGTTATAGCAAAATGTTAAATGGGTTTGCGGAAATCTACAAAATTTGTTTGCCTGGATCAAGTAGTCCAATAAATATTCAACATTTGCTATCCCACCGAAACCTTTGGTTTTGTTACAATTCCACTCAGTGGGTATCAAATGATTTCCTCTATGTGTTGTATTGTTACATGCACGTTCTCACTTGCAAATCTTTGTGAGCTTTGGACACAGAAAGCTGCCGATGTTTCCTTTAACAATATTACATACGCGGCACATTAAATGGTGCAGTAAAACTAGTTTCATTACCATGAATTAAGTTAGACACCTTTTACTTCCGGACGAAACTTTACGCCGCAATTCATCGAGTGTGAATCTATTTGGTTAGCACTTAGCAATTAATATCACTTAGTGGTCTCCAAAGCGACAGTCAACAGCCATCCACGAATAAAATATCTTTTGATGAGGCCATCTTACGTCAAAAACCGTCAAGTCTCCTAGATGACGCTGTCTACGTTATCTTTCATTCGTCTATGCCTTGCGCTAAAGCTTCTAGTGTAGTTTGTTTACTTTTTGACGAGCCACTGTTTGGCAACAGTGTCTTCGATTGGTTCTGATGTTTGTGATGAAGGTAGTTGGAATTTTCTGTGATTTATCCTGCACTCAGTGAATCTACCCTTGGCTAACCAGGATAGCCTTGTGACAGTAGATCAAATTTCAGTTCAAAAGAATGGAATCCCACCTTTGTGTAGAATGCTAGAAAGAAGAACGAATGCAGTGCTCAGCTTCAATCAAATTAGGGAAACCCAGTGCAACAGAAAGGCCACTTGGTGGGCCAATAAGTGTGCAGCCACAAGCACAGACCAGAGCAAGACCCAGTGAATCAAGCAGTGTGCGTGTGCTTATGTGTTGCTTTCCTGTGAATCCAGTGATTCTTGATAGAGGCTCTCATGTCATGGGTTGCTTCAGTGGGACAAACTCTAAATCTGATGCTGAAGAAAGCAAGAAGAGGAAAGATGCCAACAAGAAAATCAACCAGCAGATACAGAAAGATAAACAGATATACAGGGCAACTCATCGTCTCTTGCTACTAGGTAAATTCACGTCTTGAATTGTTAAATGATAGGCTACTTTTCTTTTCAGAGAAACACCATGGTATAAAACCATAAAACCTGTTGCAGCATTCTGTCTTTAAACTTCTGTATCCTTGTGCCCTGACTTCAAGAACTGTTATTGAATAAGAATATACCGGTCTGACACAATCTCCTGATTTTTGGATAACCTATGCCAAATCTTGAGTATATCTAGCGTTTAGCATAGCATATGCCAGACTGATGCCAGATACTGGATACCCTATGCCGAACGCTGGATACATGTTGGTGCAGTAGAGGTATGCTCAAGTGAACGTTTGTTGACATTCGACTTTGTCATTTTCATGCAATTGCTCTGTCTAAGGCTAACTACCAGTTAGCAAAAGTAGGTAATTATGGGTATCTGAAAACACCTGAATAGGCATTTTGGGTTTTTCTACCATTAAGACCAAAACTGTACTGTTCACGTTAAAGTAACTGTTAACATAAACATACCTCTACTGTACCCTGACATACTCTAATAACACAGTAATTGGATCTGCAATTACTCATTTTTGCAGTTATCGTGGTATCTGATACCACGGTTCCTTTGCAAAATGACAATTTTATTGCCGAAATTGCACTTTAGAAGTCATCCCTAAAAAAAAGCTTCAGTCATGTCACTAAGTTCCAAACGTCTTTCTCTCCAATTTGACAAAATCCTAAGCTCTACTGTTAAGCTCACATACCACGATAACTGCAAAAATGACTTTTGATTGTAGTATCAGATACTATGGTAAATGTGAAAACGAGTTTAGACAGTGGTATCAGATACCATGGTATCTGCAAAAATGCAACTAATGAATGAGTTCTTATTCGTTGATTTCTGAGCTATGTGCAAATCATCAATATTTAATTGGGTTAGAGTATCCATCTTTTGGCATAGGGTATACAAAAATCAAGGGTTTGAGGTTGACTGCAATATACTGTTTTTATGAGGTCATTTGATAAACTTTTTTATCACAACATCAATAGCAACTAACGAGTCTTATGACTTCTTGCAAACTTTAAGACAAACTAGGAAATGTGAATCTTACAGAACCTGCTGCAACTTCTTTAGTGAATAGTAGTGATAGCATTTATTCAAACAATGTTTACAACGGATATGTCAGCTATGATTCTTCATCAGCGATATTTCGGCCCTTCTTGGCAAGGGTCCTCGTCAGGCTGTCAATCCTCTGGTTCGACTTGGGGGAAGGAAACAAACCTGTAATCAGGTTTGTTAGATGGTTTGTTTTACCTGAGTACAGGTTTGTTTCTTTCCCCGAAGTTGAACCAGAGGATTGACAGGTTTGTTAGATGGTTTGTTTTACCTGATTATAGGTTTGTTTCCTTCCCCGAAGTTGAACCAGAGGATTGACAGCCTGACGAGGACCCTTGCCAAGAAGGGCCGAAATATCGCTGATGAAGAATCATAGCTGACGTATCCATTGTAAACATTGTTTGAATAAATGTTTCAAAGTCAGCTGGGGCTCAAAGAATATTTATAGTGATAGCATTCATATCTATATACCGTATTTTGTTTTCTTTTTACTACAAATCTATCTTCCTAACTATCACAACAAACAACAGAGGTCATTTTTTTGTTGTGGGTTGCTAACTCCTCTTATGCACTCCTACCCTAGAAGTCATTTAATTTGAATGGGAACACGTTGGTTTGGTTTGGTAGTAGTTACTGTGGTGTCATTCGAGGGGGAGGGGGGGCTAGTTTTTTTGCAAAATGACTCCCCTAGGCAGATAGGCAGGAGAAATGGAATGCTGCAGTCAACCGCAAACTCTTGATTTTTCTATTCCCTATGCCAAATTTTTGATATATCCAGCGTTTAGCATAGCCTATTTCTAATGCTGGATAGCATGTGGCAAACCCTGGATACATGTTGATGTTGGTGCTCTAACTCTGACCTACTCCAGTATAAATGAATCCTGATTGGCTGATTTCAGAGCTTTTTTCAAATCATTGATATCTGATTAAGTTGGGAGTATCCAGCCTTGGGAATAGTGTATCTAGCATTAGGCATACAGTACTCAAAATTCAGTGGTTTGTTGGAGACTGTAATGTTGCACACCTTCATCCTGATTAGCTTTTCCTGGACAGCCAATTAATTTTTTGTGATCTTTTAAAATTAAGTTCAGTTCAGTTAAGGTTACCAGGGTTCACTACCGGTAAGTAAAATGACAATTTGAAATAAGACACAGAATGATGTTGTAAGTAAGATGCAACCAGGGTGATGCAACCCCCTGGGGGCATGATACATACACCTTGGATACATGTTGATGTTGGTGCTCTAACTCTGACCTACTGCAGTATAAATGAATCCTGATTGGCTGATTTCGGAGCTTTTTATAAATCATTGATATCTGATTAAGTTAGAGTATCCAGCCTTGGGAATAGTGTATCTAGGATTAGGCATACTGTATTCATAATTCAGTGGTTTGTAGGAGACTGTAATGTTGCACACCTTCGTCCTGCTTAGCTATTTCTGGACAGCCAATTAATTTTGTGTGACCTTTTAAAATTAAGTTCAGTTCGGTTAAGGTTACCAGGGTCCAGTACCGGTATGTAAAATAAAAATTTGAAATAAGACCCAGAATGATGTTGTAAGTAAGATGCAACCAGGATGCACCATAAAGAGGACAGTTTCTGATGGTGTCAAAGGGGGAGATACCGTTACCAGTGAATAGGAATGAATAGGCCTAAACATGTTTTTATGCAAAATACTAAATCAATTCACAAATCAGGACCAAACTACACTTCAACACAAAATTCTCCATCCACTTCATCGATTATTCAGTGAAGGCAGGCTAGATTTGAACCAAGGTATGAAGAAAGAATGGTAATTTGAAGAAGAGGCTTTACTAGCCAGAATGTTTAGAGGGGGGCAAGGTATTTACCGACTGGCAGGTCACTTTTAATGATAGTTTTTGCACATAAAAGACTTGTTCAAATTCGACTGATTTTCAGAAAAAATGACTGTTTTTAAGGAAAACCTACTGTTTTGATGAAAAATAGACGGATACCAACAACATCCACCTAGCTAAATGTTTTTCTTTTCCTTTGAACGTCCAAACATCCAGATGGCCCCACTAGAACATCCCATCCCATGGTTTTACAATGCTTTGGTTCGAAGTGCAACTTGAATGTGGGTGCTGTTAGAAGTTTTTTTACATTCTTTACTTGGTCCGTTATTTTTACGTCAGCGTTTCGTAATAGAAGGCTTACACAGAATTAGCACTGAATTACATTAGTGTTAAATGAAATCTATATGGAAATGGTCAACTGGCACACATAGCTACATACACTCCATAGTAGGATCCATCTTAGAAAGTTTAAAACATTATCTGATGGGAAACACATTGGGTGAGCTGGCCAGGACTAGTGATGGTAGTAGTGCTGCTAATCTTTTCAGCCTATGGTAAGCCTGTCATACATGGACTAGAGTTACTCCTTAGTCAATGTCTTATTAATATTTGTGCTTGTTTCAGGGGCTGGTGAGTCTGGCAAGAGCACTATTGTAAAACAGATGAGGATTCTGCACGTTGATGGATTCAGTGATGAGTAAGTTCCGTTTCCTTGCACAGATGAAGTATGTTACTTCCAACATTACTTGACTTCTTGACACCGCAATTCTTGGTTGTTTGGTGTGATGATGCCTGAGCTAAAAACTTGCAGTCAGATGTTTTTGGAAAAATTTAAATAGATAACTATTGTTACCAATAATGACTCTCATTTCTAGTACCAAGCTTTCTCATAATGGGGCAAACCTATCACTCGCGTGTAGTAGCTTTGTAGGGCAACCTGTTAGATGTTTAAAGGATTCCACTGTAATTCCACAAGTGGGATCTTTAATGTAATAACACAATTTTTTGCTCATGTTTCTTTGTCGTCATTGACCTAGAGAGCTTGAGCATTCCTTCCCTCTGTCTCGTACTTTGAACAGTGCCATTTCCATGCAATTGCTGTGGCAAAAATCAACTACTAGCTACTACTAGCTAGCCATAGTAGCCAATTAAGGGCCCCTGAGATTACCTGAATAGGTATTTCTGATCTTCATTCTACCGTTTGGCTACAGTAACTATTCAAATAAGCATACCTCCACTGTATTTGAACTTGTTGATAAGCAACCCTTGGCTGGTTGTGTCAATATGTATCTACTTGTGAAGACCAAGGGTCCATAGGAACTCATTCACAACTTAGTTGCACATAATTGGCCTCCACTACGGACCCTTTAGCAGAGCGGTCTTCTTCCTCATTGGATTCCAGTAGGCAAAGGCGAAATCAGTTTTCGTTCTTTCCAAAGAAGAACCCGCAGAACTCCATGTACTTTTACCGTTGCTGTGTGCCCTCCAGCTTGAATTCTGTTCGATGGAAAAAAAATATGACTGTTGAGTCAAGTACAAAAATGTTTTGCGATGCTTGGATTCCAGTAGGTAAAGGCGAAATCAGTTTTCGTTCTTTCCAAGGAAGAACCCGCAGAACTCCATGTACTTTTTGGGATCCCAAAACGTAAGTGGAGGGATACCTATGACATCGCAAAAGTTGTCCGTCCGTCTGTCCGTCCGTCTGTCCGTCCGTCTGTAAGCACGATAACTCTCGAAGGGAATGAGATATTTTGATGGAACTTGGTGTGAGGGTTCGTTAGGTCGTCGGACCAGTCAAGTTCGTAGATGGGCTTTGTAGCTCTACATTTAGGGGTGGGGGAGGGGATTCAAATTAAGGGACAAACAAAATGTTTTGAAACAGTAATGTGATAGTCGATTATGAGGTAAGAAGACATGCTGAACACGATGGTGAAAACCATTTTGTCATCGGACAAGTAGTTCGCCCGGAATCCGGCCAAAACCGGAAAGTTTGTTGAAAGTAAAAGTTTTATTTGAAGTTGATTAGATGTTCGATTTAGGGGTAGGAAGACATGCTGAAGACGATGGCGGAAATTATTTTCTCGACGGACAAGTATTTCGCCCGGAATCCGGCCCAAACCGGAAAGTTTGTTGAAAGCAAAAGTTTTATTTGAAGTTGATTAAATGTTCGATTTAGAGGTAGGAAGACATGCTGAAGACGATGGTGAAAACTATTTTCTCGACGGACAAGTATTTCGACCGGAATCCGGCCCAAACCGGAAAGTTTGTCAAAATTAAAAGTTTTATTTGGAGTTGATTAGATGTTCGATTTAGGGCAAGAAGACATGCTGAACACTTATGTGAAAACAATTTTCTACCCGGACATGTAGTTCGTCCGGAATCCGGCCAAAACCGGAAAACTGTTGGAAGTCAAAGTTTTATTTCTAGTTGATTAGATAAGCGATTTAGGGGTAAGAAGAGATGCTGAGTCCCTGTATGACAATCATATTTTACCCGGACATATAGTTCGACCGGAATCCGGCTGGAATCGGAAAATTTGTTATAAGCTAAATTTCTATTTGAAGTTGATTAGATGTTCATTACTGGGGAAAGAAGATACCCTGATTTCGTGTTTGAGCTTTCTTTTTTCGCCGGACAAGTAGTTCTGGAGTTCGGCCGGAACCGGCAAATTAGCAGAAGTGGCAGGAAGTTTTCGTCAAAACAGATATGATAGGGGTAAACACACATGCTGAATCCAAATCTGAACTTGGTTTTCTCAGGTGATTAGCTATTTTGCCTTAATCTGTTTCTGAATTTTAATTGTAAAAATGTTCAAGGAGTCTGGCGAAGACTGGATCTGGCTAAGACAAGACCCTGTTGTCTGGATCAGATATTGAATTTTTGGGATCCCATCGAAACCTTTGGTCTTGTTACCGTTGCTGTGTGCCCTCCAGCTCGAACAGAGGACAGTTAGCCTATAAGCGAGAAGGAAGTTCGCTATCGACAAAGCATCATGGGTCCTTGCTATGTGCATAAGCTTGTAGCAGCATTATAGTATGTTGTTTTAGGTAAAACCTAGAAAGAGAAATGTGTGTTGTTTAATATCTGAAAATTCAAGAAGCTCCAGGAATTTGATAGGCTGATAATGACTGATCAGCCCAGTCCTTGTACTCAGGACATGTAAGGAAAATAAGAATCTAGGTGCAGTCCGGTCCCGTTTGCTTCTGTTATTGTTATTGCCTATAGCAGTTGTGTCTGCAAAAGCAGACAGAGAAGTCAGGAATATATTCTGCATAGCGTGTCAGTGGGGGCTAGTAGGCTAATCGCAAAATTGTTTTCTTGCCTGTTTATCAAGTGCCGCAACTGCATATCCCAAAACTTTATAAGGTAGATGAAACTTTGTTTCTTTTCTAGGGAAAAGAAACAAAAAATCGAAGACATCAAGAGAAATATTAGGGATGCAATTATTGTAAGTATGATTTTCTTTATAATCTTCGTCCCGTCTTGCTCCGTTGTCAAAATTGTACTTTTTTTACGTGTACTTTTACGTTAACTTTTGTAATTTCCATATATTTGTTTTACTCCTGATTTGGATGGATCAGCGTTCAGGAAAGAATAGGGACATAAAGTCGGATTACGTAAGCAGCTTGCTGTGTCTGGTATTACAAAAAAAAACTTTGGGGGTGGCTTAACCAGCTTAGAGATTTCGGACAGTCTATAACGTTCAGACAGCTATTCTCGCGGCGCTATCGGCGCCGTGAAAAGAAGAAAAATTGCCTCTATACGTAATATAGACATAGTGAGAGCCAAGTCTACTGTGCATTATATTGCCACTACCATTGTCCTACCACCGTGGTCCAGTAACCAGTATGTGATTAAAAGATTTGGTCTGATAGACCTGGCTGTTGCTGTTCCTATGAGAGTTGTTAATTTTCAAATAAGTTCCGGACTCGAGATCACCCTTGGGTGACTCTTCAGAGAACGTCTTAAATTGGAAATTATATATAATAGTTGAATGTTGAGTGTATTGAATCCCTTGCATATAGTCGTGGTAAACTGCATTTTGTTGCTTTTTTCTTTAATTTTTTTCATAATCCGCCCCCTACTGTACTTGTACAGTTTCGGCAAGTAATAAGTCTATATCATATCATATCATTGAGCCTACTAGGCTTACATTTCGTCATATTCTTTGGTGCCGTTCAGAGATAGGTGACGACCGATGTAATATCCTTCTCGTGTAGCTAGGCTTGTAGCAGTGCATGGACAACCATGTAAATGCTAGTACAACTTTTTTCGCTAGCTCTTTGGTAACGCGTGTGCTAAAGCAGAGCTAAAAGCCTACATCATTTCGTCAGATTATTTTTTCCTCGTCTCGGTAAAAAAAAAGTTACCGGTTGTCTCCCCGCGCCATCGCGTTCTCAGTCTGTTCTAGTGTGTGTGCGGTATTGGTTAAAGCGCAAAGGCAAGTACAGTTAGTGCCGCAAAGTTATTCTGGGAACCCGTAAAATCTCAATACTGCACGTCTCCTTGTCATAAGCAATACATGCTCTAAACATCTGGACAAGTTTAGTTAATGGGTGCGCTTAGTTCGATTCCAGTAACAGTTGAAGAGCTGAGCGCACAAAGGTGATAAATCGCCTTTTTTGCGCAAATTGAGTTCAGAGCACATCAAGTACACATTTCTGCGCTCTTTCTCCCGGTGCTACCAGAATCTTTGCCAGATCACTCCCTACTCAGATACTCAGTCGACAAAAGTGAAACGCGTGTTGCTGGGCGAAAGCAGTTAAAACGCTACCGTGGTCGCTGAAAGCTGTAACCAGTGACAGGTGAGCCAATCTCACTACCTCGTCTCAGAGCTGCCCAATCCAACCAATGTAATTTAAGCATGAAGCCTTCAAGTGAGCACCCCAGAAAAAAAAGACCTGTCCTGGGGGCCTCCTGCACTGTCAGAAGTTTGATAAGAGATAACACAAGGATGCGCTATTTCAACAGACAACGCATTGGATATAATCTGTCGTCGCAACAAACTTTACACATGAAATGTTAAGCATTGCCATCAAGTGCCGGAAAACCGCCAATAAAGCATTTGCTGAACTTTCCGATATCGTGACAACAACAAAAAAAGTCAGCAGATGCTTTTTCGGCTCTTCCTTGCAATGCTTGATATGCATAACATGTCATGCATAATTGTTTGTCGCGATAACAGATTACATCCCAAGTGTTGTCTGTTGAAATCGCGTATCCTTGTGTATGAAACCTTCTGACATTGTAGAACAACCCTTCAGCAAACCTTGAATTATATATAAGCATTCCTATGTGAAGAATTTAATCATTATTTGGTCAGATTTTGCCTTGTGACGGGAGGGGGGGGGGGGGCTTTCGTCCTCAGAGCCTCCAAATACCAATGTTCACTCTACGTTTGTTTCCTTGCAGACTATAGTCGAAGCTTTGAATGTGATATCACCCACTATTCAGTTGGATAATCCCAAGAATCAAGAAAATGTCCAGTATGTCCTCACAGTGGCACAGCAGAAAGATTTCGACTACCCTCAAGTAAGTAGAGAAGTTTGACAGTTTTGGTTATAGCTGAACAAAAAAAAGGTTTCAGCTGCACTGTAAAAGAAAAATGTTGCAGTATTTGCTACTGTGATTAATCTTGTCTTTATTGAGATAAGATTATCCCTAATTCGGATTAATTTTATCCCAATAAAGATAAGATTTAATCCCAGTAGCAAATACTGCATCCTTATTCGGAGAAACTTTTTACAGTACGGATCCCAATCGGGTGGGTGTATTTTTTTTAAAGGATGTACGGTACTTGCAATACTTACCCACTCTTCTTCCCTAATTGGTCGATCTATTCTTTCCACGAAGCTTGGGATTGTGCACGATATATGCGGTGTGTCCAACCCTAACGACCCCAAAAAGTGGAAAATTGGCTTCATCACTCCCATTCCGAAAAAGGGAGCAGCTAATGATTTCTCTGGTGTGAGGCCGATCACTGTTACATAAATTTTTAGCCGAATTTACGAGAGATTTGTTGCTTCTTGGCTAAAAAAATATCTCTCGGAAGTCATCGATAAGAGGCAATTTGGTAACATCCCGAAGTGTTCAACTGTTCACTATCTCGTTAGTTTACTTGATTTTATTTTAAAAAATTTAGATGAACCCGGGAAATGGATAAATCTAATTGCAATAGATTTTAAAAAAGCTTTCGATCTTGTAGATCACAAGATTTTGCTGGAAAAAATGGCAGAGAAAAATATTCCTGAATATCTTATTAATATCGTAAAAAGCTTTCTAACAAACAGAGAACAAATCGTAAAATATAAAAATAATTTTTCTTCTTCTTTACCGGTTTTTTGCGGTGTCCCGCAAGGAACAGTGATCGGTCCTTTATGCTTCCTCCTCATGATCGATGCAATAGCTGTTGGGCTGGAAGAAAGATGGAAGTATGTAGATGATCTTTCCCTAGCAGAGGTAGTATTTGGAGCGTGTAAAAGTCAAACTTTCAATTATATTGAACAAGTTACCTCTGAAGCAGCAAAATTAAATATGGTGGTAAATAAAGATAAATCTTCAGTAATGACATTTTCATTTCTCAAGAAAAGCCTACCTGAATTCGAACCACCTATAGACCCAAACCTCCTCAGTAACAGCACTACCCTGCTTGGAGTAGTGATCTCTTCTGATCTAACTTGGCATGAAAACACAAGATTGATTGTAAAAAAGGCAAATGGTGCTATCCAAATGCTGAAGACTCTAAAGAAATTCCGGGTTCCTAAGGATAAACTAAAATTAATTTTCTGCATGTTCATCCGCCCACTAGTAGAATATGCATGTCCTGTTTGGCATTTCGCTCTTACAAAAGAAGAAAGTGATAAAATTGAACGGGTTCAGAAGAGGTCTCTACAAATCATCTACGGAGGTTCCCCACTGCCTTACTCTTTTTATCTAAAAGAATACAAACTTGACCCCCTTTTTGTCCGTCGAGAGAAACTGTGCCTAAAATTTGGCTCAACCCTCCTCCTCAACCCCATCTACAAGAACTTCCTCCCGCCTCTCTTTGTCCCCCTCAGATCCCGACTCCCCAGAGAGGCGGCTACGAAAGTTCCAAAACTGACACCGGTTTACTCCAGGTCACAGCGTTATTCTCGAAGCTTTGTGCCGAGTTTTGTTCGTACTTTTAACAATTGGTAACTTGTGCGTTTTATCCTATTCTTTTTGTTTTTGGGATCCCAAAACGTAAGTGGAGGGATACCTATGACATCGCAAAAGTTGTCCGTCTGTCCGTCCGTCCGTCCGTCTGTAAGCACGATAACTCTCGAAAGGAATGAGATATTTTGATGAAACTTGGTGTGAGGGTTCGTTGGGTCGTCGGACCAGTCAAGTTCGTAGATGGGCTTTGTAGCTCTACATTTAGGGGTGGGGGAGGGGATTCAAATTAAGGAACAAACAAAATATTTTGAAACAGCTAATGTGATAGTCGATTATGGGGTAAGAAGGCATGCTGAACACGATGGTGAAAACCATTTTGTCATCGGACAAGTAGTTCGCCCGGAATCCGGCCAAAACCGGAAAGTTTGTTGAAAGTAAAAGTTTTATTTGAAGTTCGATTTAGGGGTAGGAAGACATGCTGAAGACGATGGTGAAAATTATTTTCTCGACGGACAAGTATTTCGCCCGGAATCCGGCCCAAACCGGAAAGTTTGTTGAAAGTAAAAGTTTTATTTGAAATTGATTAGATGTTCGATTTAGGGGTAGGAAGACATGCTGAAGATGATGGTGAAAACTATTTTCTCGATGGACAAGTATTTCGCCCGGAATCCGGCCCAAACCGGAAAGTTTGTTGAAAGTAAAAGTTTTATTTGAAGTTGATTAAATGTTCGATTTATAGGTAGGGAGACATGCTGAAGACGATGGGGAAAACTATTTTCTCGACGGACAAGTATTTCGACCGGAATCCGGCCCAAACCGGAAAGTTTGTCAAAATTAAAAGTTTTATTTGGAGTTGATTAGATGTTCGATTTAGGGCAAGAAGACATGCTGAACACTTATGTGAAAACAAGTTTCTACCCGGACTTCTAGTTCGTCCGGAATCCGGCCAAAACCGGAAAACTGTTGGAAGTCAAAGTTTTATTTCTAGTTGATTAGATAAGCGATTTAGGGGTAAGAAGAGATGCTGAGTCCCTGTGTGACAATCGTATTTTACCCGGACATATAGTTCGACCGGAATCCGGCTGGAATCGGAAAATTTGTTATAAGCTAAATTTCTATTTGAAGTTGATTAGATGTTCATTACTGGGGAAAGAAGATACCCTGACTTCGTCTTTGAGCTTTCTTTTTTCGCCGGACAAGTAGTTCTGGAGTTCGGCCGGAACCGGGAAATTGGCAGAAGTGGCAGGAAGTTTTCGTCAAAACAGATATGACTTATAGGGGTAAACACACATGCTGAATCCAAATCTGAACTTGGTTTTCTCAGGTGATTAGCTATTTGGCCTTAATCTGTTTCTGAATTTTAATTGTAAAAATGTTCAAGGAGTCTGGCGAAGACTGGATCTGGCTAAGACAAGACCCAGTTGTCTGGATCAGATATTTGAATTTTTGGGATCCCATCGAAACCTTTGGTCTTGTTCTCGTTGACAAATCTTTCTTGTATTAACTGTTTGACTAAAAGATACCATATTTGGGCTATGCCTATGAGAGACTGTATCTTGTTTTCATTAAATGATTTGATTTGATTTTGATTTGACTTGACTGGTTTTGCTTGTATCACAATCGTCTCGTTTCGAGGCCTCATCACTTCTGCAGCAAGTCGATCTTCGTTGACATTGGCTGGGGAAGGCGTTTTAACTCGTGTTTCGCGTTGCGATGATCGAGATTCGGAGGGATTCGACACTTTATGAAATTAGAGGAGGATTATAATTTAGAAATGTGTTTAAAATTTAACCGAATGGGGCTAGTTAGTCTAGTTACACATAACTTATTTACTTAAATATGCTTGGACACCCGAAATGTATAGCCTACTTCTTTTGTCCGCTACCCACGGATAATCGAAATTACTTCGGGATTGATCCTATGGTTGAAACGGGAAATCCTGTGTCGAAATTTTGTTCTGGGGCGAATTTCGATTGAAGTGCAACCGGATATGTCGTGCTAAATTTGCGCAGTAAATAGTAGATCATGGAAGTAGTACTGAATTTTTGCTACGAAATGATGGTGAACTTTTCCAAAATCTTCTTCAGTACGTTATTGTAAAATGAGAGCATATCCAACCTCTCAGGTGTAAATGTTAGTAGTCCCTTTCAGTGATTTTGTTGGAAATGAGTATCTGACTCATGAGTCTCAATTTCGGCAAACTTCGCTATCAAATCATCTCGTTTTACAACCGGCAAGTAAATCAGGATTTGTGTGTCGTTCCAGCTCCTAGCACATTTCATTTCAATATTCGGGCTGGGGGCGGGGTCTTGAAACCTAAGAAATTGACCTGAAATATCTGTGGGCTACCAAGTTTAAAGGAGTTGCATTGGAAACGCTAGCACTTGGAGTGTCTAGATCCGCCCCATCCAAGTCGCTAGTCTAAACTAGGACCCGGTACGGCAGTGGGATCATCAACTAGCTCGACTCGGAAGAATCCCGGCTGAGCTAGCTCAGAATAAATCTGAACAAGAAAAAGAAAAATATTTAGATTGTTTATGAACAGAAAGTAAACAAGAGCTACGAGCTCATATGGCACTTGTACGAGTAGGCTGTACAAGAAAGTAGATGAAAACGTCACAAAATACACCCGCCATCCAAAAAGACGGTTTGGAAATATAAATAGGATATTTAGTTTCACTCATTTCTGAGCAGTTCCGGCATCGTCTCGATTGCAAATGCACATGACTGTTCAAACATTCATCCCAATAAATCCATTTGTTTGATCCCTAGACGTGCTACACGATTTCCGGTACTCACTCTATTTCCACCTACCGTGGCCGAATCTGGTTCGGAATAAAAAAAAATCGACCACCTAAAGCATCTTCGTTTATACCATCTACCAAGTTTCACTCGAATCTGAGCATTTTTGGAAAGTTCCGGTACCCCCCCCCCCCTTCCCACCAACGTTGTCTGAGCCGGTTCGGGCCCAATCTCTTAATTCCCTCATCAAGTTTGACTGAAATTGGAGCATAGCCTATCTGCAAGTTTCCAGTACCCCCCCCCCCCCTACCTTGGCCGAATCCGGCCCAGACGCCAAATAACAAATCTAGGCCGCATAAACTCGGCACTGTCGAACTGCATCTCATTCGGTCCATCCGTTTGGTTTTTGTGCATGTCAAAAGTCCCCCCCCCACCCCCAATTCCCCTAATCGTGGTCGCATATGGTTCGAACGCATGTTTTACATGTCGAGGCCATCGATTCGTATCACCCATGAAGTTTCACTCGAATCAGACCACTCGTTTGCAATTTATAGAAGTCCATATTTCTCTTCTCTTGCTCCCCCAAAAATGCTCGGATCTAGGAATGGAAGTTTCCGGGGGTACGTTGTGTCAGGTTTTTAAGTCAAGATAATTCGGGTCGCTAATATGCCTGCAAAGTTTCGTTGTCGTTTTACATCTGGAACTATTCTAACTCACGACTACCGGAATTCCATGAAACCCCCTCCAACTCCCCCCACAGAGCCCCGAAACCATCTGGCTCCGTCAATTTCATCTAGGCCTAATGCTTGTTCCATCCATTAAGTTTCGTCCCAATCCCTCTACTTTTAGAGTTTCTTGAGTTTTCCACCCCCCCCCCCATCCCCACAGGTATCGGACCCGACTCGGACGTGACACTGAACGTCCGAGGCGATAGCTCACCAGACAAGTTTCATTCAAATCCGATCACCCGTTCAAAAGTTATGCACGCCACTAGATTCCGGACTCCCCATACACCCACTCCCCCCACGATGGTCGGGTCGGGGAAACGGCTGTTCTCAAGTCAATCTGTTCGGATCCCTGACATACCTGCCAAGTTTCATCGCCCTAGGACATCAGGAAGTATGCCGAACTCGCGGGATCGCTAGAAATCCGGACCCCCACCCCAACTCCCCCACAGTGCCCTGATCCGGTCCGGTTATGTCAATGACGTGTCGAGGACCTGTGCTTGTTTTTCCCACCAAGTTTCATCCCGATCCCTCCACTTTAAGCGTTTCTCAAAATTTCCGGTTCCCTCCTCCAACTCCTCCCAGTGTCATCGGATCCGGTCCGGTTATGTCAATGACGTGTCTAGGACCTGTGCTTGTTTTTCCCACCAAGTTTCATCCCGATCCCTCCACTTTAAGCGTTTCTCAAAATTTCCGGTTACCTCCTCCAGCTTCCCCCAGTGTCATCGGATCCGGCCCGGATTTAAAGTGAGGTGTCTGAGACACAAGGTCATCCTAAATATCAATTTTCATCAAGATCCGATCACCCGTTCAAAAGTTATGCACGCCACTAGATTCCGGACTCCCCATCCACCCACTCCCCCCACGATGTTCAGGTCGGAAAACGGCTGTTCTCAAGTCAATCTGTTCGGATCCTTGACATACCTGCCAAGTTTCATCGCTCTAGGACACCAGGAAGTATGCCGAACTCGCGGGATCGCTAGAAATCCGGACCCCCATCCCAACTCCCCCACAGTGCCCTGATCCGGTCCGGTTATGTCAATGACGTGTCTAGGACCTTTGCTTGTTTTTCCCACCAAGTTTCATCCCGATCCCTCCACTTTAAGCGTTTCTCAAAATTTCCGGTTCCCCACCCCAACTCCCCCACAGTGCCCTGATCCGGTCCGGTTATGTCAATGACGTTTGTAGGACCTGTGCTTGTTTTTCCCACCAAGTTTCATCCCGATCCCTCCACTTTAAGCGTTTCTCAAAATTTCCGGTTCCCTCCTCCAACTCCCCCCAGTGTCATCGGATCCGGCCCGGATTTAAAGTGAGGTGTCTGAGACACGAGGTCATCCTAAATATCAATTTTCATCAAGATCCGATCACCCGTTCGCAAGCTAAAAATACCTCAAATTTTGGCTTCACCCTCCCTCCACTCCCCCCCAGATGGTCGAATCGGGGAATTGATGATTTCCTATTTAAGCTGGTCGGGTCCCAGACATGCCTGTCAATTTCCATCGTCCCAGCACATCAGGAAGCACGGAACCCGCGGGATCACTACAAATTCGGACTTCTCCCCCCCCAACTCCCCCAAAGTGAGCGGATCCGTTCCGGTTATATCAGTCACGTATCTAGGACTTTTGCTTGTACTTTCCACCAAGTTTCATTCGGATCCCTCCACTCTAAGTGTTTTCCAAGATTTCCGGTTTCCCCCTCTAACTCCCCCCAGTGTCACCGGATCCGGTCTGGATTTAAAATGGAGGGTCTGAGACACGAAGTCCTTCCATGTATTAAGTTTCATTAAGATCCGATCACCCGTTCGTAAGCTAAAAATATCTCATTTTTCCTATTTTTTCCGGATTCCCCCTCCCTCCACTCCCCTCCAGATGGTCGGATCGAGGAAGCGACAATTTCTAATTTAATCTGGTCCAGTTCCTGATATGCTTGCCAAGTTTCATCGTCCTAGCTAATCTGGAAGTGCCCGAACTAGCAAAACCGGGACCGACAGACCGACAGACCGACAGACCGACTGACGGACAGAAATAACAATCGCTATATGGCACTTGAGTAAGCTCAAGTGCCATAAAAATGTAGCAAAATATTTGGCAGTGTCTATTTCTTCCAATGAATTGTTTCGAGGTTTTTACACCATTTCGATTTAACAATCATCCATAGTTCAAAGAAGAAGAGTTGTATTCAGTACTGTCCATACAATCTGTGAGCCGATCAGTTAACAGATTCATTGCTGCAAGGTGTAATTTTGATGTTGAACAATCAAAAGGAGGGCGAACAAAACAAATAGAGAAAAAAACACTGTTGATGTTGTGTATTTGCGAATAGTGTTGTGCAGAGCTGGTGGACTCTGGACTCGTCTCGAGACGCCTTTTTATGGACTCGGACTCGTCTCGGTCTTGTCGTTTACGGAGCAGGACTCGGTCTCGTCGTTTACGGCGCAGGACTCGGGCTCGTCTCGGTCTCGTCGTTTACGGAGCAGGACTCGCGGAATAAAACTAAGTCTCCAGCGACCAATTAAAGAGACTGGCCTCCGAGTACGAGTCAGACACATAAACGTCGCATCTCCGAGATCTCTTCTTCCATCCATCAAGTTTGGCTCGAATCGGAGCATATCTGCCAGTCGCCAATACCCCCTTCATCGCTCTCACCGTTGCTGAGTCCGGTCCGGATGCCAAATAACATATCTATGCCGTAAAAGATCGGTACTGTCCAACTTTCTTGTGCGCTTACACAGTTAAATATTCTTTGAGCCCAAGCTGACTTTGAAACATTTATTCAAACAATGTTTACAACGGATACGTCAGCTCTGATTTTTCATCAGCGATATTTCGACCCTTCTTGGCAAGGGTCCTCGTCAGGCTGTCAATCTTCTTGTTCAACTTCGGTGAAGGAAACAAACCTGTAATAACCGAAGTTGAACAAGAAGATTGACAGCCTGACGAGGACCCTTGCCAAGAAGGGTCGAAATATCGCTGATGAAAAATCAGAACTGACGTATCCGTTGTAAACATTGTTTGAATAAACGCTTACACAGTTTCTGGAACCCCCCCTCACAACTCCCCCAGTCGCTGCTGCAAGTGATGCGGACACAGTTTACATCTAGGTTATCAGTTCACCATCCATAAAAGTTCGCTGGAATTTGTAATTGTTTTCAATACTTGTCATTTTAATTCGCGTTCGTATTTTGATGAATTGTATTCTAAACCGTGAATTGTATAAATAAATCATAGGTTGCAGTTGTACATATATCCCTTGGTTCATCTTTTTAACTGTATTGACATGTTCAGCACTAGGTTTTGTTTGTAAAATATATTTATGGATAAATACATCGAATTGTAATTGTAACTGTTCGTAAGTTACGTATCAGTAATTTTGCGGATTCCCTTCCGTCAACTCCTCCAAAATTAGTCGGAGGGCAAGTGCTGTTAAAGTTTCATTTCTTGTGACGGACCAGGATTTCATCTAGGATGCACCGTGAATGGAAATCTTAAATAATTTTCCAAACCATTTTTTCCATAGCGAAAATACGTCAGACCAGTGAGTAACTCTCGCAAACCGTCGTTTGAATGTTTCGAAACCGAACACCGGGACCTTCTACATGGGGCAAATTTAAAATACCCGTGCCAGTCACTTTGTCCGTTGATTCTTTCTCTCCGCTCACGTTGCGTATTTCGCAAATTTCATTTTTGCATTAATACTATTTTTTTTTTTTTTACGTTAGCATCATATAAAGAATAACATCCGATTTTCCTATTAGGCTACTCTTTTTCTTAGCAAAACATTTTGCCAACACTGAATTCTGGTTGGCATTCAGATTTGGTTTTGTTGAGTGTCCTTACTTAAGCTTTATCAGTTTAACTAGCTCTAAATGTGGAAAAATGTTGATGCATTGCTTTTCTCCTAGTCTGGTCAGTTTTACTTCTGTTAAACCTCGTCTCTTTGATGCCAAACAATTCAGTTCAGTTCTTTTTAATTTCAACATTCTGTAAACGAAACAACGCACATAACGCTCCCAAGAAAGGGCACAACCGTGTCATGTGTGGGGGTGCATGACTGTTACTCACCTAATACAAACAATGACACGATTTCTCTTCTTAACAACCGTCTCATATCTTTCTCTTTACCCCCACCCCACCCAACCCAACCCCCATTCACTAATAATAATAATGAAGTATTCACCTTACATAAAATTCCCAATAAATATACCACATTTATCTAACTATCCAAAAAATAATTTTTCAATCTGTTTTTAAACAAAAACTGGTTTTCCGACTCCTTGATTCTCTCCGGACGATGATTCCACACCTCCACACCCGAATTCCTCACACAAAATCCCCTCTTGATGATTCTCCAATATCATTCACCAACAAACTCACATTTCTTGTCTCATACTCGTGGTAATTAACATGTCCGAAAGGATTTTAGTGCTGTAAATGCTGCATTTAATGCTGCATATTTATTTTTTTTTGTCCGAAAGCTGTTACCTTTATTTCTTCTCTGACACTTCTAGAGGCCTATTCTCGCCGTTCCCCGAGGACTCCACTTGAGGAGTCCCCGCGTTTTTGTTTGTCCCGGGGACTCATTCCCCGTATTCTCGCGAGTCCCCACGGACTCGGAATGCTCCGATTGTCATCCCCGTCATCAAAAAGGACTCCCTTTCAGATTCGGAGGGGAGTCAATTTTTGCTGGTATTGGTGCAATGTAAAATTAATTCAAAATAATCACAATAAACAAAACCAAAAATAAAGTGGATCCAGACAAATTTCTTCATCTGCATGTTTCTTATTCGAACAAAATCGACTTTGGAAGCATTCCCAGTGTTCTCGCTGTTTCTGTGCGCGGAGTCCGCGTGGAGTGTCTCCCTCTATTCTCGCCGTTCCCTTCGATTCCCCGAGGAGTCCTCGGGGAACGGCGAGAATACGCCTTAGAATACCGAAATTTAAGTTGGGAAGAAGAAGAAAAAAAGAATTAGATATACAAAGGACGACTCAGACTTCGTAAAGTTTTTCGCAAAGTATGCTCCGTAAATTTTTTCGCCGCTCAGACGGGAATTCGACCTAGATAACATTACGAAAATTTTGTGTGGCAATTTGTTCTAGAAAGAAAAAGATTCTAGGAAGATACTAGGAGAATCGCCGCGCTCCCCAGTTTCTTCTTGAAAATTCAGCATAAAATTTAGCATCTCAATTTTTCGATGAATTTTATGCTGAATTAATGCTGCATTGACTGAGCGAAAATTTAAGGCCGAAAGCAAAATATTGCATAAAATCCTGAATTAATTCAGCATTTTCGTTCGTTTTGGAGCTTTTGGTCACGTTCAATATCAACATAAAAGTTTCTAAAATACGATAGGCACAATCCGTTTAGACTCTTATATACAAATATTCCAATCTGGTGTTGACATTTTTTTTTTTACCGGTAGCACACATAACGACTTAAAACAGTTAACCGTATCACTACGATTCAGACGTTCACGTAAAATACGAAGAGCTTTATTTTGCGTAATCTGCACTTTCTTAAAATTCGACTCAAAATTGCATGCATAAACAGAACATCCATACATTATATGGGAATGGATTAAAGCATAATAAATATTTTTCAAAGCACTCAAGTACACACACAGTTACAGTTAATAAAGCACTCACAAAATGCTTCATTCTTCGTAGAACTCCAGCTCCTCTTGCGATGTTCGATGTCAAAATTTCACACTGCCTCTTAAAACTAAAATGTACATCCAAAAGAAAACCAACTTTTAAGATCTATGTATGTTGGCTAAATATGTTGGACTTATCCTTGATGAAAATCTTTCTTTTAAACAGCACACCCATTCTTTGCCCCAGGACCTGGTCCAAAATGATGGCTTGCGCTTCTACCGCAAACGTTCCGTAAAACATCCTTTGGTTGATTTATTTCGCCTGGCTCATTCTCACATTAATTCTCTGTACATAAAGAATATAGGTTGCGTTCCAGCAACTTAATGATCGTTAACAAATTGTTAACAGTTGTTAGCTTTTTGCGTTCCACGTTTCTGATTTCGAAATTTAAGCTCCGCCCACCTACAATTTCCGTTCCGGAGCTTAACGACTGTTAACCATTTTGTAACGATGGTCGATGAGCATCGTTACAAAATAGTTAACAATTGTATAACTGGGAAAAGTTAATGATCGTTAAAGCTCCGCCCCGAAGGTAAAGTTAACGATTGTTAACAATTGTTAAGTTTGGAGAACGCAACCATAGTTCATTATTTGAAGGAACAAATTTATTGTTAGGACTCGGGGCGTGACTCGGTCTCGAGACTCTTTTTTCACGGACTCGGTCTCCTTTCGTCTCGAACGATTTTTGTCTAGGACTCGTTTTTGTCGTGAGCGTGACTTCGGTCTCGGACTTCCTGGACTCCAACAGCTCTGGTGATGGGTGAGGTTAGGAGTTCGCAGTAAGGAAAAGGGGAAGTTGCGACCATATTAATCATCCATATCGACTGGTCGTTCGGCATTTTCCGCCAAACCAACTTATCTCGTTACCTGCAGACGGACAAACTAAACTATGCCTTAGGTGTCCACCAGTTCGTCTGAGATGAGATTATGGTTCGTCTGAATGATTTAATAATTAATTTAATATAATAAGCTCGTAATTATATAGTTTTCGTATAAAGTTCTATTGCACGATTATGTATTTTTGTGCTATATTTATACTATTTAACAATATAACTATCGCAGGTGGACATATTTACTGACCGAGATGTTGTCAGCTGAATTTTTATATATGTTTCTTTTTTTGTTGTATTATGTTGGTGTAACATGAAACCTACTAGTCGGCTTGTCCGTGTTATGGCTTTCTTGAATATAATATAATTGAATTGAATGATCAGAGAAGACGGACAAATATGCTATTACTATTTTGCCAGTGACTCCTTGGACCACCACCCCAGAGTGTACACTGAGATATGGGGATGGTAGTAGTGTGTATTTTTCAGTCTTTGACTGAAACGAACACTATCCTCACCGCTTTGGACGTGATGAATATGCGTTTCCTTTCGCTAATTTCTTATAATAGCCTCACTGCGTAGGTAACCGGCTACGTGCTTTTTATTCTGCTCCGGTAATTTTGTATTGCTCAAAACTGTGATGCAACTACCGAGTAGCTTACATTATTACCGCGCCGATCGTGCTTAGGCCTATTTGTTTTGCCAGTTTTGGATTTTTAAAGACAAAAATGTCATGAGGTTGATTGCATGTCTGGTATTGTTCTTTGTGGCAAGATCGAGTCTTTAATTTCCAGAAGTTTTCTATTTTTGTAGTAGGCTACATATGTTTTACTGTATTCTTTTTATGACGCTCTGCTATTCTTGTTTTTATGGCACTTGCCTTCCGGCCAAGTGCCATATACCGATCACTTTTCCGTCGGTCTGTCCGTCGGTTAGTCCGGTGTTTGCGAGTTAGGGTACTTCCAGATATGTTAGGACGATGAAACTTGGCAGACGTATTAGGACCCGACCAAACTAAGTTGGAAATAGTCACTTGCCCGATCCGACCATCGCGGGGGGAGGGAGGGGAGCCGGAATCCGGGATTCAGTGGCATGCATAACTTTCGAACGGGTTATCGGATCTTAATGAAATTTGATATTTGGAAAGACGTCATGTCTCAGATGTCCCATTTCAAGTCCGGACCGAATCTGATGAATGTGGGGGGGGGGGGGGAAATTATGTGACACGATTAGAGTTGAGGGATTGGGATGAAACTTGGTGAGAGGAACAAGCACAAGCCCTAGTTACATCATTGACAGAACCCGGACGGAATTCGTGTGCACTGTGGGTTGGAGGGGGGGAGGGGGGGGTCGGAATTCCGGTGATACGGAGTTAAGTTACTTCCAGGTGGGTTAAGACAGTGAAACTTGGCAAGCATACCAGGGACCCGCCTAGAGGAACTTGGAAATAGTCACTTCCCCGATCCGACCACCGTGGGGGGGGGAGTGGAGGGAAAGGAAATCCAGAATCTAGAGGTACATATAACTTTGGAACGGGTGATCGGATCTTAATGAAACTTGATATTTGGAAAGACCTCGTGTCTCAGATGTCCTGTGTGAAGTCCGAACCGGATCCGATTAATGTGTGTGTGTGGGGGGGGGGGGGGAGCCGTAAATCTTGCGACACGCTTAGAGTGGAGCGATTGGGATGAAAGTTGGTGGGAAGAACAAGCACAAGCCCTAGATTCATCAGTGACAGAACTGGATCGGATTCAAGCACTGTGGGGGAGTTAGATAAGGGGGGGGGGCCGGAATTCCCGGTGGTCACGAGTTAAGGTACTTCCAGATGTGCTAGGACCATAAAACTTGGCTTGAACATTAGAGCCTTGACATGATTAGATCATTTTTGACTCAAGGGTTTTGCTTACAACTGAATTTCTTAAAGTACAAATGATACTTTTGAGTAAAATATACATTTCATTCTCCCGATGAGCTCATCATCATTTTTGCTTCAAGAGTTTTGATTACAGAAGAATTTCTAGCGCCCCCACAGTGCTCGAATCCGATCCAGTTCTGTCACTGATGAATCTAGGGCTTGTGCTTGTTCTTCCCACCAGCTTTCATCCCAATCACACCACTCTAAGCGTGTAACAAGATTTACGGCTCCCCCCCAACAATAATCGGATCCGGTTCGGACTTCACATGGGGCATCGAGGACACGAGATCTTTCCAAATATCAAGTTTTCATTAAGATCCGATCACCCGTTCCAAAGTTATACGTACCTCTATATTCCGGATTCCCTTTCCCTCCACTCCCCCCATGGTGAGTCAGATCGGGGATGTGACTATTTCAAAGTTAGTTTAGTCGGGTCCCTGGTATGCTTGCCAAGTTTCACTGTCTTAACCCACCTGGAAGTAACTTAACTGCGAATCACCGGAATTCCGACCCCCCCCCCCCTCCAACTCCCCCACAGTGCACAAATCCCCGTCCGGTTTCGGTCAATGATGTAACTAGGGCTTGTGCTTGTTCCTCTCACCAAGTTTCATCCCGATCCCCTCCAATATAATCATGTAACCCCCCCCCCCCACATTCATCGGATTCGGTGCATTTCTTTTTTCCTGGTCTGGTCAGTTTTACTTCTGTTAAACCTCATCTCTCTGATGCCAAACAATTCAGTTCAAGACAATGGTTTTGACACCATTGTCAAAAAAGGACCCCCTTTCAGATTCGGAGGGGAATCGATTTTGGGAGTTTCTGGCGTATTTCTTAAAAACAGATGTTAGAGATGGTAATAATAATTTCTGTTATCAGTATCGAGTTTTTTTATGGTTTGAAATTGATTTTGTGAAAAAGGTATCTTTTTCAAGTAAAAACGATTCTGAAAGTAAGTAAAAGAATCAGAAAATAAAGCGAATTCCATCAGCTGAAGTTTTTATTTTATTTCAAACAAAATCTATTTTGGAAGCATTGACCATTTTCTCGTTGTTTTCCGTCCGCGGAGTCAGCGTGGATTGGGGTCCCCGGGGAACGGTGAGAAAACGCCTTAATTTTATTTCTGTCACCATGGGCAAGGTTCCTCTTCGGGCTGAAGCTAGACAAAGGGACCTGCAATCTTACAGCTAAAGCGGAATTCACACTAAGGGGTAAAAAGTAGGTACTGTTGATTCCTGTCACGGGTAATGAACTTTACTCCTGGGCAATCTGGGCCCAGTTGCCATGAAAGGGTGGGTGGGGGAGGTGCTAAGCAGTTTTCCAGCCCTAGGATCTACACGTACAAGGAATTTCATCGTCCTATGTCCAGTTCTGGTCAAGTTATGAACATCATTTCACTGGACAATCTGGCCCATTTGCCCCTGAGCCGGATTGGGGCGGTGGAGGGGGGGGGGGGCAAAAAGCAGAACTACACCCCAATACTCACTAGGGTACCAAGTTTGAACTTGGTACTTGCACTGGTTCACGAGTTATGAGCTTCACAAAAGACGGTGAAAACCGGAAACACGAAACCAGATTTCGCCTAGACGTTACGTAGGCGTATTTTTGCCCGATAATATTTAGACGCCCTTCGTGTGAATTCCGCTTTAGCTGTAAAGATTGCAGGTCCATTTGTCTAGCTTCAGCCCGAAGAGGGCCCCTTGCCAATGGTGACAGAAATAAAACTAAGGCGTTTTCTCGTCGTTCCCCGGGGACCCCAATCCACGCTGACTTCGCGGACGGAAAACGACGAGAATATGGTCACTGCTTCCAAAATGGATTTTGTTTGAAAAAAAAAAATTCAGCTGATGGAATTATCTGAATTCGTTTAATTTTCTGATTCTTTTTACTCACTTTTAGAATGTTTACTTGAAAAAGATACCTTTTTCACAAAATCAATTTCAAACCATAAAAAAATGCGATACTGATAAACAGAAATTCTTGTTAACCATCTCTAACATGTTTTTAAGAAAATAAAAACGTCAGAAACTCCCAAAATTGATTTCCCCTCCGAATCTGAAAGGGGGTCCTTTTTTGACTATGGTGGAAAATTGTGTTCCAGCCTTGACGCCAATAAGCCCGGATCCGTGACGTCATGTGTATGCACTACCCCACCCACCCCATTCATGGGTAACTGTCCCAGATTGCCTAGGAGTAAAGTTCGTTACCCAAGACAGGAATCAACTGGTATCAAGTTGAAACTTGGTAGGTTTGTGAGCATTTGGGTCTCTTTTTACTTTTTGCGGGTCCCCAAACTCCACTCCCGCTTGGTTCAGGGGCAATTGGGTCCAGATTGCCCATTTGAATGTTTTAATTTGACAGTAACTGGAGATAAGGCGATGAAATTACCTTGTACCTTTGGCTCATAGGGGTTGCGGATATATATGTGGAGGCTTCACACCTCTCCCTGTTCCCCACCCTCCCCGTTCATGGGCAAGTGGGCCCAGATTGCCCATGAGAAAAGCGTTTGACCCGTGACTGGAATCAAACTCTAAGCTGGTATACGTGAAGAAAAAGAGGTCTAAAGACGCATTTTGCCCCCCCCCCCCCCCCTCCCGTTCATGGGCAGCTGGGCCGAGATTTACTGGACCGATAACTGGAGATAGGGCGATGAAATGCCTTCTGCTTTTAGATCTTAGGGTTAGGAATATATATGTTGAGTTGAACCACCCTTCACGCTCATGGGCAAGTGGGCCGAAATTGCCCATCGGTGTCCGGTCAAATCGTCACAGGACAGTTTGTCTCAGGACAGTTTGTCACAGACAATTCGTCACAGGACAATTACATGTCGTCACAACTCACAAGGTACAATTTGTCGTACGGATATTTTGTCACAAAGAGCCTTATTTCAAGTTTGGATTTCCATATACTGTAAGGTATATATTATGAAATACTCAGTTACATGAAAATAGTATGGCTATATACTACAAGAAAACATGCAGTGAGCAATTTCCCGCATATATTCGAGTTTGTCAGTTGACAGATATCGCCCTACTATGGTTTTCAGTCGCAGGTTAATCTTCTTACTTCCTCTTCTTGGGTGGATTCGGTCACCCAGGAACAAATCACTCAATATTCATTACTGTTTAGTGTTACTGTTTGCTCAATATTCATTACCCTTTGCAAGTTCCATATTTAACTAATAACACCTTGACTCTCCTCGAGAAGACTGAGGAAAATAACGATTCAAAGATGGATTCAAACAACCTCTTTTGAAAGGGTGGCATCTTTGATTTGATTCAAACTATCTTTCTAATAGCAATTTTTCTAAAATATTATGACGAACTGTCTAGTGACGAACTGTCCTAGTTACGGATTGTCCTAGTGACGAATTGTCCTGTGACAAATAGTCCTGTGAGGAATAGTCCGTTGTGAGCAATTGTCATGTGACGTGACGAATTGTCCATGTGACGAATTATCTGTGTGCCGAATTGTCTGTGACGAATTGTCCTGTGACCAGTTGTCCTAGAATTGTTCAACTCACATAATGTATTCCTAACCCTAAGATGTAAAAGCAGAAGGGAATTTCATCGCCTATCTCCAGTTATCTTCAAATTAAAACAACTAAATATGGTCAATCTGGGCCCAATTGCCATTGAACGAAGTGGGAGTGGAGTTTTGACCCCCAAAAAGCAAAAAGAGACCCCAATGCTCACACGCCTACCAAGTTTCAACTTGATACCTGTTAATCCTGTCACATATTCAAACAATGTTTACAACGGATATACGTCAGCTACGATTATTCATCAGCGATATTTCGCACTTCTTGGGGTAAATTACAGGTTTGTTCCTTCCCCCACGTCGATCCAGAAGATTGACAGCCTGACGAGGACCCTTGCCAAGAAGGGCCGAAATATCGCTGACGAAGAATCGTACGTTTCAAAGTCAACTTGGGCTCAAAGAATATTTAATTCCTGTCACGGGTCCGGGGTCACTAACTTTACTCTTGGGCAACCTGGGTCCGGTTGCCCATGAACGGGGTGGGGGGAACTGCAACTTTAAAAATAATTTTGCAGCCGTAGGATCTACAAGTACGGTACAAGGAATTCCATTGTCCTACATTCAGATGTTGTCAAGTTATGACATTATTCAGTGGGCAATCTGGGCACATTTGCCCCTGAACCGGGTGGGTGTAGGGGGTGGGACCCTCATAAGGCACAACTAGACCCCAAAACCCACGAGTGTGCCAAGTTTGAACTTGATAACTGCCCTGGTTCACGAGTTATGAGCTCCACAAAAATCGGTGAAAACCGAAAGCTTCTACAGCGCCTGCAATAGTGGATTGTTCCAAGGAACACTCCACTAAAAACCGTCTCAGCTCTCATGTGAGCCAATCTGTGGCGGTGCGAGTCTGTATCTTAGGGCCGATGTTCAGGTTATTCAGCACAACATAAGTTCTTCTTCTTTAGCTGGTCTCCCTGCCCCATTCTTTGGTTTCCGCAGGAATTGCTTTGGATAAGCTAGCAGTGAACCCACTTCTCGGTCGGCGGCTGTCATAGGAGCCGTTGCTGGAAGTTCAACCTCGGACCCCAAGCTTATAGCCTGTTCACACAGGCTGAAACAGCGCCCGATTTACGCGCGTAATGAACGGTTGAAAAAAATAAAAAAAAACAGCCGCCGTTATTCCAAATAGGCGCGTATTTTCATCGCGGTCACCGATCGGGATAAATAAGTCCTTTTAGGAATGTGACCTTTGCTGTCTCTGGGGACAGTAAACAGAATGTAATTTTGGGGGTTAGGTGAGACTTGACGAGTTTAGGTCAATCCAGTTGAAATTCTAGCAGACCAATGGGAACATAGCATGATTTTTACTGGATTTTTACATTCATAAAGCATAGATAAGGCTACTGAATGATTTCGGAAAAAGGTAGAATAATTTTCTAATTTCAACAGCGTATGTTTCTGTTTATGAATGAAATTCCTTTTGTTATTTATCTCTAAAAAAAGAAATACCGCAATTTAAATAATTTGTCTACCCAACTCTCGCTGAAAAGTGACTGAACAAAAACCTAAGCTATTGCATTCTGTTTTCTCATTTCTTATATTTAATATTTAGTAGTTTTGTATGTTCTCACTTGAAAAGTAAAATATTTGAAATAAAGTTATTTGCTTTTTACTTAGTCCGTAACCATAACCTGACATCCGTAACTATTCAGTGTGTGTCATTTTTCTAGTCTGAACACTAC